>CM027578.2:3573982-3923982 GCA_015852605.2 Populus deltoides | reverse complement strand
TTGACAAGGTACATCGGAAAGTTATTAAATACCCGTTTGGTAATTGTTTTTGGGTTAATATTTTTTAAAAAAATTATATATTTTAGTATTTTTAAATTATTTTCATGCATCTTATAAAAAATAAATTTTTTTAAAAAATATTATTTTAATATATTTTAAAAAATATATATTTTAAAAAATAATTTTTATCAAGCCATGTTATTTTGACATGACATGTTTCAATTCAAATTATAACTTGAATGAGTTAATCTAAATTTATCTAGTTAAATCTAAAATAATATTGATTTAATATTTTAAAAATTATAAAAATTAAAAGTTAAAATCATATTGTTTTAATTTATTTAAAAATTAAATTACATTTTGATTAGTTTCATTAAGTTCAAGTTAATTGGTTCCTTGGAATAATTCTAACTCAATTTAATTTAAAATATAGATGAAATTAGTAGATATCAGAAAGGGATTAATGTATACAGGTAAGTGTGTGTGTGTGTACACAAACACACACACCATATTCATCAGAAAGTGGAATAAAAATGCTTTTGGATGATGAAAGAATCATATTCATTGTTGTTCCCTCTCAAATTCTTGCTAGTACGATCACAAAAAGCAACTGGCTCTGAGCATGCAATTCTAATGGAAGAAACAAAAGACTAAAAGAAGGCAACTGATCAGAGAGTCTTGACATCATCAGACATCACAATTATTTCGTTCTTGTAGTGGTACTGATCATCAAACATTGATCAGTCACTGTTGAGTGCTGATCCTTTAGTTGTTCTTCGATGATGATGCTTTACCAAGTTTATATAATGAACTACAAAAACTCAATAATTTATATTCATTCTTAGCCAGAAAGTCTTGTAACTTCCCTTTGAAGCTGCGCAATACTATACGTAATCAAATAACTAGGAATAAATTCCCTTAAAAGAAAGATGACGAAGAATAGCCGAAGTGACAGTCATATTTATGGATATTATCAATATTATGCATGCATGTTGCAAAAGTTGCTATCAAATACATGAACAATTTGAAGGTTAGACCATAACATTACTAGAACAGGAATTTGTTCTCCTAGCTATGTCAACATTTGTATCGACAGATCAGTGATAAATGTAGATAGAATTCAAGATCTTAATCATCTTCCAGATGATGGATACATCTTAAGGCCACATGCTTTCATTCTTCCATATATTTGATTAGCATTAATGAACATATTTAAATATTATCATTCGAACCATTCTGTCTTTAGTCTTTAGAAAATTAGGTCATATATAATTTAATTAATGCCATATATATATATACTTTGGATGCTCTACTAGTGACTAAAGTTAAATTATTGCAGAATCTTTGCTGAGTTATTTGGGAAATCTCGTCTAATCAACTTTTTAAGATGCTAAATTCTTATTCTCGTGGAATTTCCCAGGTTTCTTAGTATGTGAGTGATCCCTCTCTAGATATGTGGACAGGACCTAATCCCTTCATTCTATACCTAACTTACCTGCATCAAGATCAAAGTTCCAAGTTGTTTGATGTTATAACAAAGATTTATCCGTTGGAACACGTTGTTCAATGTTTTCTGAAATTACTATATTTTTGGATTTCTAATCTTTGATAAGCTTCAGTATTGGTGGATTGGAACAAAATAGACGTGGAAAGTGAAAATTCGTATATATTCTTCAGTGGGACATCATCCAAATATATGCCTAAATGCTCTAATAGGTGCCTTGCACGCCCTTGCCCTTCTTGAAATGGTGATTCTTATGCATACTCATGTGCCACCATCACCATATGATCACTAAGCATAATTCCTTGCGTCAACTAGAAGCCAAAAAACACACAATTCAAATTTGAAACCCTCAAGCACAGTCTCTATATAGATATTTGACCTCTAATAATCTCCCTATCAGAAACCCATAATTTTTAGCCCTATATAATGCCTGCTTAGGTAAATTGTTAGACGCCGCAAAAAAATAAACCATGAAATACAGTGAGATAGTTCACTATAGCCACCCTCAACACAAGCTGAGATTTGAGTACTCAGAATTTCCATTCAAGTGTGATGGCTGCAAGGAAGTTGGGATTGGATCGCGTTACAAATGCACCGTGTGTGATTTTGATCTCCATATGCAATGTGCCATCCCCTCTCCCGCATTCTCCCACTCTTTCTACACCAAATGTTCCTTCCAATTCTTCTCGAGACCTCCTGGTGACAAGCCTCGCATTTGTAACGCGTGCGAAAGGGAGGTCACGGGCTTCCTTTACCATTGCAAAGACTGTGGATTTGATCTTCATCCTTGTTGTGCAAAGTTGCCTATGGTTCTGGACGATGGAGAAATTAAGCTATATCTGTACAGGAAGGTGAGTGCATCATGCCAAAAATGTGGACGTAAAGGCAGGAGTTGGAGTTATAGATCTTCATGCAAGAACTACAATTTGCATGTGGCATGTGTTAAGGACATGCTCGTGGAGAATTGGCAAGGGTACTTAGGTGAAAAGAGTGTTAGGAAATTTGATACGAGGATTCCTAGCTTGAAAAATACACTCCTTACTCGTAACAAGAGCAATAGTAAGGCCAAGAAAGGTTTGGAGATGGCTGGATTGGCCCTTCAGTTTGTTGTATCGGCGGTGCTAGGCGACCCAACAAGTCTTATAGCAGGGGTGGTTGGTACTATGATTTCAAAAGCTTGATGGAAGCATATGTTATGCTTAGATTATTATGTTTTTCCTCTAGACCCTGCAGTAGAAAATGTACAAGTCCGGTAATATGGATAAAGGATCCATGTGCATCTTATGTGAATAAATACTGTCTCGTCTTTATTTCTTCTGCTGATTTTTATAGATTTAATGTTGAGAAATTGTAGAGAACAAGACTAAAATGTTTAGTAATCGAGCTGCTCGGCTTAATTTTTTTTCCCTTCAGTCCACTACAGGCCCAGAACAAGACCAAGCTAGGCTTGAAAAAGGGATGCTTCCATATGGGTTGTGATTCCAACTTGCGATGTAAAGACAGAGGGTGGCTCGGTGTAAAAGAGTCAAGACTGAAGTCCATTATCGTGAATTGCAACGCGATTGAAGAGAAAACCCAACTTTTTTTAATTTAATTAATTAATCCATCCTAAATATTATTATCATCTATGAATTCTCACTATTCAGTGAAATTTCATTTTAGTTCCTTAATTTTTCATATTTAGTGTCCTGTAATTTTAAATATTTGTGTTTCAATCTTAAATTTTATTTTCCTCACTTTTAATTTCTATAAGTTGAAAAAAAAGTAAGAAAATCACTAGAAATTAATGAAATGAGAGAAAAGCTTTGGATTAATCTAATTTCAAATAAAAAAATTAATCTTGTTGTTAATAAATTCACTTTAGAGAAGAAAGTTCAATGTAAATGGTTTTGACTTTTAATCATGTCCAAAAAAAATAAAAAACAGATCAAGATCCAAAAATATTTTTTATTTGAATTTGAATTTTTAGACTAATTGGAGGGTGTTTATTGGTTAGAAATAGGGTTATTGAGATCCCTGTAATTTGTTTTTATATTTTTAGGTGATAATATATTAAAAATTAGGTTTAAAAGTAAAAACACTCGGATGATTTTTTTGATAATTAAAGGTGATCAAAACTTGTTGTAATAGAAGATGTGTTGTTCGTTCTATTTTTAAAAAGAATTTGAGTGAATAACATATTATTTATTTATTTTAAAAAATAAGCATAGAAGTTTTTTCTTTGAGACGATGCACATGGGCACACCTTTCAAGTCCAAACACATCTGATCTTTTATAAATGACTCTTCAACTATATTCTAATATTTTTATTTTAGAATAACTTTTAAATAAAACTATTATAATAATAATTGAAAATTTACCTGATTATGTGATAATTTTGAAATAAGATTGGATTTTTTTTTTTTTTTTGATGGTAATAGATTAGAGAAGATTACTTCGGGGAAGTTTTTAGTCATTTGGATATAGTAGAAAGCCCAATTAACCTTAAGCTATAGAAAGGGTAACGTTACAATTATATATCTATTTCTAAATACAGCGACCCGTGCTTAGCCTTTAAGTAGTCTTTGAATTTAAGATATATTAATGTAGAAAGATTCCACTTTAGTTCTAATTTTACACTTATATTAAAAAAAAAAAAGGTGAAATAGATTGAAAAATGAACTTGGAGGACAAGATAATTAATTAATTAGTTCCCTTAATCTCACGTCTTACTGCACACATGCTTGGTGATTGTATCAATTAAGTCATTAATTAGTAGGAAATATTCGAATGGAAAGTAACCAGAGATAATAATAAAGAAAGGATATCAAACGATATCTGCTTAATTAAAATATTTGGATATATAGTGATATATATTCTCATTCCACAATTTGTTATTAATTTTCACTCTACTATTCTCTCTCTCTCTATATATATATAAATAATATGACTGTATATATTAAATATACGTCTTAATTCCTCTGTAATTTTAGATTCTAAAATAATGTTTTTATGCTACTTTGAATGTGTTGATAAGAAGAAAATGACTATAAGAAAACATAATTTCAAGTATTTAATTTATTTTATCTTCAATTGTTATAATTTACCATGTATATTTTATTTAATAATATGTTATTTTTAACGGTAATCGACGTCTTTCTAGTTCCTTATATATATAGGGAAGCCGTTAATTACATCATAAAACAATACTAAATTATTATTATTATTAATAATATTTTATGATCTACCGTATATGATAATCATTAGAAACCCAAAAAATCCAGGATCACGTTTCATTAAGAAATTATTCATAAGATTTACAATATCTACCAACCCATTTTTAAGTTTGTAAGAAAAAATATTTTAACTTGTACTTTTAGAAAATAAAATCATAAAAAAATAGGCATACATTACTTTTTTTTTAATAGAGAAGGACTATTTTAAAATTTATTACTTCAAAAAATTTAATGAAATACAAAAATATATTAAATACAGTTATTCCAATCTTTGCTATAAATGATGGAGCAGGAATAACAAAAATTGCAGTGACCATCCAAATAATTAATTACCAATGGATTCATAAGTAGCCACTATAATTACGATTTATTTATTAAATATAATCCCCAGATAAACACGGTAGTATCCTAATCAAACACCCCTAAATCTTGACCCTCACGAGCACAACAACTATAAATTGAAAGTCCAAACTAGGAAAAACAACCTATGGGCAATACTTGCAGTTCATGTGAATCCACCTCAGTGGCCACAGCAAACCTGATCTATGAAGATGGCAAACTCGAAGAATTTTCATACTCAATTAGGGTTTCACAGATACTACAAAGAAACCCTACTTGTTTTGTATGCAAAGCAGATGATATGGACTTCGATGAATATGTTTCAGCCATCAATCAAAATGAATATCTTCAGTTAGGTCATCTTTACTTTGTATTGCCATCAAGTTGGTTAAACAATCCTCTTAGAACTGAACAGATGGCTGCCTTGGCGGTGAAGGCAAGTTTGGCTCTAAAGATGGGTAATGGGGGTGGAGATTGTTGTTGGTGTGGGATAAAGAGGTTGGATCCTGTGATCGAGTGGACCAGCAAGAGCACTAGTGATGAGACTAGTCCGACAGTGGCGACAGGCACGCACCATGAGGGTGGAGGATTTGTTGTGAAAAGAAGAGGGAGGGCTGGTGGCGGAGAAAGGAAATCAACTATAAAACTGAGTGCTATCTTGGAGGAATAAGGTGAGGGGTGCATTTTAGTCTTGTTAAGTGTCTTGAATTAATTTAATGATTTTCTCTCCCCTTTGAAAATGGGAGCAGCAAGAATATTTGCCAGTGATTTCAATCAAGTTATCTATCCCTTTTATTATTACACACACTTCACTATTGGCAACGAGTTTAATTTGTTGATTATGTATAGAATCAAGCCAGTCCGCTGCAGATTATATTTTTTTTTTCACATAATATTGTTTTAATTACCTGAATTATTTAATTTGTGCTGCCACTATATTTCGTTTAAATCGCCACATTAATTTTCACCCCTCTTGATAACTAAATTTGATTATTAGAAAAAACAAAAAAAAAAAAAACAGGGTTTTACGTTGTATATCAATTAACAAAACATATTAAGTTAGTGAACTGTAGCTCAACTAGTATTAGTGTTCCCGTCTTCCTGCAAAAGGTCTTGAACCTCTCTTTTGTAAAAATAAAATTTGATTAATCGCTGGGAATTTATTGGCACATGATGTTTCCTGCTAATCATGACTCTTATCTAGCTTGTTGCCTTGTTACATCAAGTAACCAGGCGCGTAACAAATGTTTTGGGGGGTTTTATGACTTATATATTCCGTGTGAAAGTCCAGGGAATGTTGATTAATTAGGGTTTATAAACAAGGTATCCAGGGAGGCCTCTGTTCCTTTCAAAACAAATTAATTTCCACCTCCACAAACAACAAGAAAAAACGAGGCAAATGCTTGGGTGGAAAGTTCTATGGTAGCTTCGTACGTCGGAGAGATTAATTAAGGGTTAACATTCAATGTTTCACTAATTCAATGTTACTCCCCATTCGAGACAGCCGAATTAATTAAATTTTGTCTGCAAAATTAAAGATCCCACAGTGCACATGCCGCTGCTTTTATACTTAGGGAATTGAATTGATAGAGGAGAAATTAAATTAGTAATAATTGAAGAGATCCAAGAAAACAAGGTTTTCTTAAGATTACAACTTATTTATGCATTTAATATAGAAAAATTACACTATCCCATTGAAATATTATCCTATAATAGGCGCGCAAAGACTTTGAAAACAAGGAATGACTAAGGAATCTTGGCTTCTGTCGCTCCCATGTCTGTTTCTTTCTTCTTTTTTCTTTTCTGGTTTCCTTTTCTGCAGTTCACTGAACCCTCTGCAAGCCACTCTCTTGTTGGCTTAGCTTTTCTTTTTCTCTCTCATTAATGAAACCAAGGAATACCATAAAAAAGAGAGGCAAAGACTTGGATACTAAGGAATTGTAATCAAGGAAAAGTAAACAAGATGTGACGAGTGCAGAAAATGATCAAATAGACTAATACGCTGGGGAAAGTAAAATATACTACATTTGAACCTGAGACTGATCCTGCACGTTACTCATACAATTAGCCAGAAACGAGAATCACGAGGTGTGGTGATATTAATATTCTACAAAGCAACACCATAACATAATAAAGAAAATAGATATTGTGCATTTATAATAAAAAAAAAAGAGAGTAAGAATGAAATAAACCTCAGATGCTGTGACAACTTTGTGACTTTCAACCACTTAATAGGGCTACTTTGGTGATGGATTACATCGTGTTTTATTAAAAAAAAAATAAAATATTATTTTGATATATTTTAAATGAAAAAAACATTTTAAAAAACAATTACTACAACACTCACAAATACCTAATTTATCTAAAATTTCTTCCTAGATAAATAAATATAACTAACTGGGATAAAATATTTACTCTAGATACACGAAACTATTCGGTTAGTTAGGGAAAACCAGGTTCTTAGCTTTTGCTGCCAACTTTTATTTTTTATTTATTTTTAGTAGATTTGGCTATTTCAACTGCATCTCAAGGAGCTTTTAGCATAGATATGTTTATAGACTAATTATACATGTTAAAATCTAAAAGCAAATCTAAACATGTCAAACAAACAATTTAACAAAAAAATTATAACTTTAAATATGATTATTAGATTAAACTAATTAAAATTCAGCAAGGAGGTTTTAAATACTATTTTTTATGTTTTTATTTTTCTATTTTTTTAATTTTAATTATTTTTCATAGCTGTTTTTTGCTTTATATATATATATATATATATATAATATATATTATTTTCAAGAGAATTTTATAAATTATTAACTTTTCAAAATATATGAGATTTTTTTTCTATAATTCAAGGATATAATCTTAGTATTTAAGAAAGTCTAGTTATATCTTTTAAATGCGCTACATGAATATCACCACCCAAATAATTAACGCGGCAACAATTGTGGTCGTTGACGAGGTCTTTTCCTGGAAGAAGCGCACATATCTTTAACTCATTTTCCTAGGTAGGTTTAGTGCTTTCTTAGATGTTAACAGACAACGCCATTGATTTCCATGGGAGAGTACACGTTTTTAGATGTGCTTGGAATATGGTGCAAATAACGTTTATTTAAATTTAAATTTTTTTATTTAAAATAATTTTTTTATATTTTCAAATTATTTTGAAATACGAATGTTAAAAATAATTTTAAAAAAATAAAAAAAATTATTTTAATATATTTTTAAACAAAAAATACTTTGAGCCGTTATCGCTACCATAATCTTAATCATACCAGGCTGGGCTGAAAACAACATTCTAGAAATTTATAGGAAAGTTTCCTTTGAAGTGTAGATACCCAAATCTTGAAATTCCATGTCAAATGAGGAGATGGGGTTGAAAAACAATCCTAGATTACACACTACACTTTCTTCTTTATGCGAATGATGCTTCCTCCAGCGGGCAGCAAGGCAAGGCATTTCCGTGTGGCTAGATGCACAAGCATAATGAAGTGAAAGGCAAAGGAGTTTGGTCAGCTTGATCATGGCTATAGAGCAATCCAAATTAAGTGAGATACACGAGACTTGCATCAAGTCACATCTACCTCAAAGGGCACCCGTGAACTAAATTTAGAAAGAAGAAAGTGCGATGGCCAGATGGGTGCAGGAGGAAAGGCTAGGGTTAAGAATCGGCCATATATAATTAATATGGCGACGGATGGAGTAATTACGCCCTAAAAAAGACCGATTAGTCAAATCTTTGATGGGTACTTCGAAGTTCTCCATTACTTAGCCAACGATTAAAAAACAGGTATACTCCTTTTTTTCCTTTTTTAACTGTATATTCTATTTGAAAATATAGTTGCATTCTTTTTTTTATACTGTTTTTCATTTAAAAATATATTAAAATAATTTTTATTTTTTTAAAATTATTTTTAATATTAGCGTCTCAGAATAATTAAAAAATATCAAAAAAATATTAATTTGAAGCAAAAAAAATAAAAAAATATAAATTTTTTAAAAAACATTTTTGAAATATAAAAATAAAAAATCAACATTAGATAAAGAGTCACTCCTTGGCCTCATGTCCTCCGATGATTGGTTTTATTGTTGCCATGTACAATTCATAAAACCCAAAACAATGACATTATTTATCGTACCTTTGTATCTTTGTCTTCAAGTAGTTTAAAATCATAGCTAGGTGTTAAAAAAACATATTGATCATTCTACTCGTACATGAGTATGGATTCACCCACGTAAATTCAAAGATATATAAAAAAAAGTCTTGAACCTAATGACACAACGTACAATATGCTTAAAAATTAGGGTTTTCAAGTGGTTAGGGTAAAAACCTAGTATTTTATTAAAAGTTTTAATAATAATAATAATAATAATAATAATAATAATAATTTTCTCCTCATAAGAAACTAAATATTCTTATTTATATTAGTCTTAAATTTTTTATGAAAAATGATTCCTAATTAAAACTAAATCATTTATAAGAAAGGATTTCTAAATCCTTGATTTCTAATTAAAACTTATCTAATTAATAGAATCTATCTAGCATTATGATTCATAAATAATAAAGTACTAAATAAATTAAAATTTTTAATCTAAATAAGAAACAAAATCCAAATACAATAAGGTAATAAAAATAATGTCACACAGTAACTTCCAAGTCTTATTTGAATGCCTTCTCGATCTTCGAACATCATGAAATTTTAACATAATAGGAAACATGTCATTCATAATCTTCTGTCAAGATTTCAGCCCGATCTAATGGTTATATTAAAGTTTATGCTTGATTTACTAAGCTGCATTTTAAATTCTTATTACACTCCTCAAAACCTAAAAATCTTAACCATTAATAAAATAATGCAATAAACATTATTACGTTAAAAAATAGAAAGAATTTTTCTAATGTCAATCCCCTATACTTCTAAAAAACTCGTTTTCAATTTATCAATCAAGAATTAAACTCTTCCACTCCAAGTGAACAAATATTTTAAATATAGCATTGTAGCCAACATTTTCACAAAGTAGTATGTCCTCGAACGATGAACTTTAAAATTTAATTTATGATTTGCGTATGCTAAAGAAAACTTAATATTTAATGTTATACTTTCCATTACTATGAAGTCCACTTGTAGTTTCTTCGCACATTGTTTTTCTTCAAGCTTGACCTCATCATCATTTATAACTTCCAACACCTCAACCTTGAATATAATAACACTTCAAGATAATTTTTGAAAATACTTTTAGGAGAATGGTTAGAAATTACCATGTCATTGTTTGTAAGATTTTTATACATGATTGAAAGATCATCGTTTGCTATTGGCTTCTCCAACTTAAAGTCAAAAGCTTGAAACTGTTTGTAAGCAATCTCTTTAATTATGATATTTTCAACATGATTAGATAACTTTGAAATTTACTTTCACCAAACTTTTCCATGTATAAAATCTCTTCATAATCATCTCGTACAAAATAAGCTTTTAACTTTGTCAATCACTTAATAAATCTTTTCTTTAAAAATCTCCCATCACATAATGAAATCTCATTAAATTTAGAAATATGTTTGGGGTTTGGCCCACCTTGAAGTAAGTTTCCAAGCAAATTCCTCTCCTTTTCATGATCCCTATTAGTATTATCCATTAATCGAGCTAGATCTATTATGGTTTGCTCTGAATGATCTAGTTTCTGATCATGAGCTCGCACAATGCCTTCATGATCAATCACATTAATATTTGTGTAAGAGATATTTATCTCTTATTAATGTATATGCTAGAGATATTTTTCCTCATTAAAACTACCAGGGTAAAATTACACTTTATCTCTTATCTCCATAAAAGACCAGACTTATAGGCTATAAATATACTATGAATCCTTCTAACTCCTGGTTCATAATCTTCATTCTCTATTTTATATATATATATATATATATATATATATATTTAGAGCATCTCTCTTTAAAATATCATTGTCTTCTGTCTCTAAAAAGATATTTATTTAAGCATACGAGAGTTTTCAAATCTATCAAATGAAACTTTTTGCAGGCATCAACCACTTTGATCTACCAGTCATTAGGTACCGGCTACCAACCATCTTGACCAGGGAGAATGGATCATATTGCTAGAATCAAAAGATTAATCGATTATCCAACACATAAACGTTATTCCCGAGCTACTAAAATATTTTGGGACATCATCACTTATTTAATCATATTTTGAAATTCAAACCAAATAAATGTGCTCCCGAATACCATGATATAAAACAATCGGCCCTTTAGTGTCCTCCAATTGAAGCAATGGCCAGGCTGTCAAATATGCTGGTTCGAATTCTGGAAGTTCAACACACTTCCATGATTAACATTAGCACACGAATCAAGTCCTGGGAACCTTTTATAGAAGTCTCAAACAATATTAATCTGTGAGTTGTAAAACAAATAAAACAACTAGTTTCCTTGAGTCTTAGATATGATTGGTGAATTGGTTGGATACCAAAGCCATAATATCAGTATATACATGGTCTAGACAAGCTGCAATATGTAAATTTCGTTATACATAATTGGCACATTCTATCACAATTACTCCTAAGAAAAATACTAACTGTCTTCTACTACCTAATTTTAAGCATTAGCAAGCATGCACGATAAATAATTTCAAATAATATTTTTTAGATTAACATTTCTGGACTAGCTTGCGTGTATGTATTTTCCAAACTCGTTATCATTACAGAACAAAATCAAAAACTAACTAATTAAATTATAATCTTGCGGATAGCGGTTGAGGAAACTATCTCATCCGTCTGTCATGAACAAGCACTTAAAATGGCATGTATAAACAGGCACAGATAGAGTGTAGACAAACGGAGATGGGTCCAGCATGTATGTTAAAGAATGAAAGTGACATTTATAGATGGGAAATGGACATTTTGTCTAAGATGGCTCATAGTTGAGACAGAAAACGCCAAGGCTGTGGTCCCAAGATCAGTAAAGAAATGTGAAAGGATGATAAGTCAGTCTAAGCACCACAGGGAGTCTAGAGATAAGAAATTGCACCTTCTAGTTCCTATGAATTATTGTTCCTTTTCCTCTTGACCTCGAGGCTTCCTAGAAGGAAACCTTCCATACCCTTATGATCATTTCGGCCGAGTAACCGCGTTGAGAGTAATGTGAGCTGCCACTGTGAAATCTCGATTGAAGGTCCATGAACATCGAATCATATTATTCTCTTAGATGTTGACTTTGATGATGAAAGATATATTCTAGAGATTATTTTCGATTTGATTTGATTTAATTTTAATTTATAAAAATAATTAAACTAAAATTTTATAAAATATAAAAAATAAAATCAAAACTGTATTGAAATCAGTTTCAACCAACTAATTTCGGTTTGGTTGGTTATTTTATATTAAAAACTATTATTTTATATTAAAAACAAAAAATTATATATTTTTTTTGCTTTTCTTTAGACTTTCTAATAGATTTTATGATGAGTTTGGTTTTGTTCCGTTATTTTATATTTTTTAACTAAACCAGTTTGGTTGGGATGAGGTTTTTTGATTTCAAACTTATAAAACCAAAACCAAACCAAACCGAATATTTTTTAAAATATTCTAATCGGTTTAATTGATTTTTTTCATGATTTAGTTTTTTTAGTTATTTTTTTATATTTTCTTAATTTAATCAATTTTTTTAAATTTTTTACTTACCTCATTCTCTGTAATATCATTATACTATCTTGCAATATCAAGAATGAATTATACACATTATTTTAAATAAATTATCCTTTGGTAGATGCTAGCTTTTAGCCCTTCGCTTTGCAGCGGGCAATATTAATTTGGTAAGGGTTATAAGTTGTTTTGTTCATCATATTTACACCAACTTGCAATACTTTAATAAGAAAAATAAAAGTAGCATAGAAACTATTCCTAATATATACTTCAAGATCCTAACGATGAATAATTACAAGAACTTGGTGGAAAAGTTTTCTATATATATATATATATATATATATATATATATATATATATAGATATATATATATATATATAACGAACTCTGCATAATGGGTAGTTCTCTTATGCTTATTAGCCATATCGAAATATAGTGGCACAAATTTTATTCATTACTAGCTATTTCACCGCTGTTTGTAACGAGTCAGATTTTTTTTTCTTGGATAAATATATAGGTTTTTTTTTTCAACGTCTTTTTTATATAAAAAATCAAAAGAAAAAAGAAAAAAACTTATGTATACATTTAATAAAATGAATTAATTAAAAACAATGTGTGTTAATAAATAAATAAATAAAAATTATTAACAATAAATAAAATAAAAAAATTAAGAGTCAAATATAAACTAAGATATTTGCAACTCAGACCTTTGACACGGTTGTGTTTAACCATTTTGATCACAAAAATTAATTTTTTATTTAATTAAATAATAATAAAAATGGACACACATAACATTGATTAAATAAAACAAAAGACAAAAAAATATTAGGCACGGTTACACATATTAAAAATGTTATTCAAAAATAAATTTTTTTAATTTTTTTAAAATAAATTTCATTTATACAAAACATAAAAAAATTATAGATGAATTAGAACAATCTCTTAAAAAATTAAATACATATAAAATAATAAAAAAATATCCACTATTCAAAATATTCTAAATAAACAAAATAAAACAAAGAATGAGTATTAATTTACATATAAATTTAAAAATTATTTTGAAAAAAATACATATAAAAAATAAATAATTAAAAAAACATTTATTTAGAAAAGAAAAAAAAACCAAGCGCTGCTGGGCTTGGCAAGTTAGGCCAGCATGCCTGACCTATCTGGTGAGGGCCCGCGCATAGGCCTACAAGAGTAGGCCCACGTGCTTAGGCCTTTAATTTTTTTATAGGGTGGATAACATGTTGTTCGACTCAATGTTTTTTTTTAAAAAAATTTAGATGACCTGTCATTTGATGTTGTCCAGTTTCTAGCCACTACAATGGCTGAAAAAACAGGGCAAAAGTTTTTTCGACCTCATAAATGAATTTCAACATATTTTTTTACCAAAAACACCTAGAAAAAATTCTGAGCAATTGAATAAACTCATTCATGCCATAAAAAAACCAAAAAAACCATCATAAAACCTGAAATCAACTCGAAATTAAAAAAAAATCTTACCAGGCTTATATTTGTTTTTCTACACAAATTCAAGGGAAAAACATCTAATGTGAACTCTCATCATCAAACAAAACAATTTAACACCAATTTCGATTGTTTTTGTAATTGGAATTGGTGCTAATAAGAATTTTCTCTCTCTAGTTTTGGATTTTAGCGAGTTTCTCTCACCTCTCTCAAATCAGGGGCCAAGAAATAAAAAAAATAAAGTTTGGAATCAAAATTAATCTTGCTCTTAAATTTTGAAAACTGAAGGGATTCAATATTTATAATTTAAAAAATATAAAGATTACAATAAGAATTTCACCCAAACTTTTTTAAAATCACTCATTCATTCCATGTTTTTTATATACTTTAGTTCTTGGTATTTCAATCTCACATTTCCCTAATAAATTGGTTTATAATTTGATCAAAAAAGAAAAAAAAAGCATTATAAAAAAAGAAAAAAAAGCATTGTGAACAAATTGTTTACAATTTCATATGAGAGTTTTGCACAGTGAATTCTCCACGTGTTAAAGATTTTTTTTTTCTGATTAACGTGGATGTTCAAACCAGTTTGCCTGTACCTCGATTAATTTCACGAGTTCTAAAGTTAACGATCATATAAGTTTCTAATGATTCTGGAGAGACTCTAACTTATAATTATTAAAAAATAAATTCAATTTATAATTATAATTATTAAAAAGCAAATTTAACTTATAATTATTAAAGAACAAACAATTATAATTATAATTATTAAAATTCAAAACCTATAATGGAGAAGGTGAACGCGTGAAAGATTTTTAGTTAACACTTTCCCTCTCCAAGTCACTTTTCTTGGGTCAATATTCTTGACCTTAGAATATTCTCGTCCGTGCCTTTTCTCGCCCTGTATAAATCACTTGTTGATTCCTTCGATGGACAACCAAATTCATCATTATACTGATCTCTCTTCAGTTAAAAAAAAATAAAAAATCCTTCCTCTCCCTCTCTCTCCCTCTCTCTCTAGAAGATGGGCAATTGTGCATCACCTCAATACACAAAAAAGGTTGGTGGTGGTGGTCTAAACTGGCCATCCACAGCCAAAATCATTCACGTAGATGGAAGGCTACAAGAATTCAGGCAACCAATCAAAGCCAGCCATATACTCTCCCTGAACCCCAAAAGCTTTCTCTGCAGTTCAGAATCCATGTACATCGATTGTCACCTACCTCAAGTGCCAGATGACGAGGAACTACAATTGGGTCAACTTTATTTCCTCTTGCCACTATCCAAGTCAAATGTCCCGTTATCCTTACAAGAATTATGTGCACTTGCTAGCAAAGCTAGTGCTTCTCTTGCTCAGTCGGACAACATGGGTTTTACGCCGAACAAAACAATATTGCCGCATTCGGATAGAAGTGACCCAAAAATCGTGGCCACTGATGAATTAATGGCGTTGTAAGATTCCGGCTGCATTGACCCAATCCGCGAATTGGTTACTAAAACCACAGAATTAATGAAAATGAACTCTCTTTTTTTTTCTTTCATCGAGTTTAGAGTGTAGAAAAGAGTGATTAATGGCGTACGATAGGGTTTCCTCCACCTTCTATAGCTAGATTGTAATGCTAGATCAGCCCTACTTTAGATGCATCTAAAGCAGTGGAATAGTGCTTGTTGCAGCTTTGGAGGGATAAAATACCGCAGGAGCCTTGTCCTTTGGCGTTCTTGCGCTTTATTTATAAGATTGTATATGCTTTTTAATATAAAAATCTAATGCTTTTGCTTTCCAGATTAATTCATGGGATTTGTGGAGGTGATGTTAAGGCTCGCTTAAATCAAATATCATGCATGTAGCCTGTTTCTCTATTAATTTTGAGGCCCATCGATTGAGCTATCTCCAGCCGAACTTTCCTCCCTGTTACAATTTTATATTTGAGAATATTATAGTGGTGGTTTTTTAAAGTATGTTTTAATTGAAAATAGATTAAAATAATTAATTTTTTAATTTTTTAAAATTATTTTTGATATTAACATATAAAAACGATATAAAAATATAAAAAAATTAATTTAAAGTAAAAAAATAAAAATAAAATTATTTTTAGAACGAAAAATAAATAGTATCTAAGGAAAAAAAAGGCAGACCTTTTGTACTTTAATTCATTACCAAACATTATAAATCATTGTCATGGAGGATATTGTTTAAAAATAGTGATAACAACTCGTGTAGAAAGATTATTAGGTTCCTCCGACAGCTGCAAAGAAAGCGCATGCCACTGCTTCTTTGAATCTAAAACTTTGTAATAAGCGGACAAAATCTCTTAATAATTAAAATTTGATTTTTTTAAGAGCCATGTAGATGAGCAACTTATAAATAATTAAGTCCAATAATTAGTTGATTTAACGCTGAAACAGAGAAGAAAAAAAATATCACATTCTTTTTATAATTCATGTAGAGTACTTGAGTCCCAAAAATTAACGAGGAAAGGTAATACAAAGATTATTAAAGTAATTCAGATCAAACATAAAAAAAAAATTAAAAAAATATTATTTAACAAGGTAAAATAGAATTACAGTGAAATTACTAAAAACCATTGGAAATCTTGGAGGCCAGAATATTAAAAAAAAAAGAAAAAAAAAGAAGCTAAACTATATCTGAGCCTTGCAATTCAGCTTCATTTAAAAATTCTGTTGTGATTTGTGATTCCTGAAGGTTGGACCGGGTGGGTTAAAAAACTTTATTTTTTATTAAAATAATATTTTTTGAGTTATTATTTTTAAGTTAAGGATCGGATTGACTAGATTTAACAAATAATTTGGGTCCACTTTTGATTTTTTGTTTTGAAATATCTTTGTAAAAATTATCACATCGAAGAGAAAGATCAGAGGAAATTTTGGCATCAGCTAGCTACTTGCAGGTTATTAAACCTCCATGGTAATTTGGATTTTTTTTTTTTTTTGAGGAGGGATTTTATATTTGTTATAAAATCACAACATCTGTATAATTGGATTGATATATAGCTTCATGGATTCTTCACACGATTATGATAACATGATAAGTTTTATTCAAACATACCCGCTGCCAAGCACGGGCAAAAATCTAGTAAATACATGATGAGAAAACATTCCCAGACACCCGGATTAGTAAACAAAGATTAGCATAACACACATGCTTAATTGCAAAGTTTAATTCATTGAAGAAACCTAGGAAGGGGGCTTCATTTCTGTCTTGATAGCAGCAACTAGCTGATCATAAGCTTCTCCCCATGCTTTCTTCATTTCTGGTGACCACATTTCAGGCACAGCTTCCTTAATTGTCTCCAATAAGGCAAACTTTGTTACCTGTGCAAACATTTACATAGGCAAAGTTGAATAAAACAGGGTGCATGCACACTAGTTTAGTTCTTAAAATGGACAGATTTGTTCCCATAACAAAAATAAAGTGTTTTTTGTTTTATTTCATAGCTCTAGATCAATGAATTGTATTGCTAATTAGTTTTAATTTGAGCACTGGTTGATTATTAACAGTTATACCTCATAATGTTCATCAACTACACCATTTTTGAAGTGGACAGCTCCTAATTTTTTCAAGCTGGACTCTCTTACTGTTACTTTCCCAGCTTTCCTTAGCTGCACAGCTGATTCACAAGTCTGCAATATCACACGGTACAAGATATTTTAGTGTAAGATTTTGGAGGCAATGAACCCATGGAACTTGGTGATGGACAAAGAATCAACGTTATATAAAAGGTGGGTTATTACCATGATAAAGACAGACATGGCATGGGGCTTGAGTTTTGGATTCTGCTCGACAGGAACGCTTGAGTCTCTCAAGAATGGGAACAATTTCTGTGCTGATGGAGCAATTTCAAATATCCTGCAAACATCAATTAATGCAACAGTAAACAACTTGTACTACAACATATGGAAAATGCAGTGTTGAACCTGAACTTGTTGGTGCACGGGAGGATATTAAAAGGACAAGATTGGCTTACTTCAAGAAGAATTTAAGACCCAATTCTGAAGCATTCTTCTTCATTGCACTCCATGACTTCACAACAAGAGCTTCTTGTTCTTCTGTGAAACCCTTGAACTCCGAGGTACTCATAGTGGCCCGGTGTTTTAGAATTTGACAGGTTGGTGATTTTATGAAAATGGGATTGGTGTTCTGAGCCCATCTTGGATAGCTTTTCATTTATATAGCCAAATTCAGAGAAGATGAGATTAACTCTTCGCGGCTTTGGAAAGCCATTTTGTTGGGAATATAATAATAATTTACAAAAGTTACCAGCAACCAAATGTCCAAAAACCAGGGGCCAGGCCAGGTTGTTTGTGGCGTCAAGTACGTGGTTTTAATTATCAATTTGGATTGGCATTGTAATGGGATTGACCAATGGCTAGTATATCTTCGACAGGCTACAACTATTCAATTTGAAATTTTCTTCAATTGTTAATGGAGATCCTAGAAGTAATTCTCCACAGACACTCGTTCAACAGCTTTTCCACTTGATTTTTCAGTTTTTTCCCCTCTTTTTTCTTCAGTTTTGAAGGGTGATTTTAATAAACAGGGTTATGATTCTGTGTAAATACAGTGCACAAAACTACTGAACCTGGTTCTTCAGAGTTTGCTAGCTTCATAGATATGTGAAGGGTGTTGATAGTGAAAGTTAACTTTCAAATTAGAATAATTAGTATATCAATCTCTCTTTAGGATTTGAACCATCTGTAAATTCCGTTCAAATTTGGGGAGCATATATTGATGTGAAATCCAATGGTTACATTTTCTCACACTTTCTTTTTTGGATTTTGGTTACAAGGTAGAGGGGACATGGATGCCGGACGGTTGAGCTACATGCTCATTGGCAACATTTTCAAATACTGTAACAGTGTAGTCGGCATTACTTCTATGGCAGTGTCATCAGCAACCATGGAATTTGGAAGAAGAACAAGCTACAACGGGGTTTGAGACAGGAAAAAAATCACGAAAAAATGACCTATTCTGATAGCTTCTTCGCTCACCATGTTATTCAAAGAAAACAGAACAGCAGAATTAGATATGCAGAGTGAAAAATGACCTCTTCTGATAGCTAAAACATTAACAGAAACGAATGACCAATTCTGATACATTCTTGGTTCACCGTTTTATTCAACAACTAATACAGGATGATCAAAGAACCCTACTTGAACATTTTTATGACAAAATTTCAAGCTTAATTCATCAGATATAATGTCTCCCTCCCAAGGTCTTGCTCAAGGAGTCTGTGAAGGGGGCTTCATTTCATTTTTTTATACCAGCAACCAGCAGGTCATAAGCTTCTCCCCATGAATTCTGTGGATAATTAGTTAAGCAAATCATGTTCTGCTGCCTAAGTAAAAAAGATGTTACTGATTTTATTAGGGTTGGTTAATGAATAGATTGATAACTTAATTTAAACATAAGAGTTAATTAGTAATTGCATTGTTACCTCAAAATGTTCATCGACAACCCCGTATTTCAAACAAGTAGCTCCTGGACTCTTTGACAGTGACTTTGCCAGCCTTCCGGAGTTGCACTGCTGATTCACAGGTCTGCAAGGGGCATGCTTAAATCTTAGTTATTCTAACACTTGCAATAAAAAAATTCATCCATTGGCTATTTCAAAGATAGCTCGAGAAGAAATAAGCACTTAAATGCAGCTTGTTTCCTATTTCATACTGCATTTGACTTAGCCTTGGGATTCTCCTTTCATGAATTGTGACTTCCTTGTCTACATGATAAAACTGCGTTCATTGTTCAAGTCCCAAACCAAATACGGAATTTCTTTATTCCTTCTGGCATTTAGGTCTTCTAATTTATGTTCCAAGGAATTATCTAAACACATTGTTAACAATCAGGATTGCACATGGTTTAAGTCAGAGTACTTAAACAGGACACAGTAAGAGAATGATCACACTTACACAAGACATGGTTTATATCGGAGATTGATTGCTTTCAAGTTATTTCTAGCAATGTTCATTCTGTTTTGAAATAATTTTTGAGAAGTTAGCACTCTTTCTTTAGGCAGGTTTGAGAAAACGAAAAACCCAACTCACATAATTGTCATGCCTCCATAGCCTGCCTAGTTCTCGTTGTCAGAATCTTCATCATCCAAGTTATCTATATGAGTTATTTCAAACTATCTATCCAGATCCTAATCAAGCCAGGTGTTGTGTTTCTCTACCTTCAACTTAAGCTTAATCCAACAGAAATTTTATTTTTAACTTTTTTTCCTTTTGTGATATATCCCATAGTTTGTTAAGACATCAAATCTGAGCTCTTCACAAGCTGTGATTCCTTTAAAAACCTAGCAGTGCCTATTTTGCTTACCAGACTACTATATTTCTAGTAAGTATATAGTACGGAAGTAATTGAAATAGTTATGTAGATAGGATAAACAAATAGACTGACCATAACAAAGACAGTCACGGCATGAGGTTTAAGCTTTGGATTCTGCTCCAAAGGAACTTCTGAATCTTTCAAAAATGAGAACAGCTTCTTTGCAGTGGTGCAATCTCAAAGATTCTGCAAATCAAAACAATCACGTTCAACGTATACTCAAGATTAAATCCCAAACCCACTTCGTATTAAAGTAAGTTAGCAGAAGAACTTCAACAAAAAATTCTTAATAGTATAGTTAGTTCTATGATCAAGAATAATAATATTCACCTCAAGAAAAACTTCAGGCCCAATTCTCCAGCATTCTTCTTCATGGAATTCCATGATTTGACCATCAGAGCTTCTTGCTCTTCACCAAATGCACTAACTTCTAATCTTACACAGTTACATCCTTTCCAAATCTTTGTATATAGCCAGATCATACAATGAATACCAAAAACAAAGAAAATATAACAAGGGAAAAGGAAAAAATGAAAAAGGAAGCTACTTCTGGAATATTTTGGAGTTCTGCATACAAGCCCATGTAGTGCTGCCTCTCTCCTGACCCATGATAACTCAATGGATTGCTGATGCAAGAATCTTGGACCAGATTTTTGTATTACATAATGCTTAGAGACATCTCTTATGTCACATTTCTTGATGCCTGTATCTGTAAGTTATAGTTTCAGTTTTTCCCAAAATAAATTAGGTAAAGAAGTCAAAAAAGAGAGAGATGGAAGGCAAAAGATACTAACCATAAGAGAGGATCGTAGTAGCCCTTGAAGTAGGAGTGCTGATAGTGAGACTCATCATCTGGTGAACACTTAGTAACAGAGACAAAGAAGAACTTGGGAGGAAATGATAAACAGCTGAAATCGGTTAGCTTTGAAGCACTCACATAGATCAATAGAAAGCAGCTTCATCAGTTAGGTTCTGTTATTAAAAAAAAAAAAAAAAAACCCTGGCTTTGGCTGAAACCAAAGAAATTTAAATATTAACCTTTCAGGTTGTGGTGGAGCCAAGATTATTTTTCTAATCTGGTGGCGTCATTTTAGTACAGTGCATCATGACCTGGGACAGTGTATTTCTTGAAAGATGGCAACCATGATTTGGACTTGGTGACTGAAGAAGCGACTCTTACATAGTTACATGCTTTATTTTGGACATGTCCCATGCCGGCACAGGAATCTGGATTCAGAGAAAAAGCCTGGACGTGTATAATATGAGGGTTAAAATTTGAAGCTCTGTAACTGCTCAACAAGAGCTTCAGCCCCTTCGGAAGATGGTTGAAAAAGTTTGGGCTGATATTAAACTTAGTACCTCACCAGATGCGCAGAACCAATTCAAGTCTGGCCCCTGTGAAAGGCCTTCAAAGAGAAACCATAGTTCATACAGTCGCCAAAACTTTCCGCTGTTCACGTTTCCAGGGCTCATTCAAGGAGACACTGGCATTCAAAGAGAAATCATAACCGATACTGTCAACTGTCGCCAGCAAGCCCTCCTGATAATCACAATTAATTTCGACATGAAGAAAAAGCCAAGGACTGCAACGAATGGAATTTTTGTATAATTTGTGAAGCAACCAATTTTATTTAGAATCTAACGTGGCTTCTCAGATTTGGAAAACAGGATTTCCAATTATCAACTGCAATAAAGATCATGCATATGCACACCACTTGCGAGTATCGTGAATACTACAGGTCATTGAAGCAAACTCTTCATTCACTATAATGAAGAATGAAAGTGTAAAAAAGATAGACAATAAATCTACCAAAACTTTCGAAAAGAGAGAATAAAGATAAGACACCAATTATGAAACTATCCACTCCCATAATTTACATCAGGCTTTCCAGCCACTGAATTAAAAGGAACTGCCACCCTTTCTTTCACGACACAGCGAACTTCCCCATCTTCCTGTACCAGGATTCTCCCAGGTGGGCATTGAACAATTTGTTTCCTCTCATTAGCTGCTGGTTGCCGACACAAGCCTAAAACCTTGAGAGGAACATTTTTCTTTCCAATGCCAGGTCCAAAACCAGCCAGGCTTAACATTGATATTACACCAACAAGGGTAATCACAGTCTTGGCTGCTGCACTGATGATGTGTCCCAACCCTTTTCTTGAGTTGGATGCAATTTGCACCTGATTGCTTTCTGACTCGTCCTGATACCTCTTTGCTTCACCAGTTATTATCCCATTGGACTTGTGTGTGGAATGAAAGTGGGAAAGATGGCGATTGTTTAAAATCAAGGACTGTGGAAGGCGGCTAGGATATGGAGGAAGCAAGAGATCATTGTTATGCTCCACAGTTTCCCCAGCAAATGCAGAGGCTTCCTTTATTACTTCCAAGTCTTCCCCTTTGTACTCCTTAAGCTTATCCAGTAATATCTTGCGGCTATGTTCAATCTCACCAAGGGCTACTTCTTTTTCATAACGTTGCTGCTGCTGCAAAGCCTGGCCACCAGAGGGAAACAATTAAAGAGCTCCTAACCATTATGTATTGCATCTCAAAGAAGTTTGTTTCTATACATGTCCTTTCATTGGATAAAGAAAGGTATTACATATTGATTTTGGATAATTCCCATATGCATAAATCATACAAATAAACTTTGGACTGAAAAAGTTTACTACCTCATTCTCTTCATTGTCAATCACAAGTTATTTATACTACCAATATTCTCCATGCCACCACAATATCTCCACCCGCACTAGCACACAAGTGCATGCACACATGACGAAGGAAATTACATTAAAGAAACAAAAAGAAGAGAATGTATGTATGCTGAAAAGTCAAAGAGTGCAAAAAATGATTGGAATATCCCACTTCAAAGCAAGATGAAGAGAAGATTTATAGGATGTCAAGTGAGACCAGTTCATGAAACAAAAGATTTTCTTAGGCTCACAGAACAGAAATGAACAAAACTGATTTATCAGATCATACAAGTATTCTACAACATCATTGTTCGTGCGAGCCTGACACCCCCTTCAAAATTTTATACCCTGTCCTTTTACTAGTTTGTAATATGCACAGCAAAAACCCTGTGAAGATAGAGCACATTCTAGTGAAGGACTAACACCACCACATAATTCACACCCCTGTCCATGTTTACAAGTCACTACATCAAATTAGATGCAAGGCATCCACGACTGAGTAGATTTGAAATCGAATACTCATCAAGACCTGGCAGAAATTATTCAAGTAGTAACTAAAGTTTTCTTTACAGCCAACAAAATCAGTTTTAAAACAAATCCATCTCCTTGTCATCGGTAAGGAAATCCACTACAAACATACAGGAACAATGAAATCATTGTGGTTAGTGTGTGATATGTCACAGTCCTTGTCATTGGCAAGGAAATCCACTACAAACATACAGGAACAATGAAATCATTGTGGTTAGTGTATGATATTTCACAGCTGTAGCAACTTGTAAACACTAGTAAGAATTCAGTAAGTAATCTTTAGCATTTTACAATCTTGAATAGTAGGTACTGGTCAAATGATTTACATCAGGAATATAGTAAAGACAAGCTCAAGTACTTACAACATGGTATCAAGAGAACTAGGGCATTCAAACAATTAGTTCCATTAAATGGAATAGCTTTTTTCAGTCTCAGTAAAGCATAATTTGTATGATAAAGTTGGAAAAAATTGAAAATGTTAACATCAATCCAAGATGATAAAAATAATTCTATCTCTGCTTTCATGTACACAAAAATTCCCAGCTTCCAATTGATGAGTAACAATCACATGAATAAGTTCGTTACAGCAATTTTGCAAGAAAAGCTGATTCCAAAGCCAAAAGATATGAAAAATACAATAAATCAGCCCAAACCTTAGAAACCAAATCCTCTCACTCAATCACTCCCATTCATGCTCAAGCTTTTGCCATTGTGCACAAAAAATAAACTTCAAAACATGGTCTCCACAATGAACCTAAAACCCAATTTATACGTCTCATTCATTATTTATCAAAAACAAACAAATGGGTACTGTATATTCTTCTTAAAAACACTCTTATTGTCAACAAAGTTAGGGTTTTTGGCGTAAAAACCCTAACTTTAACAAGAACAGAGAAATTGGAATCATAGAAAATGAAAAGAAACCTGCAAGTTAGAGAGCTGGTTCTCAAGGGACTCGAGAGCATCACGGATACGCAAAAGCCTCTCAGTCTCATCATCATCTCCTTCCTCTGCTTCACTCAATAAAACCCCATCAAGAAACTCCAAATTCTTAGGACTCTTTCTCTTCTCTCCTTTCTCTTCAAGACCGTCACTCTCTTGCTTCTCTTCTTCAAAAGATTGATTCTTTATGTTGTTGGTGGTTGCTTTACGGATGCAATTACTGATTTTGAATCTCAAGTCTGTAGCTTTAGCCAACACTGCTTCAATTCCCTCATCTTCCATTTTTGTTTTTCTCTACGTGGGTTTTGTTGGCACTGAAAAGAGTAGAGAACCTCGGGGTTTGTAGGTGATATTTTATTTTTCAAGGGTTTTGTTATATGTGGCAGAAGCGCCAAAAAGGGGTGCTGGGTTTGGTCCATTCTGCGTTGCGCAAGTGATCCTGGTGCTTTCTGAAGAGATAGATCACTGTTGCCCTTTCTTTTCTTTTGCTTTCCACCGGTGCAAGACAAGACCTAAGTAAACAAATTTCATGTTATGAAAATCTTCATATATATATATATATATATATATATATTTATATATATATATAATTTTATTCAGAAACAATTTTTATATATGGTTCATACAGCTTATATTTTACCATTCATAAATTAACACTTCAATTTGTATAAGAATTTAACGTGAAGAATTTGTTTTCTCAAGATCCATATATATATAACCATGCATTTCATTCACGAAAAAAAATCCTCGACTTTATAATAGTAATAAAAAGTCTTAGAAAGTTTTTAACATGATTTGTGAGGTTCAAATCTTACCATAGATCTATGTATTGACTTTTCTTTTAACTAGCTATTTTTGGCCAACTCCCCCATATGAAAATTGAGTTTTCTTAGGTTTTAAATAAATTATTTATATATAAATTGGTATATTTATATAAAAAATTACAATTTTTTTTAAAACTAATCTATTTTTTGCAACTCTTCCGTATGAAAACTGAGTTTTCTTAGTTAGGTTTTAAATAAATTGTTTACATTTAAATTGATATATTTATAAAAAAAATAACAAATTGTTATTTGGAGAAAGCAAAGGAAAGGATATGTAGAGCATTTAGCATCAAAGAAAAGGGAGCAAGAAACGATGCTTTGTGTGGCTGAGGGAAGAGGTGTCACTGCCATGGACCTGTGGTGCACCGTGCACATGTGACACGGGAGCAAGGATTTTGTGCCCTCTTTGTTTTTTCAATTTATTTAACTCACAAAAAAAAAAATCTTATAGTTCTGTTTCCATCATGTTTGATTCTGTTGATATCCTAGGGCAAGTACTGGAAGCAGTGCATTCGTCGTTCTGACCATGAATTTGGAAAATCCCACCCGCCCACCCATATTTTCTCACTTTTGAAACCTTTCCTTCATATTTGTTGGGAGGTAGCCTTTCTCTCTCAGATAAGGCTAGCAAGAAAGGTGAGATTGTGTTCAATTTTTCTTCCCTCTTTTTGTTTCTTTTCCACTTGGTCAAAAAGAGGAGAGACACTGGTTGCTGGGGTTCAGCCACCGTTTGAAGCAGAGATTGATCCACTATCAAAAATAAAATTTTAAAAAATAAAATGAAAATATTATTTTAATACATTTTTAAATATAAAATATTTTAAAAAATTAATATACATGTGACACGCTGCATAGAACATGTCAAGTTGTAAAAGAAAAAAAGAAATCGATAAAAGATGGTGAAGTTATTATGTGAAATACTATCAAGATACTTCCTGTTGATAATATTAAATTTTGCTGAGACATTCCTTTTACAAAATGTTACGCAATATGGATAAATATTACACAAAGTAGTAACAACCATTCTATCAACTTTTGCTTCTCTTGCATCATCATGGATTTTGTAGACAACAGAAGTGGAATGACAGCCAAATCACAACAATGCTGATCTAAGAAGATTGCTGATCATATAAGCTCAAGCAGTTAGAGTGTTTTCTGATCATAAAGCCATTTGATCATCATTCTTCTAAGATAGACACTTCAATATGGTGTCTAAATCAACTTGGTACTGCCTAGTTGACCATGAATTTCAGTTATGATTCTTCTGTCGTTTCCACATTATATTGCAAACATAAGTTGAAAAATAAAACTGCTGCTTAGCTCCAGCACATGTAATCCCACCCATGCTGATGGAAATGAGGTAACTAGGCTAATTCCTTGGAAAGCAGATAGCGAAACGCGAAGTTGTGAGGAATCCACTCGATGTTCTTGCCAAGTTTTCTGTGCCGACACTCCTGAATTCTTTTCCGCAAACAATGAGGCAGTAAATGCTCTATCATTTCCATCAAACCGGCAGGGCAAAGTTCCAAATCCTTGGCAAAAGACTCCACAATCTTTGGTATGTGGAGTTTCTTTTCTTTATGTACAATGAATGTTGATTGGATGTATTCTTCCTTTGCAGCCTCCAGATCCTCAAACACTCGCTTAGGAGTATATACTCGAACCTGAACAATCGCAATTCATTGCTTCAATGAGGAGCATAAGCAGGCATACAAATCATGAATAATGGAACATACCGCAGGATCAGAATAGCTTCCTGCACAAAGTGCAAAATACAAGCGAGGTTCAGGATGATCAATAGAATAAGCTTTCCTTCCATCTCCGACCTTGAATTTTGTCTTGGAAGAAAATAGCTGCCACAGCCACTGCATCCAGATATATGCCATCATTATTCGGAAACTTTTGTTAAAACTGAAACTAAACCACACTAGCAGGCAATGTTGTTAAATAGAAGTTTCAGAGAAGCATATTTACCTGTCCTGGACGGAGAAGCCGACATCCCAGAATATAACTCTGTATCATGTCTACATTAACTGTATGACCCCCAACATTGTATGCTGCCTGAAACATACAACAGCTTTTAAATGGTGTTATACATGCTTTCTTCTTGAAGATGAGCGGTAAAGTTTTTCTCACCTTGAGTATTAAGGACATCCTTTTCATATTATTTTGTGGAATTCCATATACTAAATATGCCTGTTGGGCAACATAATGCAATGGAATGCATTAGTTCAGAGACTAGAAGTAAAACTGCAAAAAGGAACAAAACAGAGTAGAATCTTGAGGATATATAATGAGCTTTAGAACCTCACATGCATCACAAGTGCATTGTGCACATTGATCCAAAACGCTAATTTTTCCTCGTGTTTCATCTTCCTAGGATTAACCCCTTCTAGCTGAGAGACAAGTGACCTGAAACAGGATTAACCAACAGTAGCATTAGACCATATGGTGCAAAGTGCATTTTGTCAGCTATGGTCACTGAACTCACTTAAAATCTTGCAGCTTATGTTGAATATCTCCCAGCTTTTGACTATCTCTACAAATGTGTTGGACCTTGGCCATTGAGCAGTATGGTCCACTGACTTCCTTGGAGGCTCCAATGTGGAAAGGATTGTCAATTGATGAGTTGAAGGATGAAAAGTTCCCGTACTGGGGGCTCCATATGTCACCATGGCCTTGTGATGGAAACTCGTTTGGTGATGAAGAGACTGAAATACGTGAGGAAGCATAATCAGGATTGATCAAAGGTGGGTCTGCAAGTTCACAATATATGGCTGAGATCCTCCTGATCATCTCCTCAGAAAGCCAGTTCGGCGTCTCTACTACACCATAGCGAATAGAGGTTCCAAGATGATCTGCTAGACTGGTTGCATTTGAAGTATCATTCCAAGCTTGCTGAAAAGAAAACGAAAGAGAACAGAATTTACAAAAAGTTACTAGTTTTTACCAAAGTTTAGTTGTTTAAGGAACTTTGCAGGAATGATTGCTAGGAACACTTCAAATCAATCAAGTTACCTCCAGCATTGACAGTGGGAGAGAATGGTATGAGTCTATGGCTCTGACTATAGATCGCGTTGGAGGAGAAGTTCCAATAGACCGCTGAGATATTGAGGAATGACATCGATGTATGCTGGAATCTAACAGTTTTTCCAGTCCCCAAGTGCCATTGCATTCCTTGGTTAGTGAAGTAAGATGACTTGCATTATCAGTGGAATTGTCCTTAACTGACACGATATCATTTCTAGGAACTGCTGGAAACATTCCTCTATGTGTGTCTGAACTCATTTTGAATCTCTCATCCTCCCTTTCATCCTTGGTTGACAGAGATGATGCTTGTTGGTCAAATGTTTGTCTATACAGTGAGAGAAGATATCGTTCCATATACACTACTTCCAGTTCCAATACTGCAATTTCCTTCATCAGATCCTTAGCGGGCTGCAATTTCAGTAAAATGAATGTCGCATTGCTGTTAGAAGCAGTTTCACTCAGCCTATTGCTAAGGTGAGAAAGGGAAACAGCTAGGCAAAGCATTTAAATCAACAATTAGTAAATTACAGTGCATAGCAGCAGATATGTATGCATTGGCAAAATGTAACTTACCATGTGATTTACAACAAGAAACCTTACCTTGGGGATTGACTTATCAGTCATGATATCATGGGAAAAAGACCTACTACTTAATGCCTTCTCCAAGGCACGGCGTACCAAAACCTGGCCCTGCAATCGGTCTTGAAGATCTAAAATCTGCATGAGGAAACAACTTGCAGTAAGTGAAAAGATTGTTGCATTCTAGAATATAAAACATAACAAAGACTCTTCTCTGTTTGTCTTTTTTCTTCTCAGCTGTGGACTGTTGGATAGTTTTTCTCAAGCACTGGTGAATTATATAAATTACAAGTGTTCATAGCTTCCTCTGCAGATTGACCAAATTTCTGGTCTAAACTTGCAATGGGTAGCAAAAAGTTAAGAGCAAAGCATCTAGAGAGACTTCCTTGAAAGGAACTAACTTATACAGAGGAGAAATAAGGAGAAATAAACAGGATTTCTTGAGCAAGTACTGATATTAGCAATCTTAATGAATTTCTTAAAGCTTTTACACAGTTATCACAGAAATAAGTCAAGAAATATATCCACCTCCTGCTTTAATGAATTTTGAACCTCTGTGTTAGGAAATTGCCTCTTCTTGACTTCAACACAGTCCTCAAGCTGTCCCATTTTGTTCTGTGAAACAAAATTAACAATCAAGCAAAGTTAACCTTAACAGAAGCAGAAATACTTGTAAACTGACTACAGAGAGTTTATTGCTAAAAATCAACCAGTAAAGGCTTACCGATTTAAGGTGGCAAAAATCTTCAAAGATGCTGTTTGGTTCTTGTTTAGCAACATCAAATTTTCTTTGAAATGGATCACTGTCAATGAAAAGAACAGAACTGATCATGATAGATAGCAAAAGACATCGAAGAAGCATAAGTTCTTCTGTTTTTTACCCTAAAACATGGTCCATCAGCAGCTAAACATGAACAACCAGAACAAGTGTGTGAGACTTCGATGATTATTCGCTGACTAGAAAGAAAAATGGAGGCAAAAGAAAAAATGAGTTCATGGTTTCTATTAATAGAGATCTATTTCTAAGATCACATGCAGAAGAGCCATATATCTAACAGCTGCTAGTATCTGCTGGGCCAAAAAAAGTATAGAGTATGGGCATGAAGCTACACCAATAGTATTATGAAGTTACAACAAGTAAAGGCTACCAACTGATAGCCATAACCAGAAACCATCATATACTATAACTTCTACTTCTAGGCTTCTACCGTAGCAGAAATTTAAAACCGAAAAATAATTGTAAAACATAGACTCAGCAAGAAAAGTGTTCCTAGTCGTACCTAAGAAAGAAAGCTACTTATTTGTTAGCCTAAAAATGTTAAAGGTATGGACATGGAGCTGCACCAATATTAATGTTTAGATACAGAATATTTCAGCTCTATCTCTTCCCAGAAACCGTCTTTTTTATGATTTCCAGTCCTAGCACGCCTTCAGAAGGATAAAATAAGATTAGCAGCAATAATGATTATTTTACTACTAAAGAAAACTGTGAAGCTACCTATTAGAATGCTTGTGCCTTGAAACTCTTACCTCCATGGACTTGAACTGTTTAAAAGTGGAACCAGCCCGACACTTCACTACATGCATTGAGGCAAATAATTGTCTTTAGACCCCACAGCTGAGGATTTTCTGAGAGAGCATTAAATGGATGGCAAATACTACCAGAAAGTATTGGCACTAAGCAATGATAAATACACTTCATGAAGGAAACGTCCAAAAAACATTAAATGATAACAGAATAAACTCTGTTTATAAACAAAAGAACCACCTTGTATGGAGAGAGACTAGTCATGCAAATGGGCTCCTTTTCTTTTTTTTTCTTTTTTTCAAAAGCTGAGCAGAAACTAGTGGTTCAAAAACCAAAGTCGGGTTTTAGCTATATCTATGCGTGCCCCCAAAAATGCAGTTGTTTTATTGACATGTAGCATAAAACTATAGCAAGTAGGATGCAAATATAACATGCCTGTGGATAAGTGCTATACATATAATGTCTCAAATAGATAGTGCTTAAAGGGGTTGTCGGTTTTTGACTAGTCGCTTTGTCTTAGAAAGCAATGCCACCTTTGAAGCTTTTGCTATGGTGGGCTTTTAGCATTGCATGAAAAGAAGCAAATGATCAGTTCATGGCTTTACCTTGTAAGATCTTAGAGGTGATGCTTAAAAAGTGATTCAAAAGGAAGAAAGAGACAAGAAACAAAGAGGTTACTGACTTGTGCTGTATATATAGCAATTAGAGTTCATGGGATTTGAGCTTTAACGAAATTTAAACTTTGCACTTCATTTGGCTTGTATGCCATTTAACTTTGAAGAAAGCATGAATACAATAACAATATATATAGAGATCAAGCTACTAACCTAACCAAAGGATTATCAAATATTCAAATTAATTATATATTGTGTCATATCTGCCATGCCACAGGACCATGTTTATCGACTAATTATAGTGATTTAATGATTTTGATACTGAAAATAATTGAAGTATAATGTTTATTTCATTCATAACAGTTGGGTTTTCAATCTCATGATTCTCCTGTTCAAGTACTTGCAACACGTGCAAAGAATATACTTTTTGAAAAGCTGGGAATTGTATCAAATATGGATGCAAAGTGATCCTCCTTTGATACTCATCAGCTATATTGTCTTTATTTTTCCAATCATAAATCGAAAGGGCTCGTAGCCAGCGCTAGCTAGCACATTCTGCACTAGAGAAGACATTAACAGTGGCGTTGGTGGTCTGTTAGAACTAAAAAGAGAGAAGCATTTAGAAAAGGTGAAGGGACCTTAAAGGGGCTGAAAGGTAGAGGTCAAAGGAAAGGAAAAAATACAATAAGATTGGTTTGATATGAAATGACTGGTTTGGTGGGCTAACCATGGCCTAACCATGCAAAGCTCCTTTTTTCTAGTCAAAAAAACAATACTTGCTGGGGATAGCCTCTTGCCTTTATTTTGGGTAGAGTGCCATATGCATGGTAAAAAACAATTAATTAATTAATTAATTAAAAATAACAAAATTGAAGGTCATACCCCCCCACCCAGAGAAGAAGAAAAGAAAAAAGATTCTAACGGTTGCTCTAGCGGGAATTGTTTTGAAGGGGCACGTTTAACTAGAGTTCCAGGACCTTGCTCCGATTAGAGGCGGAGCGAAAGACACAAAAATAAACAAAGCATTTGGGTAAAAAATTGACTGATGTCCTATAGGCTACAGTATCAACAGAAATTTTGATAGTGTTTAAAAATTTTATTTTTTTTAATTTTTAAATCATTTTAATATATTAATATTAAAAATAAATTTTTAAATACAAAAAATTACTGTAATACATTTTCAACAAGTAAAAAATATTCTAAAAAGTAATTATTACCGACAAACTCAAACACTTTGAAAATGTCCTTTTGCTGCCAAAAATAGGGAGGGAATTACTGATGATTTCAAGATTTTTTTTTCTTTTATTTATTTTTGGACCAAAGCATATCCACACCGACTGGTTCTATGAGGAGATAAATGGTACTGATCCAATAATGCTGGGATAGGAATTTTTTTTTTTTTTTTTCTGGCTTTTCCTTTGCCTTCGGCTTACCAAATCCAATCCAGCGACAGAAAATATGGAGTCGTCGACAGAATGAGCAGGAGCAATACACCTGTCAAAATGTTAGCCCCTACACAAGCCTAACCACATGGGATGATGCCGCTGCTCTTCTGGTCTTTGACGACTCCCAGGTCCTCTGTAAGTACATGTCTGAAATGCCCTTAAACTCTTTTAAGCTTGGGATACATGTCGTTTGATGCAAAGGAGAAAACCTCTGGCCACAGACGACAAACTATCATAGGCTGACAGGCTACATGTCGTTGATGCGTTCGCATATCCCATAGGTTTTTTTTTTTTTTTTTAATCACATCCCTTCATATTAATTAGTTTTATTTTTGAATGGACTGTAGATAAGTTTTGACCACAGATCGTATCTCAAGAAGTTTCTAATTTGGATCGAGGTGATGGGTCAACTTGGAAAATCCAATCATATAATCATAGATTATAAAGATGTTTAACTTTTTAAACAGGCCATCGATTTCATAAACTTATATAAAACCAATAACAGACAAAAATCCAATCCAAAATCCAAGAGCAATTTGACTTGATGGAGAGCAAGATACTCGAGATTTGCAGAGCAACGTGACACGGAGAAGTTTCCGATTTGGTGGTATGAGGTGCGGCAACTCTGGCAGTACCATAGTAAGATTGAATCAAATTATAGTTTTTAGTTTCTATCTACCAATAAAACTTGATACAGACAAAATGACAGACAAGAGTCTCGTTCTTGAACAAGACAAGCATCAGTTTTCAAAGGAAACTGACAGACATGCTCCCTGGTGTTTATTTAAAATGTTGGCACTTGCATTTATTGTTTTTGTTTAACCCAAAAACAAACAAAAATCTCTACGAACTACGAAACCCATTTGATTTAGTGCAAAATGTAGACATTAATTAGCATCTCTAAATGGCGGTGTTGGAAGGCAAGTCCACATCTCTTTAATTTTTTTCAACCATCTGTTGGACCAGTTTCATTCACTATTCATATTAAAAACCAGGAGAATCGTGGGAGTCTCTCTCTGTAACTTACAGTCTTGAATTTAAACCCTAACGACATGAGAAGAATTATACCTCGAAGCCATTCAAACCCCTCATGCCACATCTCTATAGCTAATAGAATAGAAAGAACAGGATCTGATTAAAGGAAAATGTTCTCATTGGGAGGTCACCTGGCTAGTGATAATGGGTTTCAAACAATTAACTTAACGTCAGGTTACAATTTTTTAACATCGAATTTCATGCCGAGACTAGTGTGTTCTTGACTCCCGTCATACAGGAAGAGCCTCGTGGAATGGTATTATAGAAACCCAGGAGAAGAGACACATGAAGAAAGTGAAGTTTCCAATAGCAGCTTAGTCAATGCCAATGATGAAAGATAGAACAACCAAAGGCATCTTCTGTTGGTTTTTGAGCTCTCTCATTTCCTGTTGCCTGCGAGTCTGATGACAGATTAAAAATTTTCCTTTCTTCAAAAAAAGAGGAGAGAAGCTTAAATTGTTAATCATTTCATGTACAGATGTCAGGCTGTGCAATCACTAACACCAAAGTAAAAAATTTGAGCTTCTCAGACAACCTAGAATCTAAGATCCTAGGGTTTGTCCAACCCCATCAAACACACAAGTTGTTGCTCTGGTGGATATGGCAAACCCACAACCAAAAAGGCGGTTGTGGGACAAAAACCAGGCCCTTCTAAATACTCCTAAGCCCAAGTGTAACTATCTAAATAAATTTTTATTTATTTATTTATTGTATATAATAACTATTTTGATTTCTGCATCTGCATGTTTATTTGCACAAAGGAAGGTGAAAAAGAATACGAGGAGCTAACCTGCCACCAGTAAGACTATCATCATTTGTAAAATTACGACAGATTTGTTTCAAGTCCAGCTCAAATCTCTCAGGGAGAGAGCATTACCAATCTATCACCAACCAGTGTCCTGATAAAAGGCTATGTACAATAAAAAAAAAACAATAGGTAGACATCGAAAATCAGATTTGACTTCCAGAATATCCTAGGGTAACAGGCAAGCACTTTGATGCTTAATCCACCAATTATCAATTCCATAGCAAAAAAAAGAGGGTCCTGAGTTAGAGCTGTACAGCAGTATATATGGAGTCTGCAGTCTCTGGGTTCAGTTCCTGTCTACAATTTCTGCTGGCAAGTTCAGATCAAAAAACCCACCACCCTCCTTTTTAGCACGCTTCCGATAAGAGCATCCACTATCATCTGAACTCCCAGAGCCAGAAGGTCTGTCATGTTCTGATGTCCCACCTACAATGCAAATTTGTCAGTGCACCTTTTAAAAAATACACGAGCCTCAATTAGCTTTCTAACCTTGCATAGTCTTATTGGCACACACGCTATAACCCAAGATCTAATACATAAAAAGAGAGCATACTCTATAAGAACCGCAATGGCTCCCTACTCCACGTTGTAGACAAAGTATAGCAATAACAATACAAGACCTCATTCTGCATGTCACAAGATATGGTTGAATGAATAAAAGGTTGGAGATGTATACTTTCCCAAAATCAAGGATTTTGGGAAAAAGAAGAAGATTGCTTATAAATAACTTCTGGCAGCATTATAGTAAGCATTATGTGATTCACAAAATTGGACATTCATTTAGAATGGAATAATGCTTTTCTTTTCAAAGGTATGAACAGTCTTTCCATCCTCCAAACAGACAGCCCTTGCAGTTGAAAATCTGACAAACAAAAATCAACTGAAAGATTTTACAAAACAATAAAGGGCCCAACTCAAAAAAAAAAAATGCCGACAAAAATGAGCACCACAGATGCAAAATCACCTGACAATTTACATATAGTAGAATATAGACATGCAATAATTACCTACAACTTCCACATGATTCTAAAGAAGAAATAGATAGTTAAAATTGTTTTTGATGCAACACTACTGTATGGCTATTAAATGGCGGACAGAAAAAAAAGTAGTTTTTCTCCTCTACTACTATGAAGCGTCATTGTTAGAACAGATTCAAACTCAAATTACCACTTGGTAGATATTCATCTGTAGAACCAAGTTTGGTGTTCCAACAAGAGGAAAGTTCTGATGCCCTTTCAATGCCCTTCGACTTGTAAGGAGCTATATGATGGGTGCCTAGATGAAGAGAACCCAACAAATCGCTCTCAATGCATTCATACCTGCAAATCCCTTTGTTAGTTTATGAGTTACAGTTTTTTAAAGATATTCAAAGCCATTGTAATCAGACTCACATTTTCTGACAGAGTGTATCAATGGTCACAGACAGATTGATGACGCGCATCCTTATATCCATAACTTTATCCTGGCTGAACTGCTGAAAGGGCTCCTCCAGAGACATGGAGAGTTTCTCAACATTCGACTCAAGCTGCTGTTGCTGATCCTCAAATAGATTCTTTTTTATTTCCCTTTCCTCATCTGTCATCTCGTCCTTAAAAAACTCTTCACCAAACATGTAAAATGCAAACGGGTACGAATAAGAAAGAACCCGTCTTGATCTGAAAAGTCTGTTGAGTCCATTAGTTACCCAGCTGAAATCTTTGAGTCTCAATTCCCTCTCTTCTGCAACAGACACCTTGTCTAGGATTGATTCCTTCAGTTTACTTTCAAGCTTAAAGGAATCTGTATGAGCCTTGAAGCGGTTATGATAATGCATATATCGATAGAGATCCCGTTTCGCCCTTTCGGTTTGTTTCTCTCGGTCTTCTTTGTAGCGACCACAACTGTGACCTGCTATTCTTGACCAAGTGTGGTCTCTACCAGTAGCTCCACCACACACCCAACTGTGACAAGTGAAAAGGAGAAGGACAAAGTTTTAATGTCAGCCAACTTCACTAAAAGATATTATCAAAAGAATAAACATGTTGCAGCAATGCAGTAAATCAGTAAAATGAATCCACAAGAGATTGGTAGTGATGTAGGAAGAAAAAGGCAAAAAATAGCTAACACAGCCTTTGGCTGGTTGTCTGGGCTGAACAACCAGAAAAAAGAGATTATTTTTTATAGTAGCAGCACTTTAAATGCTAGCACAATCACAAGTAAAATCTTAGCCCTTAAAATAACTAAATCTTATCTGTCCAAACTAACATATATTATGTAAATAAGCTATTCAAAGAAAGACCCTAATTATATGAAAGTCACTGCAGTTCTAGCTCCTGCTTCAGGTAGTCAGCCACACTAAGTCAAACCCAACAATCCCAGCAGAAAAGGAGGCAGTCAAGTCATGCTAGACCATTCTGACAGGGCTGTATGAGTATGGAGGCATATCACCATGACTAATATTCAAGAAATGGAGAACAAATTTTTAAAATCCACAAACCTATGTTACAACCATACGCATCTAATTCCTTTCCTTTTGGTCAAACAAGCATCAAGTTGCAAATTTACACATCAATGAGAGAGAGACAGGAAAGTATGCTGACCAAAATGACTGTCCACAGATGCAGCTAACAAGGTTGCAGCCACCATTTTTCTCGACAGGTTTGTAGCACTTTGGACAAGGCTTTGTATGAACCGTGATCCAGTTAACAGTTTCAGATTCATCGTGGCATTTCTTGCTCCAGCGCTCCCACATTAAGCATGAACAAGGCGAGTGTGCTTCTGATAAGCAACTGAAACAAAACTGCAGACCACATGAACATTCTACCTCGCAAAATTCATCCTCCTCAACTCGTATAGCTTTCCCACAGTGAGGAATGCTCGGACACCATTTGACCATTTTATTGTCCTCGATATACGACTCAAGAAGAAAGCGATCAAATTTCTCGGCCAAATTAGGATGCCTTCTACTAACTAAATTCCTGACAATAGCTTCATCACAAATAGCACTACATCTGTGTGCCATGCACTGGATGCGCCTGCTCTGGCCCTCATTTATTTTTATAATGAAGTGTTCTGTCCAGCCTTCAAACAGCAAAATCAGCAAAAGAGATATAGTTAGAAACAAGGTGTTTAAAAGAAAGGGAAGCTATGAAGAGGTTAATCATGATTGAAACATCAGCATTAGGTATATCCCCATATAGCATATCAATACCACCAATACATTCATATATCATCATCAGCTGCTAAAGCTCCAAATATCAGTTCAAAATGGCTCTACAACTGGCAAGCACAATTCAAGGATCTTGAATTGGAATTCAACAGGCTTAGGTACAAGTATCTAAAATAAAACTGTAGACAACCATGCTAACTTTGACCAACTGAATAAGTCAAAATTAACCATATTTATAAAATTATGCATATCAGAAAAGATATAACCACGGCTGTAAGAAGAAAATCAATCATTAAGAATGGGTGAAGTGCTTACAATTGTTGCAGAAACAATGGCCACATTCCATTCTAGTGGCGGTATCAGCAGAGGCATCCTCTATGCATATATCACAAGTTATTGTAGAAGATGAGCTCAGTGGCGCATCATCATCAACATTTTCAACCACAGTAACACCTGCTTCAGTAAACAAACACGATTTCCCTTTCTCCACAAGCACTGCAAGTAGCTTTTCAACATCCCATCGATAATGGATCAATAAAGTCCGTGCATGGTGTTCTTTTAGTGATAGCAACTCCATGACTCTCCGCAAATCTTCCCTCTAAATCAACAAATCCCAAATCAAAATATCAATAACTGGAACTATAAAGTACATATACAAGAAGACAGTTCAAAAGGATTGATTTTTTTTTCTCGCTTTTAGAAGAATACCTGTGCAGCCAAGAGGGACTCTTTAGTGATCACCTGCAAGAAATCCAAAAAGGGTCACCAAATACAGAAACCACACTAAGAACCCAGCAACTATCCACACATAATCTTCGATTTAACCACCGATTCAAGCTCCATAAAGCTACCAATCACCATATTTTACTTCTAGCAGATATGACTGCCAACACACAATCTTCAATTTACAGCTTGATTAAGCTACTAATCACCAAATTTTACTTCTTTCAGGGCTTTTTTCTCAAAATGGAGATTAAAAAAAAACTAATAAACCAAAAAGCTCAACAACTTACGCACAAAACACCCATTAACTCAAAACAATCACCAGCTACACACACAACATTAACAATTCCTCGTTCAAATACCTCAAATCGCCCCAATTAAATAAATCACAACCAAATTAAACACAGAAACCTCGTAGATAAAACACAAAAAAATCGCCACCAAAAACACATAAAAGTTCAATCTTTTTCACGCTGAAAATCAAACAAACACAACAACCACAGAAAACAAGCATACCTTAGTAGTTGAGCCCTTAGGTGGAGCCCACTGTAAAGCAGAATCGTCATTGTCGGCAAGGCCGTCATGCGAGTCACCATCATCGGCGTAATAGTAGTCCTCCTCTTCACTAAATCCATAATCCTCCTCACCCTCCATCTCTAATCAATTAAAACTAAAATTATTCAAAATTGAATCCAAAATAATATGATTATCTTTTATGTGTCTCTCGTATATGTAACAAAAGCTGCTGAAATTGTGTTAATTTGACGGTGGGGACTCAATTGTTGAGTCGAAATCGGTGATCGACGGTATTTTCCGGCGAGATCGAGGTGGCCGGCGAGGGAGATGTGTGTGTGGGTGTGTGTGTTGAGAGAGAGAGAGAAAGCGAGCGAGATGTATAGAGAGAAGAGGCTTACAGCAGAAGCATTTTGTAGAGAGAGAAGCTCATTGGGACGCACTTGTAATAGAAATGAAATTTAATTATTTACTTTTTTTTAGTAATTTAATTTAATTTAATTTCTTGCCATGTAAATATGTCGGTTTTTTTAGATATACATTTTAGGTAGGAAATAATGGTTGTAACGGTGCCGTTGTAGGAGTTTTTGAGAAAAAAGCAGTGCCGCTTTTGGCGTCGCTGAAAAAGTCTTGGTTGTGGTTTGTTGTGAAGGTTTCATATATATATATATATATATATATATATATATATATATAACACAGAGAGAGAGAGAGAGAGAGAGAGAATTATTTAATTGCAGGTACAACTAAGTTTTTTTCTTGGATTTTTTTGGCTTAACGATGTTGCCTTTTATGACCATATTTATCGGATACTTTAGTCTTTGTGTGAAGTGGATGTCGTTCGGTATTGTATTTTAAAAACAATTTAAAAAAAATTTATTTTTTATATTTTATTAAGTTAATATATTTTTTTATGTTTTTAGATTATTTTGATGTGCTGATATTAAAAATAATTTTTAAAAAATAAAAAAAATATATATCATTTTAAAAATCACTTTGAAAAGTATTTTGAAAAGTAACCGCAACCACACTTTAAAACAATAATGAATTAATGATGATTTTTAAAAAATTTAAATTATTTTATGTTTAAATTATTTTTTAAAATATTTTTATTATTATTTTGATGTTAAAAATAAATTTTAAAAAATATTTTAATATATTTTTAAATAAAAAGTATTTTACAAAATAATATATATGCTGCTCCATATGAGCTCCATGCGAGTAGAAGAATAATTATAGATGAAAATTTTGTTCTATAATAAATTAATAATGGTTTTGTACTGTGATTGTGAAAGATAACAAAATAACAATTTATTGGTCTGTTAAGATATCGGAGGAAACACACCAAGCACAAGTGTCATTGAAAAAAAAATAGTTTTTTTTCTCTTGAACTAGTTTTCTTTTTTCTTTTTTTTTTCTTTCCTTCTTCTTGCTATTTATTCATTACATTTGGAGTTGCACTGAATTTGACGCAAATATAAACTCGAGTTCTTAAGAGTCTTATCTTAGCTAATAATAAAATAAATAAATAAATAAATAAAAAAAGAGGTCACGTCTTATATGGTGACTAGTCAATTTGGCACGAACCAGCATGTTTTTGATTTTCAAAACTCTTCAACTTTTTTTATTAAAAAAAAACAGAAAAATTATGTCTTGTATGATACGTGATAATCCATTGATTTAAATAAATGTATTTTTATTTAGAAGTATATTAAAATAATAGATATTTTTAAAAAATATATTTTTAATATCAACACTATAAAACAAGAAAAAAAACATAAAAATATTAATATAAAGCAAAATAAATTGAAAATGATATTCTCGTCCCAGCATGATTCAAATAAATCCACTCCATTTATCTTGAATTCTTTTATTTTCTAGTATAGTAAATATGTCACTTGAGCGAACTCAATGATAAAACTAATGGAATCAGAATATGGTAAAAATGATGTAAGAAAAATCTCTCTGAAAATGAAAAGGGCATAACTGTCTTTCAATAAAGCAAAGCCATGTCCTTAAAATGATCTTCTATTCTCGTCATAGTTCCCTTAAAACCAGGGTGACAGTATCGAAACTAGTTTAATGTGATTGGTTTTAATTTGATTTTTTATGATAAAAATTGGTTTAAATTAGTTTGATTTAATTTTTTTTTGTTTTGCTTGGTTTTGGCTCGGTTTTTTTTAGTTTGACTTGATTTTTTTCGAGTTTTTTTGTTTCGATTCGGTTCGGTTTTTTTGATTTCAGGTTTATAAAACCGAAACCGAACAGAACCGATTAGTTTTTTACAAAATTTTAATTAGTATTTTTTCACTGTTTCATTTTTTTAATTTTCTCAGTTTAATCGATTTTTTTTTATTCCTCCTTAAAATCTCTCCATTCAGGATATTTAATCTCTTTATTTTAATATATTAAAATATGACACCGAGTTTACCTAGACTCTAAAATCAACAGTGCCAAGATACATTAACTGTTGTTTAAAATTATTGTAGGGGTTGTGATTTAAAGTATTTTTTATTTAAAAATATATTAAAAATAGTTGTTAGTTTTTGTATTTTAAAAATGATTTTTTAAAATTTTTTACTTTAAATTAATATATTTTTTTCAGATCATTTTAATACGCTGATATTAAAAATAATTTTTAAAAATTAAAAAAATATTAGTTTTAAATTTTTTTAAATAAAAAATACTTTAAAAAATAATTATAATTACAATTCAAGACACCAATATTATTTTAAGTAATATTATACAAAACATGAAAATGTCATGTCTACGTGGTTGCTGATTTGGGATGATGGACTAATCAAAATATTTTAACTTCAACTGATGGCACCATTCACCGATGGTTTTGCATTTTTCTCAAGAAATCATAAAAATTTGTAGTTTTTTACCTTTCAACTTATTATTATATTTTTTTTTCATTGTTTTTTATTTACTAGAATCATAACCAGTTACGAAGGTTTTTTTTTTTTATTATCAATATAACTATCCGAGTCAATTTACACACATATCGACTAATCTCACGGATCCTAAAATTAACGACCATATAAGATTTAAGTGGCTCTGACTCGAACCGGTGCCCTCTAAAAAAAAAATCTAAAATCTGATCAGTTGAGTTACACCCCTCAAAATTAATTACAAAATTATTATTAATTTGGCGCGAACTTGCATGGATTTATTTTAAAAAAACTCTACTACTGTAAAAATCACATATGGTATTTAATAATCTATCAAGTCTAGATTAAATAACATATTCAAATTATAATTTTAAGATTTCATTTATTTTTATGTTTTAAAAATATTTTTAAAAAATTAAAAAAATTATTTTTTTATTTTAAATTATTTTTTTTATGTTTTCAAATTGTTTTGATATACTTATATAAAAAATAATTTTTAAAAACTAAATATATATATATATATATATAGATATATTATTTTAATATATTTTTAAATAAAAATATTTTTAAAAACAATTATTATCGTATTATCTAACACCTCTAAGCCGAACACACATGATGTATGAACAATTTGACACGAACCAATGTGATTTTTAATTAGAAAAACTATTGATTTAGAGACAAAACACAAGATCGTGTCTTGTATTATATGTGATAATCTATTGATACAAGACTGATAATCATGTCGACAAGATGATCTTCTCGCCCCATCACAATTCCAGCAAACTCACTTCGTTTATTTTTTTCATATGTTCTACGTTACGGAACTCACGTGAACCCAATGATAGAATGGATGGCGTCAAAATATATTAAATTTTAAGTTGAAAATATTATTATGAAAAATATCATCATCTCTACACCGTAAATACTGCTTCTCAATTTAGATTCTGAATAGAACTAGCTTATGATTCTTCAAAATATCATCATCTGCTGGAATAGCTCAGTTGGTTAGAGCGTGTGGCTGTTAACCACAAGGTCGAAGGTTCAAGCCCTTCTTCTAGCGTTTTTTATTTTATTACTTTGCATTTGTGAAAGGGCCGGCCCCACTTATTCGCAACCCAACGTGTTAATAAAGCCCATTGGGTATGGATCCACATCCAGTCAGTAACCCGAATGTACTGTGGGACCTGGGAGGCAAAAACACCATTTGTTGCCATCACTGCCCGGTAATGGCTTCAGAAAGGGATGTAAAGCCTTCTCTAATCCCTCTTCTATCAAATTCTCTTCCACTTCTGTCAGTAGCTTTAACTTCGTTAATGGAGGCATTTGCTACTACGAGACAGTGATAGAAGTTTTTTCAGGTATTTTTGGTTAGAAATGTGTTAAAATAATATTTTTTTTATTTTTTTAAATTTATTTTTGATAATATTATATCAAAACAATTTAAACAAAAAACAACGTGAAGCAAATTTTTTTAAAAATCAACAAGACGGTGATTTAACTGATACGCCAGACAAGGTCCAAGTATAGCCAAGACACCATGCCGCAGCAGTAGGAGGTAACGGTTAATGGAGGCATTTGCCACTACGTTGCCACCAAGATTCAAGATTACTACGTTCAACAGGAGCCTGTTTTGGCTAGCCAATCCCTTTAGCTTTCAGAAACATACTCCAATTTATATCCCTTAGCTTCCGAACGTTTCTGCATCTTCTCGACCGAACAGCAGACAAGTCATTGCAAGTAATCTCAGTAATCCCATCTCTATAAATCTCTTCACAAAACGGTGAATTCCCACAGTCAAGCTCCAACACCTCCAATAAACCATTCAAATTTTCTTGTTGCTAAAACAAGCACAGTAAAATGAATCCTCGAGACAAACGATTCTTGAAAGTCAAAATAAATAAAAGAACCCAACAGCAGTAAACAAGAGAGGGAGAGAGTGCACACGGAGGAGCTTGGAGGGACGTGGGCTTGAATTAGATGGCTAAAATGAGAGTAATCTTTGAACCATTCGTAATGTTCCTCCTTAGAGAATCCCTCGTTCCATTAGTGAGGATCCCGGTAAGCCAGAACAAAAATGACAGCATCTATTAACGATGCTAGAAGCCGACCAATAATACACTTGAACCGATAAACCACATTTTGGAGCATAACCTTGTATAATTTGCCTCTGAAATTGACCATTTAATAGAAGCAAACATTGGAGCTAGATGACATAACCAGTTAAACCACAAAGCAAATTCTCTTTGAAAATGTTCATGGATGAATAGGGCTCCTATCCATGAAACAAGATTGGAAGAAAAAATAGGTAAAACTGTCGAATTGATTTTGCTGAGTTTACATCAAATTGGTCAGAAGAATAATCAAGATAGAGTCGACAAGAAAATATTACAACGTAAACTTTATTATAAAAAACATAGAAAGAATTCCGCAATTTCTGCTGCTAGCCTCTTCATAGGTTGCAAGTAAAAATGCTGCACGAATTCCCAAGTGTAATGTCATGATTGATACTTAGCTCTGTATTAGATCAGCCTATAGCTTCAGTGACGGCGTTGGAGAAGCTGGAGGCTTTAAGTCTTCATACCTTGATATGGAAAGAAAAGAGAAACTCAGTGGCATAAAAGAAAAAAACTTGGTGGCATTATAAAATGAATAATCTTTCTTGCAAATCTTCACCACAGGAAGCTTGAAGGAAAATAAATTGAGTCCGAGACATCAAGCTTACATGGGATAAGGTGAAAGTGGCCTTGGGTTTGGTTCTTTATGATGCTGATTGTCGATTGCGGCTGTTGGAGGTGCGTTGTTACCTGTCTTAGACACTGCATTTATGGAGGAGGTTGTTGCGACTAATCCCACTGGTGCAGTTGGAGATGGTGACGTGGGGGGTTTGAGATCATCATATCTAAAAACATAATGAGATATAAATCATAAGGGAGAACGAAAACCATCAATACAGTACCTAGCATAAGATTTTGAGCAGAATGAGAAACTCTCACAGTTCAAGATAACCTGAGAGTAATTAAAACTAGAGTACACAAGTCTCATTCTATTTCAAAAATATGTTTTACGTGCCAAAAGCAATGGCTATTCGATAAATGAAGCTTTAATTCTTCATACTTCGATATGGAAAGAAAAGAGAAACTCAGTGGCATAAAAGAAAAATACTTGGTGGCATTATAAAATGACTAATCTTTCTTGCAAATCCTCACCACAGGAAGTTTGAAGGAAAATAAATTGAATATGAGATATCAAGCTTACATGGGATAAGGTGAAAGTGGCCTTGGGTTTGGTTCTTCATGACGCTGATTGTCAATTGCAGCTGTTGGAGGTGCGCTATTACCTGTTTTAGGCACTACCGGTGCAGTTGTTGCGACTAATCCCACCGGTGCAGTTGGAGATGGTGATGTGGGGGGTTTGAGATCATCATAACTAAAAACATAATAAGATATAAATCATAAGGGAGAACGAAAACCATCAATATAATACCTAGCATAAGATTTTGAGCAGAATAAGAAACTTTCACAGTTCAAGATAACCCGAAAGTAACTAAAACTAGAGTACACAAGTCTCATTCTATTTCAAAAATATGTTTTATGTGCCAAAAGCAATGGCTATTCGATAAATGAAGTGGCAGGAGCCTTAAAAGTGGAAAGTGATAAAAGAAGGCTTACGCAACATAAGGAGAAAGAGGCCTTGCTGTCTTTGTTTCTACTGGGGCTGGTTTTGTCTCAGCTATTCCGGATGCTGACGCAGGAAAAGGATCCGGAGTATCAAGCATTGATACTGCTTCAACCGAATTGACATTTTCTTTCTTACCGCTAGGTTGAGTCGGAATGGGAGAAGTAGGCGGTTTCAAATCTTCATAACTGTCAAGAACAGTAAGACGATAACAAAGAAGACCATATAACAGTACTATAATTGGATAACTTAGCAGCAAATTCAAAATAAGAGCATTTTGTTCAATGTTGTATTCCACAAGGAGCACTTTTTTGTTTTTCATCAAATCACAGACACTTGATGAAAATTGCTGGATATTAGACCTTCACTTGCGGATTTTATGCCTTTTTGTAGTAGGTCCGCATGTGGCCCTGTAAGGCCAGGAAAGAGCTTCACGCAACTGGTTGTGTGCGTGACTTTACAAGAACCTAACATGGAAGTCCATTGCAGCTACAGAAAATAACACTCTTAACAACTTTAGCCTGATACAAATGATACAGTAACGGAAAGGCTATCATGTTATGATCTTGCATTTGTAAGTCAAGATTTTGTACAATCAATCTAAAATAATAGTTCTTTAGGTAGCTGCTGAACCAAAGTGGGAATGTGTTGTAGTGGGCTTACACAGTATAAGGAGAGAGTGGCCTGGTAACCACAGCTTTTGCCTGGGCAGGTTCTCTCTGAGAGGGGAGAGCTTGGAGCCTCAGGTTCGACAATCTTAGGAGGCACAGACTTAGGCAGTTCTGCTGCGTCTGATTTCTGAGAACACAACCAGTCACTAGTCACCTTTTCATATGATGCAGAGAAGGAAGAAGAAAGAGAAAAATAGCTAGAGCATTGGTAAATAGAGTGGCGATATGCTTGCCACATTCAAATTATTCTGTTACAATCCCAAAGAAAATGAACTTGTCATTTCATTTTTCTAGAGTGAATGGAGCATACCTTTGGTTCAACACGTTGAGATGGTATTTTTGCGAGCAGTTCATCCATAGGAGTCGAAGGTGCAGTTGTCTCTGCAATTACTTCCACCACTTTACAATATGAAAGCCCACGGTTTTTGGCCATAAACGCCATAAATTCCGCAACCTGCAATTTGGGACTGTCTTCTGTGAGTCTTCACTTTCTAGCATGCACCATAATTCTGGCCAGTAACTCCTAAGTCTTACATGAGATCATACCCACCATGCTACCACGAATGAGTAAAATTAAACAGAAATATTGCTAGCAGTCCAGAGATATAAGCTACTTGAAAAAAAAAATTGGACAGAAATGAGTTCGGCCTAGAGCGGAAAAGGCAGCTAATTCCTTTACAACCTCCCCAAAACTTTGAATATTTTTTAACAGGATTCTTACATATATTACAGGCACATTGAAAAGAGCTAAGAATCAGCATCAACGAAATAGATCATCATCCTATGTTCTTCAGAAAGAGAAGTGGAAATGCACTAATGCAGACTAGAAGTGAGGGCTGTTCTCTGTTCTAAAGCCTGAAGTTTAGTTTATTTTCCTTGCAATCAGGTGACAAATATGTCCAAAAAGAAATTTAAAGAATCTCAAATATGAAAGTAAAAATTGAAATGAATCGCACCTGAAGATTCGACACCTGGCCACCAAAAAGAGTATCTTCCTCAGAAACAGTAAGGTTATGGGTTTCCTTGTAAGCATCAGTAGGCCTCTCCATTCCACCAGGTCTCACTATCTGAAGAGAGCAATAAATAATCAAGCTCAAGCTAATATAAACTGGTATACTCATATAACCTGTGTGTCTGATGAATGTATGCGCAGGTTCTTACAGTGTAAGGAACACCACTTGCTATGAGTGCTTCTTCTGCTTTCCTCTTCCAAATTAGGACACCCCAAAACAAACTTTTACAGAAAAAGTAAAGGAAAATCAGTAATTGTCACCAAATAACAATTCATATGCTAATTCTCCTTCCAAATTACAAAATTTACTTTAGAATAGCTGCAGGAAATCCGAATTTGTTCGTTCCCAATGATGAAACCATAATAAAATGGTCGACCTTTGCAACAGTTGCTGCAAACAAAACAGTACTCAATTATCTAAAACAAAAGACTTTAAGCGGTCACACTGGCATTACACAATGCAATGTCTTTCTTACCTGCATCGACTAGGTTTTTAGTAGCCCGGTAGTCAATCCGACAAGGTCCTGTAACATCAAACACCTCCTTCTCACTGGCACCAATGCAGCATAGAACCACAGATGCATTGCCTAATGCTGGTCCAATCTGATTCGGTTTTTCCAAATCACATTCCACAGTTTCAAGCCTTTCCACAGCTGGGCTAAAGACCAAAGAATACCTGTTATAATGCATATATTGGAGGCCTTGTTGTCTATATCTAAATAATTTGTATCTTTAATTCATCACTATCTTAGTTTCTTTCAATTTTCAAATAAATTAGAAATGCTTTATTTTCTTACGCTGAGATCCTTCAACATCAAGCTTCATTTCCTTAACACTCTGCAGAGATTACTCTTTTAGTAAAACATGCTTTGAAAGAAAAACAAATGCAGTAAAATTCTCTTCTGAACTGTGAAATTTATACCTGCGCAAGAGCTTCTGCTTTCTGGGCACTCCTGACACCAGCTCTAACTCGAAATCCAAGCTTGAGAAGCTCCCTGAAGCAAATTCAATTGTCAAAGAGTACTTGTAAACCAACCACCAAGCTGGAAAAAGTAGAGCACTAGAAAATGACCTCACTGCTCTTGAGCCAACTTTGCCAGTAGCACCAGCGACAAATGCAAGATTCTCATCTTTTGTTTCCAATTCTTTTGAAATTGCCTCAACTGCCCCAGAGCTGAATTTTACAGCAACTTCAAAAAACAAAACAAAAAAAACATGAATATCAGTCAAAAATCAAAATTACTCAATGGCAATGGAACCCATCTTTCCGTTTATGACATTGAAGTTCCAAGATCAAAACAGAGAGCTATCAAAACAATCAACCAGAAATCTCAAAACAACCCATTTCATGATACTAAAAACATAACAAATGAAGTTAGACTTATTATCGTTATGTACCTGAAGCTTGAGCTTTGATGTCTAGAATCTTGAGCTTTCTTGAATGTGCAAACTTACTTAAATTAGGAAACTTGAGGAACTGACCATGAATAGAAGGTTTCTCAATGAACCCATATTTGGTTAATGAGGTTGGTATGGTGGTTATAGCTGATGATTGCAGAGAACAACTCTCCATTTTCAGGGAATAGTACTAATGTTGTTTCAATCCTGCCTACGTTGCTGAACTGAAAACTCAAGAGACAGACAAGTGGTTTTATTATCTCTTGCTACTCCTTTCCAGTTTGGCAGTTGTGGCGATCTCCACTCCATGTGGATATGATGGGTCCCAGAGGAATGTTCCATGGTTAGATTGTGGCCATTGCCTAAATGGTTCATTTTTTTTTCCTGTTAATTTCTTGCTTATATAATTGGAATAAAGAGAATTCATATCAAATAAGCAATTTATGCTCTCCTATCGATGTAACCAAAGGATAAAAACCATATTTTCAAGCTAAAAATTGAACATGTAAAGAAATGTAATTCCCCTTTTAATTTGGGAATTTGCAAGAGTTACCACTGGTCAAATGCTTTTAGGCTGAAAATGAAAAAAAAAAGAAGAAGAAAAAAGAGGATAATTGATTAAAAAACACTGCATAGCCTCTAAACTTCTTTAATGACTTTTTTTTGGCAAGATAAAGATAGAACAACAGTGGTTTGAGATGCTAAAAAATTATAGATAACAAGTTGTATATTCTACTAGCAAAAGATAAGGATTTAGAAGTCCAGTGCAAGATTCTTGATGTAACTTTCTCTGAAAGAGGCTTGCAAAAATTGTATTTGAAACTTCTCAGTAATTAAAGGAACTCCCAGGTATCTAACAGGAAGAACACCCATATTGAACCCTGAAACCTCCTTCATTCTTGCTGCCATGCTGTCAGAATTAATGCCCCCACGATAGAACTCTCTTTTTTCAGGATTACATTTTAGCCCAGGCAAATCATAAAACTGACATAAAATTCTCTTAATGGCTAGTATAGCTTCAGTGCACCCTTTAGTGAAGATGACAAAATCATCTGCAAAGCACAAGTGTATCAAATGGATTTTGCTTCATCTGGAATGATAGGATAATACTCCGTTATCAGCAGCAGAATTAGGCATACATGACAAAACCTCCATGGCTATGACAAACAAATAAGGAGAGCGGGGGTCTCCTTGCCTTGAACCCTTCCTACCTTCAAAGAATCCACACAAAACTCCATTAATCATAATTGAGTATCTAGGAATAGTAATACACGCCTTTAGCCAATTAATGAACTTCATTGGAAAACTCATAGCTCCTAAAGTACTAAAAAAGAAAATTCCAATCCACTGAATTGAAGGATTTCTTAATGTCTACTTTCAGAGCACATCTTGGTGCCAGATTCTTTCTAAAATATCACTTCACAACCTCCTGTGCAAGGGTAACATCATCACCTATTCTCTTTCCTTCTGCAAATGCACTCTGATTCAAGCTAGTACGAGAAGGGAGGCAAGCCCTTAATCTATTAGCTAGGATTTTAGAAAAGCACTTATAAATAGTATTACGACATGCAATGGGCGTAAACTCAGTTACTTTACCTGCATCAGTTATCTTTGGGACTAAAGTAACTGATATTGCATTATAGCAGAGAGAAGCTTCCCATTCTAAAAACAAAATGGATAATAGCTTTAGTCAATTCATCTCCCACAACTCCCCAATTAGCTTTGAAGAATTCTGCCGTGTAGCCGTCCGGACCAGGAGCTTTGTCTCCATCAGGAGTAATTTCTGCAATTAGAGCATTTTGTTGCTCCTCCTTCAAGCTGGATCTGACAATATTCTTCAATTAATCAAACATTACATCCTAAAACATTGTTATCATTTTTCCCATAAAGATTCTTGTAAAAGCTAAGAATCTCGTTCTGAATGGCCATAGGATCAGGAATCTGTTCCCCAGCATTGTTGTGCAGAGCTGAAATCGCATTTTTGGATCTTCTTGCCATCATCATCCTACGGAAGAAGCCAGTGTTAGGATCACCCTCTTGAACCCAAGAAATTCGAGATTTCTGCCTAAAAAATGATTTTTCAGCAGCCCAGTACTTCACACACATTCACGAGAAGAGCTTCTCTTTTATCATCAACTCTTCAGTTGGAGTTTCATCAAAAGAGCCTGCACATCCTCTAATTCAGCTGTTGATTCTTCACCCTCTGTACAATATCTCCATAACAAGTAGAACTCAAAATTTTCAATGGAGACTTCAAAGCCTTAAGCCTCTGCCACATTTTTTACATAAAACTTCCGTATACATTTGACAGCCGGGTAGTCTCCACAGAAGTAAAAACTCTCCATGCTTTATCCAGTGATCGAAAAACCTGAAGGGTTTTGGGAACAGAACAAGTAGCAATACTGGCTTAGATGACACTAGGGCTATGATCTGATACACTAGGAGTCAAAAATTCCAAGCTACATTGTGGGAAAGAAATCTCCAAGTATCATCTGCCAAAATCCTTTCCAGCTTCTTAAGAATAGGCCTTGCAATTTGTTTGTTGAACGTACCAGGTAAAAAAAACAAGATGATAAAAAAGATCTAAACCTTTTACAAAAACATCAAGACCTTCCACTTCTGTCCTAGAGTAACCCGTAGGATAGGAATATAGCAGCAATCTGAGTAAAAATAAAAGAAAGACTTAAATCAGAATAAAAAGAGGCCGGGGATGAATTTACTGTTAACAAAAACAAATTCAGGGTAGTTTTTAATTAATTAGAAAAATGCTCATTGTCTTATCGTTTTTGAGTACCACTTTTAGGCCTGAACTCATCTTGGATTGTGTGGGCCGCGCAACAATCATAAGCCATAAGCCAAATACATACGCAATCAATCAAGAGAATAATTATATCAGGTTTAAGGTAGACTTTGATATTTGCCAGTTACAAGACTTAAATTCCTTGATACCATCGGATCCTCCCACAGAATTTGTAGAGAATAATCTATATAATTTAAAACTCAATATCATTAGATCAATCTTAGCACACCAGAATTAAGTCCATTTTTATTAGCTAGGTTGAGCTTTTATGATCTATATTTGAAGCAGAAGATAATCTTATTAAATACTTAAGCACGTAAAACACCATTTAGTCAAGTAATTTACTTTCCCATCACGCTTTCTATAAGCACAATTAATACATTAGAGTAAATCTAGGATCTCGACAATGATTTGGGTGGTTAATATTGACATGTTTTACATTAACCTGAACACTCCATTCCACCTTAGCAAAATTCTGACTACCAAATGATATACCTTCCTTTGCCTACTTTTGATCTGCATCCCTGTCTTCGCTAATAAGAGATGGTAAGAACTCCGAGTCTCTTTTCATGGTAAAATGTTCAAGTTTAACTTGGTCTCTCCACCGCTCTCTGCCTTTAATCTGTAACTAAATCTTTGATTTTCGTTTGTTTATTATAAAAACTTGCAGGCTCGATATTTAGACGACGAACTGGATGATATTGAACTTGCTACAAAGCTTTCTCTTATAGAGCTTGACGAGAAAGGAAAGAAGCATGCCCATGGTGAGGATGCTAAGTAAAGTCTTGTTACCATTCGTCAAATAATTAGTCACCCATCGTTTTGTTTCATGGCACCCAATTAAATGATTAACCATGTACTGAAAGACAAACACCAGTACTTTTCTTTACAATTAATCATTAATCACTCCTTTTTTTTTTTACATACACTTTATAATAATTATTTTTTAATTATAAACATTAGGAGATGATGAAGAGGAACTTGTTAGAGCAATAGAAGAGAGTCTTAAATCTTCGAAAAATCACAGGTAAAATGTAATCTTGAATTTCCTACTTATTTTCTTTAGTCTTGTGTTTTTTCTTTTCAAAGAACAGACTCATCCTATTTTCTTAAAATACTAAACTTAATTAGATATGATTAACTGAACTAAACTTGAGATTAACTAACATCACTGTTCGCCATGCATGTCTAGAAGTATCGCTAACACCAACCCACGTCGGTCACGTAGTTTAATCTGCGATGCCTGTGACCATCTGGTAAGTTTTTCATTTTTCGTTTGCAAGATATATATCGACTATATCATCTGTTTTTTTCTTTTTAAAAAAAAAAAAGCTATTAGAACCAACATATTGTTCAGATGCTATGTATCGGAAACTATCCACCGAATACTTAACAGATGCCCAGGCATCTAAATCCCACGATCGTGATTGAATAGTTGAAACAACAAAGAGAACACAGAAGATATTACACCACATGATCCAACAAATGGGCATGGATTATATATATTGAAGATGAAAGCATGGTTTAATTCATTCAAACTAAGGCTCACAAAGATCAACTAACAGAACTCCATATGAAGACACGACGGCATGTGTCAATTGCTACCACCACCAAAGAGGTATCCCAAAGAAGATCCACCACCAGGAGCAGCATGGACCTTGGTTGAAGCTCGATCCGTGATGAAGTTGATAGTCAGTAGATCTATATCCATAATTATGTTGACTTTCTAATGACCATATCAACAAATATACAGACAAGAGTACAACAACATGTGTTTTATGACACAACAGAATTTACTTGTGAATGATATGTTATCTCAACGAAGAGTTTAATTAATTACTTGAAGTATTTCACACCAAGCAATCTGTTTTCTGAACAGATCCGAGGCCCGCACCTAAAACGTGAGTTCTGGAACCAAGTTTATTGTTATGATCACACGAGGGATGGCACTCATATATGCTGCTCCTGCAGGCGATTCGAGGTTTGTGTTACAGAAGACCTATTTACCAGGAAAAAAGGAAGAAGAAGACTTATTTTTTTGTTAAGAAAAAAAGGAACCAGTTTAATACGATTGCCACGGAGCATTATTATTATTATTTTTAATTACGCATGTAATATTTTATCTTAGCTTATGCATGCAATATTCCATCAAAAGGCACATTTCTTGTAAACATAACTCTCTGACAACCAATTCAATTATGAATACGTAGGATACGGTCAAATCTTCTACGTATGAATATTGAGTGATTAAAGTGCATCTAAAAAAAATAATCACCCGAATCTAGACAGACAAGGTTATATATAATTCAATTTCCTGTCCATGTTTCGTACTTCATAATTGAGAAAAATATATATGCATGGGGGCGTATATGATTGTATCCGCATACAGATCTTATAAGTTTCATTTTTTAATTAACCAATATATATATATAATACTTTCATGCAGCCAAGAAATGAAAAATTCGTTAGCCTTGGTGATGATCGAAGGGATGGTAGAAGAATATGCAACGACTGTTTTTCCACGGCTATCTTGGAGACACAAGGAATTGAACCTCTTGTACGCTATGTGCTAAGATTCTTCGATCATTTGAATATGAAAATAAAGGCACCTATCCCTGTCTTCTCGGTTGATAGAGGGGAGATGAGGAGACAAACAGCAGGAGGAACTGCTGTGGGAGTTAAGTCAAATCCCTTCCTTTTACGTGGCTTTTGATTAAGATTGCGGTAAAAATATATAAATTTTTTAATTTAAATTATTTTTAAATTGTTTTGATGTAAAAAGTAAATTTTAAAAAATAAAAAAATATATTAATGTATTTCTAATAAAAAATCATTTTAAACACATAATTATCACCACATTTTAAAAAAATAAGTAACTTCGGTTAATTAGATGTTTGTGCATGTTACTTTCATTTTTAACATTTTTTCTTCTTCTTTTTGACGTCGGTCTCTGATATGTGTTGTGCAAACAGCCTGTTCATCCAGACACCACGGTACTTGGACTCACTATGTGCTCATACAGGGACATCACTAGCGTAAGGATTGATTAATAATTAATTGTCAAATTTGAAATCCCATTGATTTATTTTATTGACAAATTAAAGAGATAAGCTCAATATCGAAACAATGCTCTCAGGAATTAAAAAGAGATTTGCAACTTAAATTCATGATTTTTTTTTTTGGAAATGATAGGTTGACAAATCTCGGTTACAAGGGAGAAAAATTGTTACAGAAATGGAGACTTACCGTTTCGGCCATGAATACAGAATAAAGATACTAGTTTTATTTGGCCTGCCCCTGTAACACTCTCCATCATATATATGAGATCATCAATCAGCCAAAGATAGTTTAGGTTGATTTCCTGTTCTGAAGATTTACTAATTTATTGATTTACAGGGTCATGACCGGAGGAATCTTAGCTCATGAGTTTATGCACGCATGGCTGAGGCTTCAAGGTGACCTTAATTTAATTGTTTTGAGAAGAAGAAGAGAAATATCTGATCAAGATTTGTGGTGGGATGCTAAAGACTCATGAATTACGCTTGACCCTTGTTTGTTTCTTGATTGAAAGGCGTGTCACGCTTGAACCCAGAAATCGAAGAAGGCATATGCCAGGTGATGGGTTACCAATGGCTGGATTGGTTCGAAGCGGTAGATCCAGAGGCATCGTCTAGCAGAAGTGAGAAGGCTCAGTTCACGAGGAACTTGAAGAAAACTTTCAAGGGTGAAGTAGAAAACATGTTAGACGGAGCTTATGGTGATGGATTCAGAGATGCTCAATGGGCGGTCTCGAGATATGGCCTTGACCATGTCATCAGGCACATTATCCGCCATAAAACTCTTCCGAGAGAGTGATGTTAAATACCACAAAAAAAATTAAAAATAAATAAATCACGGAACGGTCTAGAAACTCTGAAAGAAATACACAAGTTTGAATGGATTTGGTAAAGGCCAGGTGCTAGTTCTCTGGATTTTAAGCTGTCATGGTTCAATGATGGTGACTTTTTTTTTTTTCCCTTCCTTATTATTAATCGAAGCATATGAATTTTAATAATTTCTTTTCTTGGCAGATTCTTTTTGTTGGTAAATCATGGGCAGAATTTTTCAGTTAATATTTCGGAATGAGTTCAAGGATTTGTTTGCTAGAAAGTAATTTGTTTTTGAAAAGTGAATTTCAAAAAAATAAATTATTTTTTTATGTTTGGTAGTGTAATGAAAAATAAGTTGGAAAACACTTTTCAATGTTTGGTTATGTCATGTCATGAAAAATGAGCTGAAAAATAACTTATTAATATTTTATTTTTCTCAAATTTATTAAAATAATAAGGAACAAATCTTACAAATTAAAAAGTTGAATAAGAATGAAATTGAAAATAAATATAATTTCATAAATTATCTCAAATAAAATAAATAATAATTAAAATAATATAGATCAAATTTAAAAAATAAAAAAGATGAAAGATAAAGAAATTAAAATAATAATAATTAAAATTTCATAAATTATTTCAAATAAAATAAGTAACAATGAAAAGAATGATGATTAAATTTGATAGATAAAAAATTTCAATAAAAAAATGATAAGAAAAAAAATAACAATTAAAAAATGATGACCAAAGTTAATATAAAAATTAAATTTTAAGAGAAGAAATTGAAAAATAAATATTCAAAACAATATATTTATATATATATATATATATATATATATATAAATCAAAAGTTTGAGGTTCAAATTTAATATAATCAGTAAATAATATGATATTTCTAAATTTTTTATAATTTTCAGAAAATATTTTCCGTTCAAATTTTGCAGAAACACTTTTATGAAAATTAAGTTAAATTTTTTTAACTGAAAAATATTTTTTATTAATAAATTTTTATAATAACAAATAAATATAGAAAAATTTTAAAAATAATTTTTAAAAAGTAAACATTGTGATTGTCATTTAAACAACTGCTGCTGCTGGAATAATCTGCAACTAAAGATTCTTTTTAGAAAGAAATAGAGGTTTCGGCGTGTAACACACACATGATTTATGTATTTACGTGTTGGACTAAAATGCTGCATTTAATATGGCCAATTTAAAATCAATCATATTTCTTTTTGTATAATGGAAATATTAATAAAATATACACGCTTGAATATACAGTTTCACTAACTCTATTTGAGTGTATTTTTTTTAAAATCATTCAATGCATTTGTACAAAATTCACTAATGGATACAAATAATGAATCTCAAATTATGGATTTATACATTGAACCTGCTAAATATAATGGTTCAACCATATTCTTGATTGTATAGTTAAAATTTAGATTTTCATTTACTATATTACTTTAAAAAATGCAAATTCATATATATATATATATATATATATATATATATATATATATATATATATATATATAATTGATTCAAGAATATTGACAACCACGTGATTTGGCATCCAAAAATGGACCCTAAACGCCGATCCTTGTCAACAAAACGACAAATCAACCCTCCGTCCAAAATTAAAATTAAAAAGAAAAAAACCCGAAAAAAACATGGATCACGAGATCCTCTCATCGTTATAAACCCCCTCTATTAAAAATGCGCACCATTTGTGCACACTCCACATTAATTTGATAATTTCCGCCCTCTTAACAAACGTACGCCAGTCTCTTCACCCCCCTCACCAATCTCCACCATGGCTATCTCTCTCCAACTCTGCCGCATATCACTCCGCTCCGACCTCTCCTCCGACAATCGCGTACCTATCCGCCGCCGTAGAACCACTTTATCCGTCCGCTGCGCTGGTGGTGATGACTCTACTTCTTCAGTCTCTTTGGAATCGGAATTCGACGCCAAAGTCTTCAGACATAACCTGACAAGAAGCAAGAATTATAATCGTAGAGGTTTTGGCCACAAAGAAGAGACACTTGAGCTCATGAATCGCGAGTACACCAGTAAGTTATCTGTTATTATTATATTTTTTTAATTTTTTTTTGAAAAACTAGTTAAGACGACGTGAGAGACTTGAATTGCGAGTGAGTTTTGTTTGAATTTGTAGGTGATATAATAAAGAAATTGAAGGAGAATGGTTATGAGTATACATGGGGAAATGTTACAGTCAAATTAGCCGAAGCTTATGGATTTTGCTGGGGAGTAGAGCGAGCTGTTCAGATTGCTTACGAAGCTCGAAAACAGTTTCCTGATGACAAGATTTGGATTACTAACGAGATTATCCACAATCCGACTGTTAATAAGGTGCTATAAATTTTCTTTTTTTTTTCTTTTCAATTTGGCGAATCGGAGTGGAATAGAGCTGAATTGTGGCAGTGGAAAGCTATTTATGATAAAAATTTCTTTGTAGTGATTCGATATTTAAGGAATAAATTGTTTCTGGTTAGTGATGATACTGTGTTTTATTGTTGTTGCAGCGGTTAGAGGAGATGGAAGTTGAAAACGTTCCTGTTGAGGAAGGGAAGAAACAGTTTGAAGTTGTAAATGGTGGTGATGTTGTGATTTTGCCTGCATTTGGAGCGGCAGTGGATGAGATGTTGACTTTGAGTAGCAAAAATGTACAAATTGTTGATACAACTTGCCCTTGGGTATCCAAGGTATGTATTGGATGGAGTTTTAGCTGTATGATATTAGCTTATTGTTTGTAATTATTGGGATTTATATGTTCAATATATGTGTTTTTTTAATGACATGCATAAATATGCTTTGAAATCATGTGAAGGTTTGGACTACTGTTGAGAAGCACAAGAAAGGAGATTACACCTCAATTATTCATGGAAAATATGCTCATGAGGAAACTGTAGCAACCGCTTCTTTTGCAGGAAAGTACATTATTGTGAAGGATATGAAAGAGGTATGCTCCAAATACCAGTGGTGGTTAATATCCTTTCTTCTTTCAGTATATAAGAAAATCCTGGAATGTTTTTTTATCATGTTAGTCACGACTCACAAAGATAAAGGAAGAGTTGTGCATGATCTCTCTCTGTTTTTTTTTTTTTTTTTAATGCAAAAATTCTGAGAAGTTTCTATTTAATTCAGGCAATGTATGTGTGTGATTACATTCTTGGGGGTGAACTTAATGGATCTAGCTCAACCAGAGAGGAGTTTCTAGAGGTAAAGCTTTTTTTCTTGTTGACTTTGATTTGGTATTTTGGATGCTAAACAAAATCTTAATGTAATTGTTGGCTTGGTTGCAGAAATTTAAAAATGCAGTTTCTAAGGGGTTTGATCCTGATAGTGACCTGGTGAAACTTGGTATTGCAAATCAAACTACAATGCTCAAGGGAGAAACAGAAGACATTGGTGAGTTTTAGTTACGTCAAGCTATTGTATCTTTTTCTTAGAAATTGCCACTAGTGATCTCCGATTCATTGATTTTTCTTTTATTGACAGGAAAATTGGTGGAGAGGATCATGATGCGCAAGTATGGAGTGGAAAATGTAAATGATCACTTCATAAGCTTCAACACCATTTGTGATGCTACTCAGGTGATCCTCTCTTCTAGTCTCGTGATTCTACTTGTTCAGCTTTTCATTAGAGTTTGGTGAAACTCTTAGCATTAGAGAGCCTTACCTAGTGTTCTTTCTTTTTACAATTTATAGAATTTGAATTCCATATGGTGCTTTTCTTCTCCCTTCGCCACGTATCTCTAATCATAATTTCAAAATTGGTCACCCTTAAAACTCTTTGAACCTTGAACTTCCCTTTTTCAAAGGAGAAGAGGATAGAGGCAAGGAATGAATATCATAAATTAGAATTTCAAGTCTCCCAGTCCCACAACAATTGTATAAATGTATGACGCCAAGTTACGAATTAACTAAAAGCAAGATTCTTTTATGGTAATTGATTGGGTTCATGTATTTTTTTAATCTTATATTTATACAAGCCTTTTCTGTTTAATTTGCAGGAGCGACAAGATGCAATGTATAAACTGGTGGAGGAAAAGTTGGATCTTATGTTAGTTGTTGGCGGGTGGAACTCAAGTAACACCTCCCACCTCCAAGAAATTGCTGAGCACCATGGAATTCCTTCATACTGGATTGACAGTGAACAGAGGATAGGCCCAGGAAACAAAATAGCTTATAAGTTGAACGTAAGTGAAATTGCTCATACTCCCTTTCTTTAACCAATTTTCTGATTGCAATTATAGATTTCTCATTTATTCATCTCTTACTAGCATGGGGAGTTGGTTGAGAAAGAGAACTGGCTTCCACAAGGCCCCATTACAATTGGTGTGACATCAGGCGCCTCTACACCAGACAAGGTAATTTTACTGCAATAATCCCTTGTCCATTTTTTGCTGTCTATAATTTTTTCTGCCCTAGACATGCAATTTCTGAACTTTGAGATGATGGTATCGTAGGATTGCCATTCCTGCAAACCACGCGAATCTTTAAGTTTCCAGTTGTGCTAAATGTTATTAATATTATGCACCTGGTGTTGAATGTTTATAAAAAACTGATACTATTTATCCTTAAATCAATTTCTATCAGGTTGTCGAAGATGCCCTTATCAAGGTCTTCGACATCAAACGTGAGGAAGCTTTACAACTAGCTTAAAGTTTAATGTGTTATATATACAGAGCAGTAGAGAGTGCCAGTCAGATACTGTACCATTAAACACAAGATCAATGTATCATGAACAAGAGGTTCCAAAATATCCATGTAATATCCTTTCGAGCACTTGAGTTCTTGAGTTGAGCTCACAATATCAATATAGAGGTTGCAGTAGTAAAACAATGCCGAGTGTCAAACCAGGAAGAGGTTGCGACGAGGCAAATAAGTGGGAAAATAGGAAATGCGAAAGCACACCACTATAATAAAGTTGGAAAAAATATAATCGAAGCGAGTGAGAAAAATTACTGCATGTATTCGATTAAATGCCCCTGAAGTTTAAATTTATCTTTCATTGGTACAAAAAATGGTCGATAGGCAACTGGGTGATCAAGGACAATCCCTAGGGCCTCGAGTTCAGGCCCCAGCAGCCACACGCTGTAGTGTCGTCTATAATAATGCCTGTAGCTATACATTTACAAGAATAATACATGGCTCTGCAAAGTGCTAAACTCCATGGAACAAGCTCGGGCTTACAGATAGAGTGTATGCTGGATTTCAAGGATTGGTATCTTGGTTTTACCTCAGAATTCAGAATCACATGTAAATCCCATTGTAAGTGTTCATCTCATTTCGAGCTGCGAAAACTAGCCACTTGCAACATCAGATTGCTTTGAAAGAGATGATTCAACTATCTCTGGAACCTTATCGAGCAAAAAATCTATCTCATATTGAAATTCAGCTTTTGCTCGGTTAGTCTTTCCTCCAACAATCACTGCTGTTCCGTCTTGTAAAGCCCATATCTTCGATTTGCCGGAATAAGAAACGAAATGAACACAAAAGCTTGCAATTAACTTCCATCATGGCATAAATGTTGCCATCAGGCATAAGCAATCTCAAAAACAACTTTCAAAGTTTAAACAGAAATCACCTATATAATTCATCAGAAAACATGGTAAGATAGACTCAACATGTGAACATAATTCTCACCTGTGAATGAGATAAGTAACTCAGGCAAGTTGTGAGCATTAGAGCACCAAATCCAGCATACACAACGGGCACGCCTGGATCAGTCTGTACAAAGAAAAGATTTAGTTCCATGTAACTATCACGCAACTGAAAGAAATTCATGCTGTAGCGAGACTTTTGAGTCTAGACCTTTAATTCAAGACCGCTGCTTCCAATTGCATCTTCAATAATAATTTTCATGCCATCTATGTCAATCGGAAGCTTAGAGTTGGGTCTTCGCACTCCAACAAATTTCCCTTCTTGATCATAAAGGACGATGGATTGTAGATCACGAGCAAGCATTGATCTGAAAATCAACATCACAAGGGCTGAATGGCAATGCACAAACATAAAACACAAAACTAATTTCAGCAAACAAAATAACTCTGGAGGACTGTCAACCAATAACAGCAGCATGTGAACAAGCTCAAGAATTTTATCCATTCATCTTGATGACCACGAGACTTGTTTAAAAATTAAGCAACTATATGAAAATTCTCAGATATGGAAAAACTAAAACACTATCATAATCATCGCAAAGTGCTACTTTGACTAAGGAACTGAATGTTAGTTATAGATACAAGTGAGCAATAACAGTATTTATTCTCTAAATTCTGGTGTAAGAAGTATGTACAAGAGAAGAAGAAGAAGAAGATCAGTTAAAGAAATACATACATTCCCTTGACATTAGGAGAGTTAACATCCCCTACTGGTAAGAAGGTTCCGTAGAGTTTATTGTCTCCACTGATTTTTAATGGTGCCATAGCCAAATTGAAAGGTCCTTCATCATCCTTGCGTACCTGCAAGGCGGAAATGCTCCAGTCTGTCTGGTACATAGTGATCCCACCATAACGTAACGGGTCATTTACACTAATTGTTTTCCTCATAACCTCCTTCCCATTAAGGTCAAATAGTGACAGGTCAGTGTGAAATTGTTTGATCTACAAGAAGAAACAACATATAAGAGAATATGTAACACATATATAAATTCAAGTAAGCACAGCTGAAAAGGCATGTATAGGCACTGATGTGAAAGAAAATCAACACCTACATCACCACCATCATAGTAGTCCATGTAGAATCTGTTGACATGAACCTCGGTATTGAAAGCTTCAGTGGGAGTTGAGAGAAACCCACTTGGTCCCAGTACATCTCCTACAACAAAATTCAGTCCTTGTGGAACTGTAACTGAGCCTCTAAAGCTCCCAGTGGCACTAAGAGTTGCTCCTGCCATTATCAGCAGCATAGCTAAATGCACTCCAATAGGGGAAAACCGACCGGCCAGCCCCTTAAATGCATACAGAGAGGGTCCTTTCAAGAATACCTACGTTAATTAAATTGTGAATAGTGAGCACAAAAACATATATATAAGGTACTAATGCTTGAGGAGCTGATAATAATGTAACATGAAGGTTGCTATTGTTAGCAACTCAGGATGAAGTATCTGCAGGCAAAATAACTGTTCAATTTGTTGCAACTCAGGATAAAACAGATTTCACAAATGCAACACAATTGAACTACTCCATAACCTCATATCCAGATCCCATCAGAATAACACCCAAATCTTGAACTGATGCCCTGGGCAAATTGTCGGAAAATTCCTGTTTACGAATAGCATCAGCAGAATGTAAGTAATTCCACCTGCATTTAACAACAAAGCAGTGTTAACAGGAAACTTCCTCTTTCCTAGTTTAATAGAGCAAGATGCCAAAAATCAAACCTTCTCGCAACCTTAGCCAGGGGGATCTGTGTGGTGTAAGTGCAGGCCATAAGAGATACTCCTAAGAGAGCCAACATTCCCAGGAAAACAGGGGATGAATACATGTGATCGAACCCGAGGGTGAGAACCCACTTCCAAGTGAAGAATCCTAACAAAGGATTCTCTTCTGGGAACTTTTGGAAATAGAATTCTGGAGCCTCCCCTTGATCAATAAGAGTACCTGCATAAACATTGCATGCACCTGATGAACAAATTCAAGACAACCAATGATGCTCTAATTCTAGCACTTAAATTTCATTTCTGACACTAACACTTCAATTAACCTTCCGAAGACAGCAAGACGAAACACCAACAGAGGTTTTAACATACCTAGAGCCATTAGCACAGCAATAGAGAACATCTCGCCAATAGCCAAAGGTAAATTAGACAAAACAGCCAAAACCTTTCTAGGCAACCTCTTCAAGAACCCCAATGCTCCAGTTCCTGTCTTCACTGGAACTTTCTCTCCATTACCACCACCACCACTCTCCTCTGACAAAACAGGTGGAGCTGAATTCGATAGAAGAATCTTCCCGGACGCGTTCTTGTCCTTGTCCTTGATCTCTTTAGATGTTTTGAGTTTGCTACAAGTTACAATGGTTACAGAAAGTCCACTTGTCTTGTTGTTGTTGCTGTAAAGAGTGTGAATTTGGGGTTTGAGCTTAAGAATTTTGGAGTTAAGGAGAAGAGTGGGTTTGCGAAAATGGGTGTTGAATAGAGATGAGCTAAGGGGTTTTGTGGGGTTCAGAATATCCATTAATGGAAAACTTGAAGCTTTGTTTGTGGGTTTCAGTTGAAGATAAGAGAAGTGGCAGTTAAGACTTTGTTTATCCTGTTCGGAGATATTATGTTATTGGCGTGCCTTTTTAAACACCTTTATATAACCTTGCCAAAATGCACTTGCCATGTCAATACCTTCAATATGGTTCTTGGGAGTACTTACTTTCCTTCAATTTTGTCAAAACTGTTATTATTATTTCAATCAAGCTCCTAGTTTTATTTATTTTGGAGCGGCTTGTTAAAGATCAAAGAGGCATGGGATGCAGGCTTCTTGTTTTGCTTGGGCTTTAGGCCTTTAGCCCCCTCAAGTATCCAAAAAAAAAAAAAAAGGCTTCATTGCATATCAACTCAAATCATGTGTAAATTTAGAAGGTGTGCCTTGTTCATCCTTACTCTGTTACTCATATTATTACTGTGGACATGATTTTTTGTTTTTTTAATTTGAATATTAAATTTTTTTACGTAATTTAATTCCAATTAAAAATCAATTAATTTTGATTTTTAATGAAAAGATAAAATTAAAAAAAATAAAATGAAAAATACACCAAACATGACTGGGATGCTATAAGTTTAGAAAAAAAATACATTTTGATGCTGAAATTTCAAGAATTACATAAATTATTTGAAGAGTTTTTGATTTATCTATAATTTTTTTTATTTTTTGGTATGGATAAATTTTATTTTTAAAGGAAAAATATATATATATTCAAAGTGTTGTGTTTGTGAATCAGGACTCCAATTTTAATCAATTTACAGGCTGTTTGGAACTTAAATTTGAATCAAAATAATAAATAAATTTAGAGAAAGATCTCGATTTATACTTACTCTGTTACTCATATTATCACTAAGATCTAGAAAGAATCCTCGAATATGCACTAGAGGATAGGAGATGATTCTGGTTTCAACTATTTTTTCAAGGCAAAAGAATACTAACACGAAATTTCAAAGAAAAGGATGAAGGGACACCATTTTCAGTTAGAAAATATATGGGTTAATAAATTTCAGGAGAAGGTTCGCCTTCTAATGTGAGCAGATATGAAGAAGATTCTGATTTCCTCACTGGGATACACCTTTCTTTGGAATTGTTTTCCCACCACCAATCATTTGTAAGGACTATGGACATCACCTATCTCCATATTGATATGATATTATCCACTTTGAGTCTAAGCCCTTATGGATTTGCTCTTGGGCTATACCCAAAAAGTCTCACACCAATGGAGATATTTGTCTATCCTTATATACCCATGATCCTCCCCACTTCTAGCCAATGTGGGACTTTAATCGATACCCAACATCATTCAATTCTCAAACATCTATGATTCTTTCGACATTATATACATGAATCAATCATTAATCATCGTGGGTTCTAAATAAGTTGCTGGGCCTCAGGCTGCCTTTCCCCAGATTCTTATGCGCTTCTCAGCTTGCAAAACCTGCAATATTTAGCAAATCTGTTAATCCTGCAAGAAATGGTTGACAACTATACCAAAAGGAAAGGAAATGCTAGAAGATGAAGCACGTTTCTTAGGTTGATTAATTTATCATCCCTGCATTCCAATCTTGTGCTTCTGCAGGCTGCAGCTTCTAACGGAGCAAACAAATTCTTAAAGGAACAGTGCCCGCTCGGACAAAGATGAAATCCGAATATGATTACACATATCCATATGTATTATTCTTATTCTTTTATATTGTATATTTTTTGAATAATTGATTTCTTAACATATCTTTTTGTTGGATTTCTATTTTGATTACTTATATTTAAATATGTAAGAGAGTTGTGATAAGATTCAACATTTAAATGAACTTAATATTAATTATTTCATGTATTTTAAAATAAAAATTGATTTTAAAAAGCACATTACACCACAATTTTAAACTTTTAAATGCACTTATATAGTTAGAGTTGAATTGTACAATTTATTATTATTTTCAACCGTAAAAAAATTGCGTTGATAGATACTAGTATATTGTTCACATATCTCTCTATCAAAAGAAAAATTACATTATTTACACTCCAAAAAAATTATAGTTCTAGTCAAATTAAAGTATATAATTTAATGAAATTCAGACCAACATTAACATCACAAATACCATGTACTAATTGACTTAGTTTGTAAAATTACTATGAATTTTTCCAATAAATCAAATATATGGGGATCTGAATTTCATGAACTAAAAGAAAATTTCATTTGTATGATCTTTCTTTTGATTGAAGAAAAAAAAGACAAGAAAATCAAGTTGGGGTGGTGGACCGGCGGTTGTAACGAGTAGCGGCGAATAGTAAGCGCACAAAAGGAGGACTTCAGTGTAGTGACAAAAAGGTTTTAGTAGAATTTCTTAAGGCAGATTGAGGTTGATTCCTGGAAACGCGGCTGTCTCCGCCGAATCCATGTGCGCGTTACTGGTTTGGTTTGTTCGGGCATAAATGTAGAAACTTGGTCACGCACTCGCTTTTTACTACGTACAATCTTTCTAGAAAACATTTTATGAAAAATAATAAGGGATTTAGTTTTTTTTAATGGTATTTTCAAAAATTTTGAGAACCAAAATATAAAATATATTTAATATTCATTACTGTAATGAAATTTCAATGTTTTTAAATATATGTAAATATAACTAGATTATACTATTGATCAGATTAAATTGTTTAATGTAAAAACCTATTTCAATGTTGCTAACATGTTTTATAATAAAAAATATTTTTAATTATATAAAAATTAATTTAATATAACTCAATTAATTTTACGGATCTAATAATAATAAATCAAAGTTTTAGGTTTACTGACAAGATGATGGTAAAACCCCTAATCTGTCTCCATGTAAAAACGACTCGAGCCCCCTTTCTACCTCAGCAATCTGCAACTGCGAAGACAAATGGAACATGACGTACAGTACAGTGGCCATCAGTACATGGTATATCCTTAACAAGAACACACCACCACAGGAAGGATCCAGCGAGTGTCCAAAGAAATAATGTCTTAAAATAAACCATTTGAGACCAAGTTGTCCTGTTTCAAGTCAAAAAGGGTCCAGAAGAGCAATGTCAAAGACTTTAATGCAAGATAGAATTGTATCGTTGCCTGTCGGCCGGAGGAGGCCCGATTTTCAAGTCAAGTAAGGAGGCTATTTTTTTTTCTATCTATTTATTTATTTATTAAGCTCAAATACTTCTTGGAGGAGTTGATCCCGTTTTGCAGGTGCAGGGAACTTATTACCACTGAACCAAAGGCCCATTGGTTTTATAAACTATTATTGATATTCTTGATATTTTGATAATGAAGCATCGACTTCGCCGAATCCATAGTCACCAATCTTACAATGACTTGGTATTAACATCATAACCTTAGTTGTCCCTCCTTTGGGAACTAAATATCCAACCATATCATTGCTATGATCATAAGAACTATGTACAATGACTTGGTATTTTCTTTGTCAGTTTTTATGAATATGAACTTTTAAGTTCTATTGTTAATTGAATTAGTTTGAACCCGTAAATGGAAAAGCTTTCTTGTTCATGCGATCCTCAAAGCTGCTTATGTGGCAAAACTGGTGTTTTGTTTTTTGTTTTTTTTTGGCAAAAACAACCCTATTTCAAGAAATAAGCATAAAACAACCCTATTTCAAGAATTAAGATTTCAAACTACGTACCCTAATCTTTATTCGCCATTCACTTTATGCCTAACATTTTGCAATCATACACTTCTTCGATTATCACAGCAAAAAAAATAATAATAAAAAACAACACGCGTGCTATATATGTTTTGCTTAGAAATTACCTTCTTGATGAAAAATGGAGTCGTCGTCCACATGCAAAGCCGACCAGCTAGTCTTGGGCTTCATTCTTCGCTGAATATCTTTTATATATATATATATAACAACTTGTTGCTACTATACATGCACTTGTACTTTTCAAAGTTGTCTTATTCAATAATACAAAGGAGTGGACACGGAGATCAATTACTAATGTCGTCTTGTGCGCATGTGAACTTTCAAGGTCAGTTCCCTTCCAAAGCTTGCTAATATCATGCATGGCGCCTATAAATAAGAGTGGCAGCGAAGAGGCAATGACAAACACAAATATTTCAAACATGAAAGCCTTTCTTGTGATCATATGCATTCTCTTAGCAGCCATCGTCTTCTCTCCCTCATCCACTTGCACTGCGCGAGAATTACTGGGCGGGAAAGGTGAAAAACCTGTTTCTGTTTGCTTTTATTTAATTTAAGATAATTAAGCAGCTCTCATATGTGTTTTCTGTGTTTGTGTATGATCTTGCATGCATATATTTTAGGACCATGACTTAATTGATGCTATAAATTAATTAAGATGCTATTTGTTATCGCAGAGCATTTAATATTTATTTCTTTTTCGTGGAACAATATAAATGTTTTCAGATCCAAGCACGGGATTTGGCCCCGCCAATTCAAGACCTTCATGCGGTCGTAGCAAACGAAATTGCCTCCCTAATTCAAAGCCAGGACCGACTAAACCAAAAAAACGTTGTCAATCTCCTGTCGAGCAATCTGACTGTGACCCAAATTGAAGATTGAAGGCGAGCAAAGTTGCATGCGTTGTTAAGAGTGACAACAGCTAGTCATGTCATGTGTGTGTATGCTATTTTCATTCGAGTCGAACTATATATATATATATTTATGTAAGAAAAATAAATTAACTTCCAGCATCATGATCGGGTTTTGATTTTTCTTGGTTTTGATTCCATGAAATTGTGTAATCTTTGTTGAAGTTTATGCAAAATAAATAAAGAGCTTGCTATCTTCTCTTCTATGATGCTCATATGCCTTTGCTTTTATATATATGTATTATGTTAGGACTAATAAAATTAATATTATGAACTGAATATTAATTTTTGTCTGGAATGTCGCGATTAACTTTATATCAACAAATAAAAAGCTGACCTTTAATGCTATCTCATCATAAACCCATGAGCACAAATATTTACATATAGGCTCGCGCGAAAAACCACAGTGCTAGAGAGAGTATGGGATTTTTTTTTAATTAGAAACTGGCCACTAAAGCTGCTCTTGTCATAGCAGGTTGTTCTTGTATCTTTCTCTCCAATTGGCTTTCCCTTTTGGTGTTTAATAATATGATCCCTGACTTGCCAATAAATCAAAGACAGATCTAAATTTCAGAAACTAAAAGGCATATGCAACTACTCTTGGAGTGTGTGGAGAGATTTTCGATATGGCCCAATAACTACAAATTAAATTAAAAACTAAAAAAAGCAAAGAGAAGGTTGTGACAAGGAAGATTTGTGTTAACGATCAATATCATAACATACTTAGGAGAATATTCTGTCTGTGCAATTCTAGCATTCATGAGATGTTAATAAAAAAAAACGAAAAATATACTGAAAAATTGTTCATTCCTGCAGGTTCGTTTCTTGAAGTCAAATATATATATCATGTCTTCCAATGGATTTCTGATAAAAATATACTTTTTAAATAACTAGTTTTGAAACCCAAATTAAAACTCAAAAAATAATTTCTTAATCAAAAGTTTTTTTTTTTTGTAAGAGATTCCATTTTAATGAAAAAAAAGGAAAGGGGGGTGGTAATTTCGAATGTTGTAGGAGATTGAATCAGGAAACGTAAAAAAAAAAGATGATAAAATAAAGAAAAAAGATAATGCTATGATTTACATTACAAGAGAAAAACACGACGAACTGTTAATTTTGTATCTTGAGCAGTATGTGTACCAGGTTATTTATACGTAAGTAAGCTATACACCTAACTAGAAAATAGAATATTCATAGTTTCTAAATTAATAGTGTAGGAATAATTAGAACTACGTACCCAAACAGAAACACTGGTTAAATTAGTTTGTATTGCTGGTGTAGTAGGTTTGATGATAAAATAATTAAGGGTTATTGATAAAATAATTAGTTTGTGTTGCTGGTGTATTGTTTAATAGACTTATTAAAATTAATCTTGATTTTATACCTATAATGACAATTAACAACACTTTTATAGAAGATAGAGAAATCAAGTTTCAAATATCTGTTTTTTTGTAAAACAGAAAGTTCATCATCCATACTAGATTTTGCAGAAATGAAAGGCAAAATATTATTCCAAAGAAAAATTTCTTTAGTGAAAGATAAAATACCAAAACAGTTGGATCCGCAAAAATTGTGTTTGAAATTAAACATATTATTTTATAAAACCAGCTCTGATACTATTTTAAAATAATTCAATCAACACAAAAATAATTACGAACATTAAAAAAAAGAGGCTAAAATTCTTCTCAATTCATTTATCTAAAAGTTTTTCCTTTAACATAAATACAAAATACTTACATATAAATTAAACTAAAAATATTATTCTACCTTTAATAAATAAAATAAAATAAATATATTATTTAACAGTAATGTCCACACCTTCTACTTCTGGCTTAACAAAGGTTCAATGTTCGACGGACCCTTCCCCTTCTTTAACAAAGACTTGACTTGGAGCCAACGCAGCCAGGAAGGATCCAGCGAGTGTCCAAAGAAATAATGTCTTAAAATAAACCATTTGAGACCAAGTTGTCCTGTTCAAGTCAAAAAGGGTCCAGAAGAGCAATGCCAAACACTTGAATGCAAGATAGAATTGTATCGTTGGCTGTCGGCTGGAGGAGGCCCGATTTAAATTATTGTTAATTGAATTAGTTTGAACATGTAAATGGAAAAGCTTTCTTGTTCATGCGATCCTCAAAGCTGTTTATGTGGCAAAATTGGTGTTTTTTTTTTGGCAAAAACAACCCTATTTCAAGAAATAAGCATAAAACAACCCTATTTCAAGAATTAAGATTTCAAACTACGTACCCTAATCTTTATTCGCCATTCACTTTATGCCTAACATTTTGCAATCATACACTTCTTCGATTATCACAGCAAAAAAAATAATAAAAAAAAACAACACGCGTGCTATATATGTTTTGCTTAGAAATTACCTTCTTGATGAAAAATGGAGTCGTCGTCCACATGCAAAGCCGACCAGCTAGTCTTGGGCTTCATTCTTCGCTGAATATCTTTTATATAAATATATATATAACAACTTGTTGCTACTATACATGCACTTGTACTTTTCAAAGTTGTCTTATTCAATAATACAAAGGAGTGGACACGGAGATCAATTAATAATGTCGTCTTGTGCGCATGTGAACTTTCAAGGTCAGTTCCCTTCCAAAGCTGCTAATATCATGCATGGCGCCTATAAATAAGAGTGGCAGCGAAGAGGCAATGACAAACACAAATATTTCAAACATGAAAGCCTTTCTTGTGATCATATGCATTCTCTTAGCAGCCATCGTCTTCTCTCCCTCATCCACTTGCACTGCGCGAGAATTACTGGGCGGGAAAGGTGAAAAACCTGTTTCTGTTTGCTTTTATTTAATTTAAGATAATTAAGCAGCTCATCATATGTATGTTCTCTGTTTGTGTATGATCTTGCATGCAAACATTTTAGGACCATGACTTAATTAATGCTATAAATTAATTAAGATGCTAGCTGTTTGTTATCGCAGGGCATTTATTTATTTCTTTTTCGTGGAACAATTTAAATGTTTGCAGATCCAGGCACGGGATGGGCCCCCGCCACTTCAGGATCTCCATGCGGTGCTAATAAAAAAAAATGCCTCCCTAATCCAAATCCAGGACCGAATAAACCCAAAAAACGTCGTTGTGAATCTCCTATAGAGCAAACTGACTGTGACCCAAATTGAAGATTGAAGGCGAGCAAAGTTGCATGCGTTTTTAAGAGTGACAACAACTACTCATGTTATATATATATATGTGTGTGTGTGTGTGTGTGTGTGTGTTATATTTTGATTCCAGAACTATATATTTATGTAAGAAAAATAAATTAACTCCCCAGTACATGTTGACAACAACTTGCATCATGATAAGGTTTTGATTTTTCTTGGTTTTGATTCCATGAAGTTGTGTAATCTTTGTTGTAGTTTATGCAAAATAAATAAAGAGCTTAATTGGTCTAGCTGTCTTCTCTTTTATGATGCTCATATGCCTTAATTTGCTCATTATGTTATGTTAGGACTAATAAAATTAATATTATGAACTGAATATTAATTTTTGTCTGGAGTGTCACGATTAACTCTATATCAACAAATAAAAAGCTGGCCTTTAATTAATGCTATCTCATCATAAACCCATAAGTACAAATATTTAAATATAGGCTCGCGTGAAAAACCACAGTGCTAGAGAGAGTATGGGATTTTTATTTTATTTTTAATTAGAAACTGGCCACTAAAATCAACAGCGCAGAAACCATGAACTGATTTTACTCCGGCTGCTCTTGTCATAGCAGCTTGTTCTTGTTTTTGGTGTTAATAATACGATCCCTGATCACTTACCAAAGAAAACTGTGAGCTAATTAATAAATCCCATTTCTAAAATTAGTTGACATATATATTTCCAATAAATCAGGGACAGATCTAAATTTCAAAAACTAAAAGGCATTTGCAACTACTCTTGGAGTGTTGGAGAGATTTTCGATATGGCCCAATAACTACAAATTAAATTAAAAACTAAAAAAAGCAAAGAGAAGGTTGTGACAAGGAAGATTTGTGTTAACGATCAATATCATAACATACTTAGGAGAATATTCTGTCTGTGCAATTCTAGCATTCATGAGATGTTAATAAAAAAAAAAAGAGGGAAAAATACCACCCGACCTTATCACTTGCGGCGTGGCATCACACCAGCAAAGCGATGGGTTTTAAGAGCCGAATTTGCTTTGCAGTATGTGATAATATATGGTAAGGTCCACACCTTCTACTTCTGGCTTAACAAAGGTTCAATGTTCGACGGACCCTTCCCCTTCTTTAATAAAGACTTGACATGGAGCCAGCGCAGCCAGGAAGGATCCAACGAGTGTCCAAAGAAATAATGTTTTAAAATAAACCATTTGAGACCAAGTTGTCCTGTTTTAAGTCAAAAAGGGTCCAGAAGAGCAACGCCACAGACTTTAATGCAAGATAGAATTGTATCGTTGCCTGTCGGCCGGAGGAGGCCCGATTTTCAAGTCAAGTAAGGAGGCTTTTTTTTTTTTTTTAATCTATTTATTAAGCTCAAATACTTCTTGGAGGAGTTGATCCCGTTTTGCAGGTGCAAGGAACTTCTTACCACTGAACCAAAGGCCCATTGGTTTTATAAACTGTTGATTAACTTGTTTTCTTTTTAGTTACTTAGGCTTACTAGTTATTTTTTATCGGAAGTTCAGTAGTTTTATAATGATTTTCACCAAGAAAATTCCCTTTTTTACTTACAGAAAAAGGCATGTTTTATTTCCTATTCTTGAGTTCTTTTATAATAATTTGTTTTGAGGAGAAATTCATCTTATATTTTTTTAAAAATAAAAAAAATAAAGAAAACCTAAAAAAAAAAAAAAAGGAAAGTTGGAAAGGGTTGGACAAGCTAGACGCAGGGGCCTTTGCTTTTAATGGTTACTTGAATTTATGTGAAAAAAATCTCAGTTGGCAAAAGGAAGCTTTTAATTAAGAAATTCCAGTTTTAATCAATTTACATCTTGTTTGGAAGTTTAATTAGAAAAAATGAAAATCTTTAAGGCAAATTGGCAATAACCGAGAAGCTGGATAGACATTTTCTGGATTCCCTCCCACTGCCTTACAAGCGTACAAGAAAAAAAAGAGAGACGACTTGCTACTGGTAATTAATATGCAGCTTGGTGTTATTTATTTATTTATTATTTTATTTAATTAATTTAATTTTTTTTTTATTATTACTGCTATTATTATTATTATTTAATCGGAACATCCCAATTAATAGGACAGCACACCAATTATAATATAGAAAAAACACGGTAATTTTATTTTTTGCAAAACTCCACTGAAAATTTTACTAAAATTTTGGCAAAGCATGTTCAATTCCAAGAAGTTCTAAGTTATCGAAAAATAGCATGTTACACTTTTATTAACCATTATTCAATCAAGATCCAATCATCATGGGCCTCAATTTCAACAACCCACATTAATGCAACTACAATTTATCAAACATTAATATAATAGAATTGAAATGTTAGATAGCACTAAATAAGTAAATAAATATAAGTGTAAAATATAAATACATAAAAGTATAGTTTAAGTTCATAAATTCAATTTAAATGATATTATTACAAATCAAGTGATGACAATTTGTTAAGATACAAAATACATAAACATTCACTTAAAACGACATAACAAAAGGATAGAAAGATTTAAAAATCACTCTTGTTGTGATTGTGACGGACCTGAACCAAGTATAACATTGGATAATAAATATCATGAAAAACAATATTAACATTGGTAGTTAAGTAATTTATTCAAGATTAACACACATTCAAATTTCTTTACAATTCCTCACTTGGTCCTTTTAGGATTTCTTTATCATGAATTCACAAACATTTTCCATTCCGCTCTTAATTTCCAGCCAATATCATGTATTAATACCAAAGGACAATTTCTCCAAGCAAGTGCCGATACCAATTCATTGGCATCATTAACTATCATTCACCGAATAGTCAAACAATCTTTTTCTTCCCAAAAACCTTGGGATTGTAATGCTTGTCGCACGTGTGCGGAGTCGCGGCGATCGCCCACCTACCTCATCATCATGTGTGGAGTGTCTATCTTGGCAAATATGGGAAGACAAGGAATTCTTGTCTTTTATCAGTGGAAAAAATGGAATGGGAGTCGCCACCTAGTATTCCGGTCACTAGGAACCCTAACTAGTCTCAGAGATCAGGTACGGAGACTGATTGCGTAAAGAGAAGATATTAGCACCCCAAATACGTCCTACCTAAGGTAAGTTGCATTGTTTTATTGTCTGATAAAAATTTAAGGTCTTGTCATGTTTTTTAATTGTTGGTCTATCTATGATTCAAGAAAAGCCCTCTTCAGTAAGAAGGTTCTTATCTTATAGGGTAAAGCCTAACTATGCTAACGTCAAATAAAAAAATTACCTTTTTAATAACGGGAGTACGTTTTACGTATAAATTCATAATCCTGAATATTAAAAGAAAATAAAATATTTTTTTTTTGTGTTTTTTGAAATATTGGCCTAATTCTCATGACTTTAATAAACTGGTTATTAAAGCCTAGATACATGCTAAAACATATATATATATATTTTGAAGTTTTCTTTGTTGTATGAAAATACAATATGATTTTTTTGCTTTTTAGGGACTTGACCGTATGCATGAAAACAAAGACGTTTTTTTTATGTTTTGATGAAAACCAAGTATTTTAATACCGGATTTGTATTTTTATGGTATAAAAATACAAACTAATATTAAGCAAAATGGATAGAAAAACACGAGAAAAACACAAATTTTCAAAAAATACTTTTTGATTTTTTTTCTTTTACTAGGTCGGACCCGGAATAAAATTGGGCTGGGACCGACCCCACATAAAATACCAACTATCATATATTGGGTTGGACTCAGCCCAGTGGCGTGGACTGGGTTGATGATCCAGCCCGGACTGGTTACTGTTAACCAGTTAATTATAATTACCTGGTTACTGTGCTCATGCACAGTAACCGGGTAATTATTTTCTTGCTTGCAGAACGTGCACAGTGCATGTTCTACATACAAGAATAAAACCCAGAAACGGAGATGACGAGGAGAGAATTACTTGGCGGTGGCGCTGTTGTCGCGGTGGACAGCGGCTGTGTTGTGGTGGCAAGAAGTGTTTCCAGCGACAGAGAGAGAGGACCAGAGAGATGTTACAGTGTTTATCTTCTTCCTTGTCTATCTTTTATCCTTCCATTCTTAATAGTTGATTGAGTCCCAATAGTACTTTGAAATATCCTCGGAAATGCCGATGTCAAGGATCCTTGGCATCATTAGTCTTTATAGTAGGAATAGCTAATCAAGTTTCAAGAAAATGCCGATATCGATGTAGCCCATCGATATCATTAACTACTCTTAACTTAAAATAGTTAATCAAGTTTAATATCCCCCCATGTCCTGGGGTGATCATATCGATGTTAGGAAACCCTACTAATATCATTAGCCTCCCATACTCGGGACCTACTAATCAAATCCAAAAAATTTCGATATCAATGGAATTCATTAATATCATTAACTTTCCTAACCAGAATAGTTAATCAAGTGTGTTTTTATTTCTCACCAGTTTCACTAGATGTTTCCCTTTTCGGTAGCATTTATACACATAATTCAAAAATTAAACAAACTTTCACTACTATGTACATTTAAAAAGGATATAGGTGCAGGACACCTGCTTATAATTTAATTCCTTCATCATTGATGATTTTTGTTCACAGTTTATTTTCTTTATTACCGATAATTCTTGTTCTGGCCGGCGACATTAATGAGGAAGGAAGAATAATGTTTTTGTCTCACTTGTATTTATACTCTCATTAGAATGTTTAGATCTTGTTTGGTTGCCCTTTAATACATTTTCTGGTGTTTTTATGTACACTCCATGTCTATTCTAGGTAGATAAAGCCGGAAAATATTGGGGAAAACCTTCACATCAATTTGGCATACATGTTCTTTAATTTGCAGCGCACGGTGCATACTTTCTTCCTCGTCAATTAGCTTATATGACGTAATAAAAAGATATAAGCATTGCCTAACAATCTAAAATTTCACATTATTGCTTTTCTTCGGTGAACAGGATCACAATTTTTGTTAATAATAGTGAATCAAAGTTTACTAACAAGATGATGGTAAAACCCCTAATCTGTCTCCAGGTAAAAACGACTCGAGCCCCCTTTCTACCTCAGCGATCTGCAACTGCGAAGGCAAAAGGGACTTGAAGTACAGTACAGTGGCCATCAGTACATGGTCTATCCTTAACAAGAACACACCACCACAGGAACATAGAAAATAATCTGAAGCCGGCATATCATCTTCAAATTAAAGAACCATAACTTTTACATAAATCAGCTGCAGTCAAAACAGAGGATCTCCAACACAATAATGAGAATTTCATGCTCTTCTTTTCTAATCCCTAACCTCTTCTGTACAATACAACGAGGAGAATTTCTATATAGGATAAAACATGTTGTTTTGATAAGGGTCTGTCAATCATTCTTATCATTTCTTTGTCAGTTTTTATGAATATGAACTTTAAGTTCTATTGTTAATTGAATCAGTTTGAACATGTAAATGGAAAAGCTTTCTTGTTCATGCGATCCTCAAAGCTGTTTATGTGGCAAAACTGGTGTTTGGTTTTTTGGCAAAAACAACCTTATTTCAAGAAATAAGCATAAAACAACCCTATTTCAAGAATTAAGATTTCAAACTACGTACCCTAATCTTTATTCGCCATTCACTTTATGCCTAACATTTTGCAATCATACACTTCTTCGATTATCACAGCAAAAAAAAAAATAATAAAAAACAACACGCGTGCTATATATGTTTTGCTTAGAAATTACCTTCTTGATGAAAAATGGAGTCGTCGTCCACATGCAAAGCCGACCAGCTAGTCTTGGGCTTCATTCTTCGCTGAATATCTTTTATATATACATATATAACAACTTGTTGCTACTATACATGCACTTATACTTTTCAAAGTTGTCTTATTCAATAATACAAAGGAGTGGACACGGAGATCAATTAATAATGTCGTCTTGTGCGCATGTGAACTTTCAAGGTCAGTTCCCTTCCAAAGCTGCTAATATCATGCATGGCGCCTATAAATAAGAGTGGCAGCGAAGAGGCAATGATAAACACAAATATTTCAAACATGAAAGCATTTCTTGTGATCATATGCATTCTCTTAGCAGCCATCGTCTTCTCTCCCTCATCCACTTGCACTGGGAAAGGTGAAAAACTAACCTGTTTCTGTTTGCTTTTATTTAATTTAAGATAATTAAGCAGCTCATATGTGTGTTCTGTGTTTGTGTATAATCTTGCATGCATATATTTTAGGACCATGACTTAATTAATGCTATGAATTAATTAAGATGCTAGCTGTTTATCGCAGAGCATTTAATATTTATTTCTTTTTCGTGGAACAATATAAATGTTTGCAGATCCAGGCACGGGATGGCCCCCCGCCACTTCAGGATCTCCATGCGGTGCTAATAAAAAAAAATGCCTCCCTAATCCAAATCCAGGACCGAATAAACCAAAAAAACGTCGTTGTGAATCTCCTATAGAGCAAACTGACTGTGACCCAAATTGAAGATTGAAGGCGAGCAAAGTTGCATGCGTTGTTAAGAGTGACAACAGCTAGTCATGTCATGTGTGTGTATGCTATTTTCATTCGAGTCGAACTATATATATATATATATATATATATATATATATATATAAGAAAAATAAATTAACTTCCAGCATCATGATCGGGTTTTGATTTTTCTTGGTTTTGATTCCATGAAATTGTGTAATCTTTGTTGAAGTTTATGCAAAATAAATAAAGAGCTTGCTATCTTCTCTTCTATGATGCTCATATGCCTTTGCTTTTATATATATGTATTATGTTAGGACTAATAAAATTAATATTATGAACTGAATATTAATTTTTGTCTGGAATGTCGCGATTAACTTTATATCAACAAATAAAAAGCTGACCTTTAATGCTATCTCATCATAAACCCATGAGCACAAATATTTACATATAGGCTCGCGCGAAAAACCACAGTGCTAGAGAGAGTATGGGATTTTTTTTTAATTAGAAACTGGCCACTAAAGCTGCTCTTGTCATAGCAGGTTGTTCTTGTATCTTTCTCTCCAATTGGCTTTCCCTTTTGGTGTTTAATAATATGATTCCTGACTTACCAAAGAAAACTATGAGCTAATAAATCCCGTTTCTAAAATTAGTTGATATATATATATATATTTCCAATAAATCAAAGACAGATCTAAATTTCAGAAACTAAAAGGCATATGCAACTACTCTTGGAGTGTGTGGAGAGATTTTCGATATGGCCCAATAACTACAAATTAAATTAAAAACAAACACGGGTTAAATTAGTTTGTATTGCTGGTGTTAGTAGGTTTGATGATAAAATAAGGGTTAAGAACAAAATAACAGCCGGTGGACTTCAATTTCATGGCATACGATTGAATGCTACTGTGTGTTAAGTTCGTATTTGATATTGTGATAGCGATAGTAATTTAAATTGTTTTTTATTTAGAAATGTATTAAAATTATTTTATTTTATTTTAAAAAAATTATTTTTAATATCAGCATATCAAAACAATTTAAAAATATAAAAACTATTTATTTTAAACAAAAAAATTTAAATTAAAAAAAAAAACATAATTTACACCACATTTCAAATACACCCTACCTTGTCACTTGCGGTGTGGCATCACACCAGCAAAGCGAAGGGTTTTAAGAGCCGAATTTGCTTTGCAGTGTGTGATAATATATGGTAAGGTCCCCACCTTCTACTTCTGGCTTAACAACGGTTCAATGTTCGACGGACCCTTCCCCTTCTTTAACAAAGACTTGACTTGGAGCCAACGCAGCCAGGAAGGATCCAGCGAGTGTCCAAAGAAATAATGTCTTAAAATAAACCATTTGAGACCAAGTTGTCCTGTTCAAGTCAAAAAGGGTCCAGAAGAGCAATGCCAAACACTTGAATGCAAGATAGAATTGTATCGTTGGCTGTCGGCTGGAGGAGGCCCGATTTAAATTATTGTTAATTGAATTAGTTTGAACATGTAAATGGAAAAGCTTTCTTGTTCATGCGATCCTCAAAGCTGTTTATGTGGCAAAACTGGTGTTTGGTTTTTTGGCAAGAACAACCTTATTTCAAGAAATAAGCATAAAACAACCCTATTTCAAGAATTAAGATTTCAAACTACGTACCCTAATCTTTATTCGCCATTCACTTTATGCCTAACATTTTGCAATCATACACTTCTTCGATTATCACAGCAAAAAAATTAATAATAAAAAACAACACACGTGCTATATATGTTTTGCTTAGAAATTACCTTCTTGATGAAAAATGGAGTCGTCGTCCACATGCAAAGCCGACCAGCTAGTCCTGGGCTTCATTCTTCGCTGAATATCTTTTATATATATATATATATATATATATATATATATATATATATATATATTTAACAACTTGTTGCTACTATACATGCAATTATACTTTTCAAAGCTGTCTTATTAATTAAGTAATATTCTAAAAGGTTTGAGAGTTGTAGCTTCCCACGTCTTTCACTTATTAATATATTATATTATTATAATTATTATATTATATTATAGAACTGTTTTTTTTAATTTTTTTTCGTTTTTTCATGGATTTTTTTTGTTTAATTTAATTTATTAATGTTAAATTTTTTTTATATAGTTATCAAATATTCATGATAAGGATTTCGGGTTTGATGGGTTGACTTGATTTGACGAGATAACCTGAATTTTTTTAATTTAGTTTAGTTTGTTAATGTTAAATTTCTTTCTATTTAATTATCAGACTTTCATGACACGTATCCTAGGCTTAACGGGTTAACTTGGTTTGATAAGTTAATCCAGTTAATTCTGGGTAAACCCGTCATTTTGTTTTCTATTTAGTTATCAAACTTTCATGACGTGAATCTCAGGTTTTACAGGATAACCTTGTTTAAAAGGTTAACCCAATTAATTCAATGTCCTTTTCTTTTTCTTCATTAGTTTTTTTTTCTTCCTGTTGGTTTTTTTCTTTGTTTTTTTCTTTTTAATTAATCTATTTAATTATCACACTTTTATGACACGGCCTTATAGCCAGACCCACATCCAATATTCTTGGGCCCAGTGTTGCAGACAGGCTCATTTAAACTTGGGTCATGCAAGTTTAATGTTATTATTAATATTATAAATATTACTTTTAGGTCAGGCGTTGCAACCAAACCCAAGACTCTTGGGTATAGCTTTGCAGAAAAACCCAAAACTTCTAAATCTTAGTTTTTTTATATTTTTTATGCAAAAAAATAACCCGCAGTATCGCGCAGGTCATGTAACTAGTAATACTCTAAAAGGCATGGGGAAAGCATTGTAGCTTCCCACGCCTTTCACTTATTAATATATTATATTATTATAATTATTATATTATATTATTATTAATATTACTATCCCTTCACTTATTAATATATTATATTATATTATAATTATTATTATATTATATTATAAAACTGTCTTTATTTTTTTTGTTTTTAATTTTTTTTGTTTTTTTATTGAATTTTTTTGTTTGATTTAATTTGTTAATGTTAACTTTTTTTATTTAGTTATCAGATTTTCATGATACAGATCCCGGGTTTGATAGGTTAACTTGATTTAACGAGTTAACCCGGATTTTTTTTCTTTTTAATTAATTTTTTTCGTTTTGTTTAGTTTGTTGATGTTAAATTTCTTTCTATTTAATTATTAGACTTTCATGACACGTATCCTAGGCTTGACGGGTTAACTTGGTTTGATGGGTTAACCCAGTTAAATCTGGATAAACCCATCAATTTTTTTTTCTATTTAGTTATCAAATTTTCATGACGCGAATTTCAGGTTTTACGGGTTAACCGAGTTTGAAGGGTTGACCGAATTAATTCAGATTTTTTTCTTTTTCTTCATTAGTTTTTTTCTTCCAGTTGGTTTTTTTTCTTTGTTTTTTTCTTTTTAATTAATCTATTTAATTATCACACTTTTATGACACGACTTTATAGCCAGATCCACATCCAATATTCTTGGGTCCGGTGTTGCAGCCAGGCTCACTTAAACTTGGATGATGCAAGTTTAATGTTATTATTAATATTATAAATATTACTTTTAGGTCAGGCATTGCAGCCAAACCCAAGACTTTTGAGTATAGCTTTGCCGAAAAACCCAAAGCTTTTCAATCTTAGTTTTTTATATATATTTTTTATGAAAAAAAAATGACTTGCGACATCGCATGAGTCATGTAACTAGGAATACTCTAAAAGGTGTGGGAAAGCACTATAGCTTCCCCACACTTTCACTTATTAATATATTATATTATATTATATTATTATTATTATTATTATTATTATTATTATTATATTATAGAACTGTTTTTTTTTCGTTTTTTTTTGTTTTGGTTTTTTTTAATGAAATTTTTTTTGTTTGATTTAGTTTGTTAATATTAATTTTTTTTATTTAGTTATCAAATTTTCATGATACGGATCCCGGATTTGATGGGTTAAGCTGATTTGACGAGTTAACCCGAATTGTTTTTCTTTTTAATTAATATTTTTTGTTTTGTTTAGTTTGTTAATGTTAAATTTCTTTCTATTTAATTATCAGACTTTCATGACACGTATCCTAGGCTTGACGGGTTAACTTGGTTTGATGGGTTAACCCAGTTAATTCTGGGTAAACCAGTCAATTGTGTTTTATATTTAGTTATCAAACTTTCATGACGCGAATCCCAGGTTTTACGGGTTAACCTGGTTTGAAGGGTTAACCCAATTAATTCTGATTTTTTTTCTTTTTCTTCATTAATTTTTTTTCTTCCCGTTGGTTTTTTTATTTGTTTTTTCTTTTTAATTAATCTATTTAATTATCATATTTTTATGACACGACCTTATAGCCAGACCCACGTCCAATATTCTTGGGTCCAGTGTTGCAGTCAGGCTCACTTAAACTTGGGTCATGCAAGTTTAATGTTATTATTAATATTATAAATATTACCCTTAAGTCAGGCATTGTAGTCAAACTCAAGACTCTTGAGTATAATTTTGTAGAAAAACCCAAAACTTTTAAATTTTAGTTTTTTTATATTTTTTATGTAAAAAAAAAACCTGTAATATCGCGTGGGTTATGTAACTAGTTGATTCATACAAAGGAGTGGACACGGTGATCAATTAATAATCTCGTCTTGTAATGGGTTTTAAGAGTCGAATTTGCTTTGCAATATGTGATAATATATGGTAAGGTCCACACCTTCTACTTCTGGCTTAACAAAGGTTCAATGTTCGATGGATCCTTCCCCTTCTTTAATGAGGAATTGACTCGGAGCCAACGCAGTCAGGAAGGAGCCAACGAGTGTCCGAAGAAAGTATGTCTTAAAATAAACCATTTTAGACCAACTTGTCCTGTTTCAAGTCAAAAATGGTCCAGAAGAGCAATGCCAAGACTTTAAATACAAGACAGAATTGTATTGTTGGCTGTCGGCTGGAGGCGCCCCGGTTTTCAAGTCAAGGATGAGGGGCTACACTGGCTCCTTTCGTAAGGAGGCTTTTTTTATCTATTTATTTATTTATTTTATTAGCTCAAATACTTCTAGGAGGATTTGAACCCGTTTTGCAGGTGCAAGGAACTTATTACCACTAAGGCCCATTGTTTTCTTTTTAGTTACTTAGGCTTACTAGTTTAAATACTTCTAGGAGGATTTGAACCTGTTTTGCAGGTGCAAGGAACTTATTACCACTAAGGCCCATTGGTTTTATAAACTATTAATTAACTTGTTTTGTTTTTAGTTACTTAGTCTTACTAGTTTAAATACGACTTTTTTTTTCCGGAAGTTTAGTAGTTTTATAATGATTTTCACCAAGAAAATTCCCTTTTTTATTTACAGAAAAAACATGTTTTATTTCCTATTCTTGATTTCTTTTAATAATTTGTTTTGAGGAGAAATGCATCTTTTATTTTCAAAAAAATAAAAAAATAAAGAAAACCTAATTTATGTGAAAAAAATCTCAGTTGGCAAAGGAAGCTTTTAAGAAATTCCATTGGTGAATTATACTTCAGGAAAACCCCTCTGATCATTTCTAAACTGTGACCACAATTTTGTCTTCCCCTAGATGTTTTTATAAATTTCAGTAAAACATTTAGCAGCGCAGCCCTAGTAATCCATTGGAAATAAATAAAAAATTAATGGGCCAGTTGATTTGACACTCCTGCTTTTTTTCAGGAACCGAGCAAGTTGCAAGAACCGAGCAAGTTGCAAGAACACTGTTGTCTTGCAGAATAATGGGCCAAAAAAGGAAAGCTGACAGGAATCTTACTGTTTGCAATTAGTGATTTTATAATTACTGCAAAAATTTGAGTCGCACAATCAAGCTGTCTATAAATAGTACTAATCACAATTTTGATTTCCGTCTCACCCGAGTGCTATAGCACCTTAATTTCATTCAGCGTCCACTGTTTTGAATCCTGAAAGAGAAAATGGGATGTTTGCTACGGTTCACTCAGTCTGTGTCTTTAATTTTGTTTCTCTTGCATTTTAATCCAACAGTTTCCTCATCCTTGTCTTCAAATTTCTCCTCTTCAGCTCAATTATGTGCCCGTGACCAAAGTATTCATCTGCTCCAATTCAAAGAATCTTTTCTCATTGATCTTTCTGCTTCTTTTGAGTATTGTGCAAATCCCAAGACAGAGTCATGGAAAGAGGGCACAGATTGCTGCTTGTGGGATGGGGTGACTTGCGACATCAAGAGTGGGCAAGTCATTGGGCTTGACCTTGCCTGCAGCATGCTGTATGGCGCTCTCCATTCCAATAGCACTCTCTTCTCCCTTCATCATCTTCAAAAGCTCGACCTCTCTTACAATGATTTCAAGCTCTCTCATATTTCATCTCAGTTTGGCCACTTTTCCAATTTGACACATCTTAACCTAAACTATTCGGGTTTTACTGGCCTAGTCCCATCACAAATCTCTCATCTGTCCAAACTGGTTTCACTTGATCTCTCTTATAATGACAAACTGGCACTAGAACCAATTCCTTTTAACAAGCTTGTTCAAAACCTAACCAAGCTAAGAGAACTTCATTTGAGCGAGGTAGACATGTCAATGGTTGTACCCAGTTTCTTGATGAATCTTTCTTCTCCTTTGTCATCACTCCAACTCGTTAGATGTGGATTGCAAGGGAAATTACCAAGTAACGCTCATGGGCTATCAAAGTTGCAGCTGCTTGATTTATCGGAGAACATAGACCTTACTGGCTCTTTTCCACCATTCAATGTGAGTAATGCTCTTTCATACTTGGATCTATCAATGACGGGGATTTCAATCCATCTAGAACATGATCCAGTTAATAATTTGAAGTCGGTGAAGCAATTGTATCTTAGACAATGCAATTTTACTGGCTCAAATCTACCACGGCTTGGCAACCTCACACAACTCACTGTGTTGGACATTTCATATAACAACTTGAGTGGTCACATCCCTTTCTCTATAGGAAAACTTAAGCACCTCCAGACCTTGAATCTCGGATTCAACAATTTTACAGGTCCGGTTCCATCTGATTTTGAGCAGCTCACTGAGTTGGATTCACTTGATCTCTCTGGGAACTCTTACCTGACACTAGATTCGTCTTCTCTTAACAAGCTTGTTCAAAACCGAACCAAGTTAAGAAAACTCCTTTTGCGGTGGGTAAATATGTCTTTGGTTGTACCCAATTCCTTGAAGAATTTGTCGTCTTCTTTGTCAATTCTTTCTTTCGGGAATTGTGGGCTGCGAGGGGAATTCCCAGCTAACATCTTTCTCCTACCTAACCTTGAATTTCTCAATTTGGGGGGTAACGTAGGCCTCACAGGTTCTTTTCCTTCCTCCAATGTGAGCAGTTCCCTCGAGGACTTGGCTCTTTTTGATACGAAAATCTCAATTTCTATCGACAATGACTTTATCAATAATCTAAAGTCGTTGAAAAATCTGTATCTCAGTAACTGTAACATTAGCAAAAGATCAAATCTAGCCCTACTTGGTAACCTCACACAGCTTATTGCATTAGATCTCTCATTTAATAATTTGAGTGGCCGCATCCCGTCATCTCTTGCAAACCTTGTGAATCTCAATTTGTTGGATCTTAGTTCCAATAATTTCAAGGGTCAGATTCCAGATTTTTTGGGTAGCCTGACACAACTTCAACGTTTATTTTTATCAGATAATCAATTGCTAGGCCCTATCTCTCCTCAAATAAGTAGCCTTTCAAATCTAATAGCTCTCATGTTATCTGATAACTTGTTCACAGGCACAATACCGTCCTTTTTGTTTTCTCGTCCCTCTCTGCAGTATTTGGACCTCCGTAGTAACTTATTCACTGGGAATTTAAGTGAATTCCAGTACAATTCATTAATATTGCTTGATTTGAGCAATAACCACTTGCATGGCCCAATTCCAAGTTCAGTTTTCAATCAAGAGAACTTGATGGTCCTTAAACTTGCATCCAACAACAAGTTCACAGGAGAGATTTCTTCTTCTGCTTGTAAGCTGACAGCCCTACAAGTCCTTGACTTGTCCAACAACAGCTTGAGTGGTTTTATACCACAATGTCTGGGGAACTTTAGCGACAGTCTCTCAGTGTTGCATCTTGGCATGAATGATCTCCAAGGCACAATCCTTTCAAGGTTTTTGGTGGGGAATAACTTGAGATATCTCAATCTCAATGGCAACGAATTGGAAGGGGAAATACCACCATCTATGATCAACTGTACACAATTGGAGGTTCTTGATCTTGGCTTCAATAAGATAAAAGGCAAGTTCCCCTACTTTCTGGATACGCTTCAAGAGCTACAGGTTCTTGTTCTAAAATCCAACGAACTCCATGGGTTTGTGAAAGGTCCGACGACCAACTACGCCTTTTCAAAACTAAGGATTTTTGACATCTCCAGCAATAATTTTAGTGGACCATTGCCAACTGGGTATTTCAATGGTCTGGAAGCAATGAAGACCTTGGATCAAGATATGATTTACATGAAGGTTAGAAACATCAGTTATGATTATTCTGTAAAACTGACGTGGAAAGGGCTGGAAATTGAGTTTGTGAAAATTAGAAGTACCCTCGCATTCATTGATTTGTCGCACAACAGTTTTATTGGAGAGATACCAGAGTCGATTGGAAAGCTTAATGCACTTCAACAGCTAAACTTCTCTCACAACTCCCTTACAGGATATATTCAACCTTCATTGGGGAATTTGGCCAATCTGGAATCGTTAGATCTCTCTTCAAATTTGCTTACGGGAAGGATACCGATGCAGTTGGCAGATCTTACATTTCTTAGTGTCCTAAACCTTTCACATAACCAGCTAGAGGGACCCATACCTAAAGGAAAGCAGTTCAACACGTTCAATAAGGGCTCATTCGAAGGAAACTCGGGCTTGTGTGGATTTCAAATCTCAAAGGAATGCAATAGTGGTGAGACACAACAACCACCACCATCAAACTCCGAAGAAGGAGATGATTCATCACTGTTTGGAGATGGATTTGGATGGAAAGCAGTTGTGATGGGGTATGGATGTGGATTTGTGCTTGGAGCTACAGTGGGATACATAGTGTTTAGAACAAGAAAACCGGCATGGTTTGTGAGGATGGTCGAAGTTCAATGGAATCTGAAAACAAAAGGAAGAAAGAAGAAAGCTCACAGAAACGGTGCAAGAAGAAACTAACCGTTGAAGCAGGTATTTTCAGGTAATTTATTCAAGCGTCTGATGTATTTTCAAGATGTCAGATATATATATAGTGAAGTTTCTATAATGTTTTTTTTCTCTTGCATTGAACTTTTTTTTTTAACAGCAGAACAGGCTAGTCATTCAACCACTAGGGAAATCTTTTACAAGAATACAACGAAGTTCATCTGGGTGGTTGTAAACCCAGTCAAGTAGACATTTGAAACATATAGTCGCTCTGGCTTTCCACTCTGCGGCAACATTTGCACTTCTACCCACCCGAGCTACTGTCACAAATTGATAGCGTGGAGCACTTGTTTCTCATCATCAGTTTATACAATCACTTGGCAAGTTGAAGACTGACTACCCAACGCAAAATTCTACCTTATGTGATGCATCGCCAATAATTATAGCTGTGATTTTCTACCATGCGAATAACATTAGAATGGAAGATTCAAAGTGTTGGACCCATCTTCCACTCTACATCTGTTTTAGTCTTCTGGTGTTAGGTTTTTTCTTTCTTTCCCTCCTTTTTCAATGGTTTTCCTGCAATGATGAATGTTGATAATGTGAAAAAAGAGTCAATGTATGCTTAAAACCGTTCTGTAATATATAGTTAATTTCAAGCAGCCTGAATTTGGCATGGTGCGAGATTTATATTATTGACAAAACATCCGATGTTCGACAGCTGAAAAATGATTCATTCTATTCAATATTGGCTAATAAAGTTTGTAGCTTTCGATAGAATGAAGTTTTAAGAATACAATTTTCTTTACAAAATAACGTTATAAACTGGATATTCTGTACAGAATATATACACGCGTAGAAATCCTTCTTTTACCAGTGCTCAATTGAAGCATACGAAGTGTTAAGAGCAACTAATTTTTCATGTAATAGAGTGAACAACTCAGTGATTGTTCCACGCACCTGTTTATAGTGGGATTAAATGACAGTAAATAAATAAATTAATATGGATGCATGGGGCAAGTTACATATAGCCTCTCCAATGCTGAGAAATGATCTTGAAGCAATTTTTTATGCATCTTGATCTACCGGCCTTGTACTGGACTGCTCAAATATTCAAGGCCAAAAGAAAGGCTTAATCCAGAGATCATGGTGAAGAGTGCAATTAATAATCTGCTCCTAGTCGCCTAACTGGACACTGAATTGTACGCTATGATCCATATAATTTGACATTCGCTCGGCCTCTCGCCATCATTATTTATATTCGGCTTATTTAGCAGATTCAATGGTCTGGGTCATGAATATGTAGATTTTATGATTAAACTTCCTACTCCGATCAACAAGTTCTTCATGAGCATATAGGAGAAACCTCATCCCATTAGCATCTCTCAGTCTTCATTCATGATATCAGTTTGCAGTTCAAAACTTACGCACCTTTTGTCTGCAGGTGTATAAATTATATTATTCGTTATTTGATGAAATTATTATTGAGAATTTGTTCTGTTCATAATAGTTCTCTTAGATTTTCAGCAGTCTTTGTTGTAGTGTAGGAATGGTACTTCCAGCAATTTTTCCTGGCTAATCTCTCAATCAAGATGCTGTTGTTCCATGATGTTCAAACAAGAAACTACTACTGCCATCCAGGATATTATCACAACAATGCTGGATGGTAGTGGTCGTTTCTTGTCTGAACATCATGACTCGTTAGGATCACACCTCTCGTGAAAAGTAAAAATTAAAAGACAATCAAGGTTTGGCTTATATTTTCATGTTCCTGGATTCTTTATAGCGTGAAGATTACTTGTTACTGCGGCGAACGTATCTGTTAACATCGTCCTGCGTCCTCGTTTATGTTACAAAGTAATGTCAAATGAGAATTTTTTAAAATACGAAGCTCCATTTTGTTACTCCTCCTTGGCATTTCTTTCAATCTAGTGACTTGCTGTGCTTGCCAATTCTGTTTTCTCTTAGCCTTGAAGATGTTGCCTATGATAGTTCAGTTCATGTGCGCCAGGTACCCCTTCTTCTGATGGTTCGATTGACGTTCTGCAAGTGACAAAAATAGAATCAGTACAAGCCATTTTAAGTAACAGATGAATGGCTTGTTTTCTGGGTCTTTCATTCTTCATGCATCCTTCAATTCTCATTCCATGCATGTACTTTGATAATTAATTACTGAAACGTGAAGGCTCCCTGATTGTATTATCTTATAGCATTGCTCTTTCCCTCCAGGAAGCTTTAAAGGCCTTGTGGAACATTGCTTTCCTGGAGAAGGAGCCTCAATTTTATTTTGTTTTAGTTCAAAGACTGTCGATTATGCATATTTACCTTGTTATCTACTTCGAAATTTCAAGCATTACCGATTCACATTCTCAACTTTCTATCCAAATATTATAATTTATATTTGGCCAAACTTGCATTTATTTTTTATTGCAAATATGGACATGATCATGAACATTTACGTTGTTATATATTATTCATGATATGAAATGTAGAAAATTTAATTTTTATAAGATTTTAAATTGATATGAAGGAAGAATATAATTGTATGATATTTTAATTTTCAAGTATTACGATAAATATATGCACTCCAGGATAAATATATGCACTTTGCGTCAAGTTGCCTGCAGTGCCCGTACTGGATATCTGCATAAAAGTCTTGTTTCTTCTTCTTTATAATAATCGTTATTAGTAGCTGGATACATGGACTAAAGTCCCCTATTGGAGGTAATGCTTGAAGAATTAGCTTTGTTCTTTTACAGTTGTTCAGGTAATGCTTGGATGTTGTTCAGGTATTGATTAATATTGTAATAACATTTATTTTTGCTTATAAATGCATTAAAAAATATTTTTTTTATTTTTTAAAATTTATTTTTAACTTAAACACATAAAAAAATCCAAAAATATCTAAAAAATAATTACCCCTTTGTATAAAAAAAAAACCAACAACCATCTTAGTTAATTATTTGTTTTATATATATAAAAAGCGGGTGCAGACAACTACTCCCTTTTTCTTGATATTTTTTATTTAAATTCCTGGATTTTCTTGGTTTCATCTTCTTAATCAAGTTGTATCCAAATAAATAACCATCTCTGTACTGAGTATTCACCAAAATTAAATTTTTTGAGCCTTTTTTATTTATAAGGGATGGGGAGGGAGTCGGGTGTAGCCAAATTAAATTTTGCATAAAATCCCCTAAGACCTCGTTGCATGCATGAGGACAGCATATTCTTCAAACAATGGAGATCCAGTCGCCGAGTCGATCTTCTCATCGCATGACCCGGGCGTCATCCAAACTAGAGGTCAAAACAGTTTCCTAACTGTTGATCCCCTTTATGAGCTTGTAGCTTTTGGTTTTTCCCAACAGTACTGCAAACGGGAAAAAGATGCGAGTCCTGGGTGAATATCATTATTGAGATTTCTATCAGATATGTGCCCTGCCATGCAAATATTCTGCTACGCTAGTTAAGTACCCTCTGTTGTGGTTTATCTTACGCGGGACATCTAATCCGTCTGTGCTAGTTATGCTATGCAGAAAGTAAAACTGGCTTATAGGTTTATGCATGCATTTTAAAGGCACACAAGCTTGCTCCATCGTCTGAATATAACGTCTATTTTAGTACAGGTTTAAAAAAAAAGCACTTACCACAGACCAACATTCACTTCTGTTTTGTTAGCAGTTCAATGTCAGCTCCAACTTCAGCAATCTTCGTTTCTTTAGAAGCTTTGGCTGTTTTCGCAACATTCTCAACATCAAAGTCCAATGCAATTCTTTTCACCAGACCATCAAGCATCTGTGCAAGGAAGACATCAAGATGTTCCTGAATAAAACAATCGGTAGGACGAAAGTACTCTGATAGTCTGATATATAAAACAATAGGCATCCCACAAGAAACAATCCAAGTGTACAGCTCTCCCTCTTAAAATTCCATTAACAACTTGTCTTGACTAACCGTGTTCTTTAAAATCTTTATAGATTTCAGTCACTTCTCTTAATATGTTCTTTTACTCAAAATTCAAAAGTTGTGATTCATATTAATTCCCTCCTGGGATGCGTAAGGTAAAATGTAGCAGACAAGCAATAAACATTAACACTAGAAGACCCTAAGCACTATGAAATTCATTTAGTACATATTGAGATCAAAACGTTACCATGGTATACAAGTAAAATTGTATTCCATCATGATATACAAGAAAAAATGAAAGATTTATTTGAAAAATCCCTTCTCAATCAATTTCCTATATATTTGAGAAGGGGAGAAAATGCCCACTAAAAGAAAACCAAAACTGCTAGTTAGAAGAGTAAAATCACTGGGTATATGTAGAGATAGTAAGATATACCAGTGATCCAACAGCAACTAAAGCCCGGAATTTTGAATCAACTTCAATATTTTCCCCTTCTGCAATCTGTAGGGAAAAAAAAGAGGCGCATTTTCAAGATAGGTAACTCTATGTTCATGATTCCCTTCTCTGGAAATCTCAGCGGAATACTATATAGGCATTCATCGTATTGCAGTCTGGAATAAAATCAGGATAGAAGATGCAAAGCATGACCATTTCCAAAAGGTTGCAAGTAAATGAATAAAGCGTACCTCAAGAGCTGCTGTAAGAACTTGAGACTGGCCTTCAAGATCTTTCTTTTCAATCAACAGCACGGCATAACTGTGAAAACAAATCATAGAATTGATGGAGGAAGGGAAAATATGTGTGCATCAATACTAGGAAAATATCATAAATCCAAGCACTGATGTGGTAAGTTAACAAAACTGCAAGAGGGGGAGGGGAATTGTGCGAATGTATTGAGATGAGAAAATGCTCACTTGAGTATCATGGTAGCATAAGACAACTGCAAGTTCTTATTGGGAGATGAATAACAGCTTGAAAAAACATCAAGAATCTGCATATCAGTTAAAAGCCATTATCACTATACATGCGATTGAAAAACAATCATGAGTGCGGAGTTTGCTAAGTATGCCAAAGCTGTGACAGGATTATGAACATACTCACACCCATACAGCCAATGATCAAAGTCAGATTTGGACAAAGACCACAAAAGCATATATGTTTATAACTCCTAATGAGCCCAGTAGACCACTATAATGCCAGATGAAACATTCAGGCAAAGAACCTCTTAAGAAATAACCATTCAGCATCTTTAATGACAAGGATTATATCCCCTGGATAACAAAGTCAGGGTGACTTGTCACTGGTTATTCATATGCAACTTTGATCTGAGAAAACATAGTGAAAGTTACCTCACTCTGGTGCTTTTGAAGCCAGGTATGGTAGGGTAAATTCTTGAATAGATTAGTCACAGCACGGATGCCCGTTAAAAGGTTTGGCGGAAGTGGAGGATTTGTTGTAACTCTCTTGATCATTTCCATCAGGATATCTGATAGCAAATCAGGTCTACACTAAACATCAAATTTACACATAAAATTCTATAATAATCATAACTAAAACTTGTTCTGCAGTAAAAAACTAGCATGTTAGCCGAGAAATTTCTGGTCAGGACACCCTACACCTGAATCCCTCGTCATCTGGTCTCATCAACCACTCCATTCTATGTTTAGTGAAAAAAAGTGAGATAATTTGAAAAGGAACATGCAGAGATAATAGATAATATTTTTTGCAATCAAGTCTCTCAACTAGAACTAAAACATAGTTGCATCTCAAGGTACCATTTTCATCTTCAACATGCTTGAGAAGTACAGTCGCCCCATCTGGGTGTAGAACAAGCATCCTCAGAATATCAATAACTGAAACAAAACAGTGCACCAAGTGAGCAAAGATTATGTACTCATGTATATGAAGGGGGAAAACTGCACTGATGAATTTGCATTAAGTGAGAACCAGAGTCATGCATAGCATTTTACACGTGTGGGATGCGTGTATTACCGCAGGTTTTGAACAATTTTCAAACAGGTAACAGTATCTTTAAGTTTAGGTAATTTGAATTGGTAGTCCATGGTTCATCAAATGGAAGAGGGTCCCTCTACATTGTACAGACTAGAGAGGCATCAGCTATGTGCAATGGAAGCATTCAAGTTAAAAATAAGGCCAGTTCACTTCAATGTGGTTATTCCTATCCACAGAGAAATCCTGGCCGCTGAAATATCAGGGGATTCAAGAAAAGGTCCAGTGGGCAAAAAAGCAACCTGTTTGATATCATCAATTTGAAAACCCTGAAAAAACCAATGTGTTTGGGATCATCAATTAAAATTCTGATAGTAAATAAAATTAGGACTTCTTGTAGGCTAATATTTCACAAAGCTAGCTTTGGGCTTTCCAGTGAAATGCAGTCCATTACCCAGAAAAATAGAACTGAAATAGGTAATCTTTGAACAAACCCAAAGCATCAGTGATATCAGCTTAGTTCATTCTTTACTGAACTTCAAGCTGATAAAATAAATATCTCAAATAGTGCTCAAAGTTAAAAGTGTTTGGGCGGGTTCTCAATGACTCTGCGAAAGCATTATCCAAATGGCAGCAGTTGCTATATATAGAGAAAATCACAAAATATTAAGGATGAACATGCAGAGAGGTTCACAATCAACGGCATGTATACTGTAAAATACTGACCTGGAAATATCATTGCCAGTGGCCAAGATTTTAGCAATTTCAGCAGCAAAGCAATGTCAGCATCTGCAAATCTACTTGTATGGTAATGTGATGTGTCCTTTAAAATTTTAATAACTGCACCCAATCTTGATATCTCAAGCTCTGACAAAGACAGGTCCTTTTTGACCTTTGCAAAATTGACAATATATATTCAAGAAATAAATATAAGAAACTTAAAACCACAATGATGAAACAGAAAACTAATAATTGTAAAACAACCTACAGGATCAGATAAAAGAGAATTGTGGAACTCTGTGATCTTTTTCAGGATCCCATCAAACTGAGCCACGTCAAAAACAAGCATTCCTTTCTGGAAATGAAATGGAAAAGGATATTAAAGATTAAAAAGACCACTAGGAGAATTTGAGTTCATCAATCTTAGCATCAAAAAAAACTCAAGACCATCAATACAAAAACATATAAAGAGTATTTTATCAAAAGAGAGTTGAACAGTAATGTGCTAAAAACAGTTTAATATAGCATCATCATATTTAGTAGGAAGATCAATTTAACTATTTTGCAACATGTCAAGTTCATATCTGGCTGGCCTAGTTCTGCCTATTCATTTCTAAAAGGACCCAAAATGATAACTTTCAACTTATGAAAATAAAATATAGCTCATTTATCATCAAGAAGTAAACTACCAAAGGCTTCCTAAGTTCTAACCCAACTATACGGAGCTACAAACTATTTGGGTGAGTAATTCAAGAAACACTACTATCAGGATAAAAATGTAAGTCTAGCATCGTGCCAAAGTTCGCATAGCTGAAAAGGAGTTCTAGATGCATTATAAACCTTTCAAACAAGAGCTTTAAGAGCATACCTTGGGAATATGTTTGAAAGTAGGTTTCGCTGAAACAACTGTTGTATAAAAAAGAAGACAAACATCTTAGATTCATGCCATGATTTATGAAATTGGCTAAATCCCAAGGCAGAAGCTAAGATAAATATAAAGTTCTTTTTTCTGGTCAATGGATACATACCAGACATGCTAGAAGATCCTCCGGGTATATAAGCATTTGCTGATTTATTGAAAAAAAAAATTACATCACAAGAAAACAGGAATGACTACACATCTTACCGGTTAAAGATAGCTTCATGTACCATACCAAAATGAAATTATACTTACCGCCAGTGAACGGGTCACGGAATGATGAATCAAGTGCAACTCCCCCCTGTCCAGAATTTTGGAGTATAAACTCTACAATCTGTTGACGATAGGCAAGAGGAAGATTCTCCTTGAGAAGCCACTTGTCAGCAGTGTCATACGGATTATCTGGAAATATACCAGTCATTATAAATATTTGCATGCCAACACATTTTATGTAAGAAACTAATGAAGTCCACATTCTACATTATTCTTTGAAAAGCGACAGAAATACACTTCGAATTTGAAGTCAGAAACCACTGAATCAAACAGTTGAATTATTATTTTTGAGGCAAAAGGAAAGGGGAAACTCAAGCTCCATATGGTGTTGGACAAAAGAAGAAAACTGTTGAGAGCATTTTGAGTCACTACGTTAATTAAGCATTTTTTTCCAGTTATTCCCTCCAAGAACCAGGAGCAAGGAATACAAAAACTCTAAGAGAACACATGGCCATGAACACCATCATAAACATTCAAAAGGTAGGAGAAGAAATTCACCTGATCGATTGTATGGCAACTTGCGAATCGGCTCACCATCACCAATATCAACATCAAATACTGATAAAAGGATTAGAAGACCATCAATATAAACTGTAGGGTGAATGAGGTTCAAGGAATAAGAAAACACGACAAAGCCAAGGCAAATGAGGTCAAAGTAGCCAATATATAGACACTGACCATAATCATATTCAAATCCATCAAGAACGGGACGCTTCATGCCATCTTCCGGTCCATCAACAACTTCTCCAATCTGAAAATGGAAGAGAAATAACAAAACAAGAGCAATCAAACAATAAAAAGAAATAAGTTTCCAGAAGTAACAAGAGAACAGAGTCACAATCTGTCTACCATGGCATCGCCTAATTTGTACTTCCTTTTCATCACAATAACATCAAATCCACAAACTTCACTTGTGTGCATATGTAATTGGAGAAACTAAAGCCACCAATTATTCTAATTCTCTTTGGAGATAACACATGAGTATGATCATATGCGGTTGCTTAAAACCCACAGTACTTAACAACTCAATTGTATATAGAAACTTCATTTCAGAAGACGACAACACCTAGAAGCACTAATGTCATTTAGTCCTTCATCACATAATGAAAGGCATTGTTCAATTTGTCAGTCAATGACCACCATATGAATTGCACACGTCTAACTCAGTGTCCTGAAAATAAGAATACATGGATATATCTTGTGAAAACAAATGAGATAAGCAAAGGGGTTGAGCACATAACATGAAACAAAAGATATTTATGATTCAAATAATTTTTTTTCTTGTATAGTAGGAGGAAAACACAACAAAAAAAGAAAATTCATCAGAGTATGAATAAGCATGTATTCATTTTTAAATCAAGAATATATGGCACCAACTCAAACCTTTTTTTCCTTTGAGGTTCAAGTAAACTATTGAAAACCCATCTTTCACCTTTTACAAGCCAAAGGGATGATGGATAATTATCAGACAGAGAAAAGGCAGCAAATACTATGCGACAAGTCAATTTAGCGATTACTTTGGGTAGCATGTAGAGGGACAATGCTCTCTGTGCAAAAAAGAACGCATTGCAATGAACTACATGCATAGACTCGTGAATAAGCCTTAAAGAACAAAATGAACATGAAGAAAATTGCTGAGAAATATGGTTAAGATGAAACTAAATGTTACTTTATCCCACTTCTGTTCTCTCAAATTCCAAGCATATGCTACACCATTGTCCCCTTCTCTGATGACTTTGGTCTGGCCATCAGTGGTTCCTGATCATAAAATAATTATAATGCGTTACTTGGCTAGCAATCTACAATAGAAATCAGGCAACATTTCCACCATCACCTCCACAAGAAACACTGAATATAATACACCTATGTAAAAACACAGTCAACATCTAGAAGAATTTCGTTTCCTCCTCACTGATACAATTACCCAGGCGATGCTATTGAATTATGCATTTATTTTATACTAGTAAAGGTCATTGCTCTACAGCTTTACGGCAGAATTGTCTGCTTCTCACAATTGACTTTCAAGACAACTAGCAATAGCTTAATCTAAAAGTAGGATTTCCAAGGTAATTAAGGATATATCTGGAACCACACCTGGAATCTGCAAAGCCTCAAGGCCTGGTAAATCTTCCAATTTCAATCCCCCAACCCTCTTCCTGACAGAAATAATTCACATCAAGCATCAGCACTGACAAGCACTATAAAGAAACCAACATTATAATGATCCAGCAGGGGAATCAACTTCCACACATCATAAAACTCATAAAAGAAGTGTAGAAATACAGATACTTCAAAATTAATGAACTTGGAATTGCAATAAATCAAGAAATGAACTGAGATTTGCTAGGATTAGATACATTTCTCAGTTTGGGTACTTCACAATCAGCAAATTCAAATTCATCTATAAGTGGATACCTTTTTTCTTAATATTTTTGGAGCTTCACAGTTAACAAATTCAAACTAAGGGTATATGTGAGTAGATATTTTATTGTAGTTCACAGTTCACAATTACCCACAAGTAACTAACATATCATACAGAAAACAGTGAAAGCTCTCTTAACATTTTAACAATAAAAGGTGCAGAGGTATGCATCATATGCTGGCAAGTAATGCGTGATTGTACCTGCTTAACTTGTATTGAGAAAGTTGGGAGACATAAGAGTCGAGGTCTGCTGGTTCTGCAATTCTCTCCTGATATGAAGTCCAAATACGTACTGCTCCATCTGAGCATGCTGTCACAATATCACCATTTTCCAAGAATTTGACATCCCACACACAACCAGGATGCTCTATACTCTGAACACAGGCTCCATCTGAAACACAACAGTGATTTCACAAGAAAATAAAATTTCAAAGACATGATCAATTCTGTTGCAATGCCCAAATATCAAGCCCTTGAGGTTACATCTAAGAAGACAGACAAATAATAGAAGCAATCACCTTTCCAAATCTTTGCTGAACAATCTTCACTACCACTAACAATAAGTCCAGATACATGCGAATCAACTGAATAGACAATTGAAGCATGACCAACCATCTCCATTAATACTTCGCCAGTTAAAGCCCATAATCTGATGGAGCTGTTACCACAAAAGAACGATAACAACAGTTAATACCCATTTATGCAAGACAATAAGGGTATGTCTTTAAAAATGAAGTTAAGGGAATTATATTTATAAACTGCAATAACTTTGGCACCATTCATCGTCTACTAAAGCAAACACAAAATAGAATCATCCACATAATAAACCAGAAAATAAACGAAACGGACAACTCACCCATCATGCGATGCAGAAAGAATTCCCAATCCATGCATCTCTGCTAAGCCTCGAACCGTATCTACAAAGTTTACCAGTAAAAAGAAAAGGATTAAACCTAAATGAGAATATTAGCACATAATCCATCCCATTTCTTGTAGTAGGAACAGAATTAAACAAAGTAGAGCTGCAAATTTCTCTGAGACCATTTAATTATTTAAAGGAAAACTTAAATGTACATCAGATGAGCAACAAGACATGTAGGCAAGAAAAAAAAGGGGGGTAACCAACCTGAATGCCCTGCAAAAGTGTGTAAACAGGTCGTCCCTTTCCAAAGTTTTAAAGTTGTGTCAGTTGAACCTACATTGTGATGGAAAGCAAAGATAAAACTGTTGGTTTGTTGGTTGGCACACATAACTATTAAATCCATGTAATTGAACATGAAAAAGACAACAATGAAGTGTTCCAATTGATTATGTAAAGTTTAAGAAAAAAACCTTCCAGTACATAGATACAGGTTAGCACAGATCAGACAACTAAAATTTTATTCCTGGAAGGATAAGTGAGGGAACCCGAGTACATGCATCTTCAAACCAGCAGTTCAGTGGAACATACAATTAAAAGTTCCATTCAATTTTCCAAATGCGAGCCTCAATTTTTTTACTTGATGAGAATGGAGATTCATAGGACTAATCCAACAACAAATTATCATAAATAGGAAGGTAATGAAACTAAGATTCGACAAAAGTTAAGCAAAAAATATACCTGTAACAAGCTCGCCCGATGGCAGCTTAATAATTGCTTGAATTGCAGACTTATGAGCCTCCCAATTCTCAACAAGTTGACCCTTCCTCCACCTCCTCAAGGTACTACAACAAACAAGTCCAATAACAATCACAATATATATATATATAAGAAAAAAATCCAAATAACATTCATCTCAGTGAAAACACCGCAGATAATGAGCCTACCAGTCAACGGAGCAAGAAACAATATCTTCGCCATCCAAAACAACACCGGTGACTTGCAAATGATGACCTTTCAAGCTCTGAACTTTCTCTCCGTTACTCAAATTCCAAACAAGCACCATCGTGTCCATTCCACCAGACACGATCGCGCCTTCTACAAAGTCCTGGTTCGGCGGAATCCATGCCAATGGTCCCACAAAACTCGAATGCCCTAACAGAATTTTCGATGATTCGTACTTGCGTTTGTCGGTCGGGTCTGGTACCCAATACCTCACCGTTTTATCCCTCGACGACGTCGCTATTCCCGCATTTCCGCAAACACAAATACCGCGAACCTGAGAAATTGGTGAATTAAATTAAACGGGTTAGGTTTAATTGAAGATAAAAAAAATTGAGAGGGAAAGAGAAAGGTTGTTACGTCGTCTTCGTGGCCGCGGAGTTCTTGGCTTAGTTGATAATTTTTGAAGTCGACTTCCATGTCCATGATTTGAGAGACCTTTGAGTGAGAGGGGAGAGTGATTGTTTTTTGTTTACAAGTAAAGGTTGAAGCAATTTGCTGTGTTTGGCAGTGAAGGGATCATAAGTGAATTTTGGTTTAGGAATGTGTTCTTTTGATTATTTTTTAAAGTCCTTGGGGTTTTGATATCTTTTTGCTTTAGTTACTAAACTTCGTTTATTTTTTGCTTTCGAGTGCAAGGAAACCACGCCACCAATCAAGTTTTAATGCAGCTTGAAGCCATCAATATTCTATAACGTGGGTTACTAGGTTAATACTGTTCGGCTGATAGTTCGGCTGAAATTTTCCTGACGTGTTAGGGCTTGAAAAGAATCTCGGTTTATACGACTAGGCCATTTTTTTCTTTCTATTAGGCGTGAATGACATGGCATCCACCTTTTATTTTAAAAAAAAATATAAAAGGTAGATGACATGTCATTCGGTGCTGTCTAACCTAAAATTTAGCCACAACTACTATGCCCGAAAAACCAAGAGTCGTGTTTTTTGAAGTGAAAATCTATTTTTCAAGATATTTTAATTAAAAAATATCTAATAAGTATCACGGTAAATTTTCTAAACTATTTATTAACCTTGAAACATTTTAAAATCACCCTGAAAAACTAAAATCAATTAAATCAAAAAAATTAAAAATGAAATTTGATTTTTTTTTTCAGGCATGTTTGTTAAAAAAATCAAGTATCATTAAATTATTCTTATTTAATGAAACTCATTGACACCAAACCTGATTATCTTGGTTGCCGAAACCGTGACAACCAACTCTTTCCCCCTCTCTCAATTCTTTCCCTTTAAAATTTCTTTTTTTTTTTCTAGATTCAAGGACTGGAAATGAACAAGATGAATTTTTGAACCAAAATAAAATATAATCATAAATTTGGAGTGAGTTGTGTATTTTCTTTGTGCTTTACTTCTCAATCTTTTATTTTTATTTTTATTTTCTATGATTTTAAGTGTAATTCTATCTAAGTAAAGCATGGGAGGGTTCAATCGTAAAAAAAATAGTTTGAAAATGAAAGAAAGAGAAGACCATGTATCTTTTAGTATATACTAACAATTTAACCCGCGCTTTATCGCAAGTTAAATATTTTTTCCACCGGTAAAATAATTGAACATGTTGACTTTTTCAACATGTTTATTTGCATGACAAAAAATTTATAAATGTAAATCATGAAAACTTATGCATGCATTTAGTCAAATAAATTGAGAACCAATTATGTAAATAACTGAAAATTTTTCATTAATGACGGATAAAAAAATAGAAAAATCAAGGGATAAATATAGATCATAATATTTAATATCACAATCCGATTATTTATCTAATTGTGTTTGAAGAATTTAATTATTAAAATCAATTATTTATTGAATTAAGTGATAATAGAAATGACAAACGTATAAAATTGATTAAACAGAGGAAAGGAAAGCAATATTGTGCAGGGTTGCATGTAATATAAATATTATCCATAAATAAAATTAATATATATAAAACAAAACAAAAAAAGATAAACCACGCTACCCTCTTCAATAATTAAATACATACAACATAATAAAAAAATAATTGCTGCTTAAAAAAGGTTAGACAAGCAAAAAACATTCACAAAGAATGAGTATTAATTAAAATTTTAAATTAAAAATTTAAAAAAAAACATTAATTAAAAATAAAAAAATCAAAAAGGCTATGAGCATGGGCCATCAGGAAAGGGCATGCCCGTGGACCCTCAAATTTTTTTAAAAGTTGAAAGTGCGAACAACGCCGCCCTATTTTTTTCTAAAGAAAAACAAATGATGTGTCATTTGGAATTCCCGGGATTCTGACTATTATGGTGATCGAAAAATTAAGGTTTTTTGATTAAAAAACCTATTTTTCAACCTATTTTGACCTAAAACGCGACAAAAAAATTTTAAATACCTTAATACACTCGTTAATAACCATAAAAAAATATTAAGAAAAAACTAAAATCAACCGAAACAAAAACTCTTTTCAAGTTTAAAACTGGTTGTCTAGGCGATTTCAATAATAAAAAACACTTAAGTGGAACTCCTCTCGCTAGATGCAACTACCTGGTACTAGGATCAACAAGTTTGGTGCTCAGAATCATTGCAAATGCTGATTTTCTTTCTCTAGTATTGAAACTCGACATGTCCCTCTCTCTCCTCTAACCAGGGATCAAAATATAAGGAAAATTAAGTTCTGAACCAAAATAGAATCTTAAACATTCAAATGAACCTAAATTATTTTATATGTAGAGATTAAAGATCAAAGTGTATTTTTTGTACAAACCCCCGAATCATCACTTATAGGAAATTGACCTTCAATTCAAGGTCAGTTGCTAAAAAACAGGTTTGATGACTAAAGCATGAAGAGAAAAATACACAATAAAAAAACATAATATGTGATTGTGTGAATAGTGCAACACAATGTTATCTCTACGATTAAAACATCACACATTTTAGAGTTTTCCATTATATAATGTTTATGTTAATGTTAGTGTTAATCTCAAAGGGCGTTTGAAAATGTGATAATGATTATTTTTAAAGTATTTTTTTGTTTAAAAATACATTAAAATAATATTTTTTTATATTTAACATCAGCATATTAAAATAATTTAGAAATATGAATAAAAATTAATCTTAAACAAAAAAATATTTAAAATTTTGGCGAATTTATGTTTGAACTACAATTCTAAACGGAACTTTAAATGTTTAATTAGGGTGCGTTTGTTTCCTAGGAAACCACTTTCCAAACTTTCATGTGTTTGGTTGTTATTAGAAAAGTTGGTTAACGGAAAACACTTTCATATCAAAGGAAAATTTAGCTTGATTTTCAGGAAAGTGTTTTCTTTTTATTTTGAGCAAAAAACACTTTCTAAAAGTTATGAAAAATTTAGAAATATCATATTATTTGCTGATTATGTCAAATTTGATCCTAAAACTTTTGACAGCTATATATGTTATTTGAATATCTTTTTTTTTCAATTTCATCTCTTAAAATTTGATTTAATTTGATTTTTATATTAACTTCGGTCCTTATTTTTATGATTGTTATTTACTTTTCTCTTATCATTTTTTTTAATTGAAATTTTTTATCTATCAAATTTGGTCCTCATTTTTTTGGTTATTACTTATTTTATTTAAAATAATTTATGAAATTGTAATTATTATTATTTTCATTTCATCATCTTTTAATTTTTTTTATATGTTATATTTGATTTCTATTATTTTGATTATTATTTATTTTATTTGAGATAATCTATGAAATTAGATTTTTATCAATTCGATTCTCATTCAACTTTTTAATTTGTATGATTTGTTCATTATTATTTTAATAAACTTGAAAAAAAATAAAACATTAATAAAATATTTTCCAGCTTATTTTCCATAACATAACCAAATATTAAAAAATATTTTTCAATTTATTTTTCATAACACTATCAAATATTAAAAAATAATTACTTTTTCAAAATTTACTTTTCAAAAAAATCACTTAAAAAAAATAAAACTATTTTTCTACTACCAAACGATGACCTAAAGCGAGTTGTCAAAGACAAAATCGTCAAAACATTAAAATAAATATGGGTTTTCAATGCTTGATGGGCTTATGTGATTGAGTTTGGGCTTAAGCGATAAAAAAACCCCCCTAATATAGCTTTGAGAAGCTATGGAATTAAAAAGGATGGTTTGTGCACGACTGGAATAACACTGGTTATTTACCCCGTGTTTTATTATATTATGGGCTGCATAATTCTTTTGATAAAAAAATACTGGTTTTCTCAACATATTTTTTTTATAAAAAAATCTTAATTATAAATTAAAATACCTAAACATGTATTTAATTAAATAAATTAATAATCATGTGTGTCAGTAAATAAAAAATATTAATGTTTCTATTCAACTCGCCTCGCTACATATCAAATAATTATTTTTTCTAACGTGAAAGAATAAATGCGTAGGTGTTTATTAGTGTGTTTTATGATATCAAGTAAAAAATATAATTGTAAATCAAAAGATTAATGCTTACATAAAATAAAATATAATAAAAACATATAAGATTTCAAATTATTTTTTAGCGAGGTAGAAAAATAGGACAATATTGCATTTGCTATATTAAAATACTTTTTACTTTTAGTTTTGTACAATAATTTTTCAAGAGAGAAGCGAAAGGAAAGGAAAGAAAAATTACAAAAACAAATTACCAAAGAATGATGATAAAAACAAAAAGAATTATGTAAAATGACCAAGTATTGATAAGTATCCTAAGTGCAAAAAAAAAATTAATCGTTTTTTCATTAAAAAAGTGTTTAGAAAAAAGAGAGGAAAAATTAAAAAAAATATTACAAAATAATGAAGATAAAAAAATGGTGATGAATAAGTCAGGTATAAAGTTATAACATATGTCAAGTATAAAGAAAAAAAAGAAAACATATATAAAAAATCTATTAAAAAAAAAGATTATAGATTTGCCACATCTACAGTAATAAAGTTGATTCTCGCGGTTAGAAATACATTCTCGCGCAAGAAAAATAGAAAAAACACCTAAGTCAAACTCCTCTTATAAAACGAAACTCATTAACACTAAAAGCGACTAGTTTGATGGTTGGAATCGTCGTTAATGATGAATTTCTCTCTTCACACCGGGATAACAAGCCTCTCAATTGAAAGAAATTGGAAAACAAGTGAAATGAAGTTTTGTATTGAAATTAATTTTTAAAAAATTAAAGTGATTGGTTATCTAATAGTAAAAAACATGAGGGACTAAAATAAACTTGTCAAGTGAAATTCTAAGACATCATCTATTTTCAATATCATTTACACTTTAGTTCTTTATCTTTCAGTTCAACCCTTCATTTGAGAAAAATATAAAAATGGATGTTAATTTGGGTTTAGTTGTGTAAAAAAAAGTTTAAGTATCAAATTAGAATTATTTTAAAATTTGACAACTCCGATTCAAAGGGACCTACGAGAGGATGAATAATGAAAAATACTATAGTGCTTTCATGCTAGTGTTCGTTAACGATGTAAAACCATCGAAATGAAAATACGTGGCAATTGCATGTTTAACATTTGGTTGAGGGTTTAATTGCCTTGATGCACTTGTAAGGCACTGGATAGAATATTCCTTTTCTTTTCCTCAGAAAATTCTGTAAAATCAAATGTCGTTAACTTGACGTGACTGAGCTGTAAACAAATGCGAGCTGTCTTCATGAAACCAACCTCTCATTTCTCTCCTCCAATGAAAAAGAAAAAAAGAAAAGGTTTTCATTTCATTTTCTTTCGAGGTGAGACATCAACTTCTCGACTTCGGGTCGAGCTGTCGAAACTGAAAAAATTATCGGTACCAAATTAGATGCAAAGGGAGTTGCACGTGGACGCTGTGTCGGACCAATGTCTTTCGTGGCTCTCCACCCCCTCGGTACTGGGCTGTTTCCTTTCGAGCTATCGAGACAGCTCACCTGCGTACTGCCTTAAACCAAGGGTGCTGGGCCCCTCACTTGCGTACTGCCTGGAACTTGGAGCCTCTATCAATGAATTCCATCTTCTTTTTCTTTTTATTTTTTTTATATTACAAAAATGGTATGAAAATGCTTTCCAACAAGTACGCAACCTGAGGATTCTCGAAAATCACAAAATAGCTATTTCTGCCAGCAATCGTCCTGTAATTTAAATTCGGTTTTTTTCTTAGCTGAAATTTTTTAGTTTTTAAGAAAATTATATTATTTCACCCGTGGTTCATGACAACTGAATTCTATCTCACCATTTTTGAAACGGTCTTAATTAAATTTAATTAAAAAATATTAATAAAATCTGATATTTTAAACCATATTAAATTTTAAATTTTAAATAGAACTCAATCTTTAAAAATATTATTAAAATAAATCAACATTAACCCTCATAATTTACAATTCTAAATAAAAAAGATTAGTATTAAAACTATTTTTTTTCAAAATATTTTTGTAGCTTTTTTTAAATAAAAAGGATTTGAAGAAATAAGATAGAGGTAACTGAAGGTCGTATAAAAAATAAAATAAAATAAATTTTATTTTTTAAATATATGAATTCAGTTTATTTATTTATTATATATTTTACCACATCAATAAAAATCTTTAAACACCACTCCAATTCAATAGACTGATGCAAATTTAAAGGTCAATGAAAGATTTTTCAAGAATTTTTTTATTTATATTCAAATTAAATATTAATTTTATTTTTAAAATTTATTTAGAACTATAATTTTTTTAGATTTATTTTTTTAATTTATTTAAATAGCTGCTCTAAAACGTAAACTACTTGGAGAAAATATTTAGTACTAAAATATGAATTAAAATCTTTGTATGATTTTTATTTTAAAAATCTTATGTTATTGTATTTGCTTTTCTCTACATCAGAGATTTTGTTTTTTTTTTTTCCTACAAAAATAATAATCGAAGCTTCACCACGTTTACACGGGGCCCGAACCTTCCAGCACAAAAGGCAAAAGGTAGTGGCAAGATAGGTAATTTATAATCTCAACAAAGCCTCATTTTCTCACCGTCACCACCTCTCACTCCATTTCACGCACTAGTTATCATTACACGAAGAAACCACTGCAAAAGCACACAACATCCCAACAGAAGCCTCTAACTCTCTCGCTCTCTCTCTCCCCGTCTCTCCGGCATCGGTTTTTTTCGACCGTTGTAAATTTCTTTACCAGGTAACCGTCACTACTTTCCTTTCTTGTTCTTACAACATTTGTTTGGTTCTCCAGAAAATTAATTAAAGAAAATGCTGTACAGTTTGTTGATCATATTCAATGCTCGAAGCTCCAAAATAAATAAAGATTATTATTCTTTTTTATTTTTCTTTAATTTTATGTTTGAAGAGCAAGTTATTAATGCTAAGCTGAGTTTTGATATAAACTATAAAGCTTGCGGTTTTATTTTTGAGTTCACATTTTGTTTTCTCTAGATTTTTCCGAGGAACCAAACAGGATTTTGCGTGGCATTTTACATTTTTACCCTCGCTCCATTCTTCTCAACCTAAAAACTTCCAATTTTCATCAATAATGAGTTCCATGGCTAGTTTTTAAGTAATGATGGGATTATTGTAATTATTTAAGAGTTTTTCTTCTTCTTTTCTTATCTATCTATCAAAAAAAAAAAATTTTTGTTTGCAACCAGGGAGGGACTTTGTATATTTGCAAGGAAGAAGGAAATAAAGAAAATGGCTGCTGCCCCTTTCATGCATTTCTTAAATTTTCTCGATCGATCATAAATTTGATGATGTTATTATTAATTAACTTGACCAGAAACTAGGAGAGAAAAAAGTTATTATACAAACAAGTCTATAACAGGATCTTAGTTAATATGTAAGAGGTTTAATTAATTTTTGTTTGGAAACAATGGTGTTTGTTAACTCATTTATGCCATCTCCATTTATGTAAGAGGTTTAATCAATTTTTGTTCATAGATTTTATTATTATTTTTTTGTTTGTGGTGGGATACTGGGATGATTGTAGGAAAGAACATTGTGATCTAGTTTGTTTTAAGAAACGGATGTTGGATGTAATTAAAGGGGTTTTACGGTTAATAACATCAATGTTATTACAAATATTATGTGAGTTACATTTCATCTCTTAGTTGTTATAGCACGAGCATTTTTTCTTGTCTAGCTTACCATGGTTCTGTTATTCAATGTGTTATATTTGGCATTGCAACTCGCCGACTTTTCTGGGGAGTTATCACAGCAAGATTGATTTTCACTCATTTATGGGTAAATTTAGTGCTAATTTGCTCCAAAATATATCAGTACTTACTTCTTATATGGATTTTTCTTCTTTTTTTTTCCCCTTTCTCTCTTTTCCTTCTTTCCATTCATTCTCTGATTGGTACTTCATAGCTTTAATATAACCCACTAGGGCAAGAATACAGCCCATCTTATACCATCCTCAAATTTTGAACTTGGAGAATTGGCAAGTTAAGATCTTCTTGGACTTAAACTTCCCCGCAGTGGTGCTTTAAGCAGGTGAATATCTTAGGTGGCACTACAACCTTTGAAGGGGAGGCTATACTCAGGTTTATCAGCATATGGAAGTTCGAGGAGCTTTTAGTTCAGATGGTGGAAAAAGCCATCGTGAATTGACCCCTCTAAGGCTGATCAGGGGAGTTGTATGTTTATTGGTGCTACTCTTGACAGCATTTATGACACTGGTTTATTGCGGCTTTGTGAGTGCTGTTCTGTTGCGACTCTTCAGCATACATCGCAGCAGGAAAGTAACATCCTTTTTCTTTGGCTCTTGGTTAGCTCTGTGGCCTTTTCTCTTTGAAAAGATTAATAAAACCAAAGTAATTTTTTCTGGCGAGATTGTTCCTGATAGGGAACGAGTTTTGCTTATTGCAAACCACAGAACTGAGGTTGATTGGATGTACTTGTGGGACCTTGCATTGCGGAAGGGATGTTTGGGATGCATTAGATATGTCCTTAAGAGCAGTTTGATGAAATTACCTGTATTTGGCTGGGGATTCCACATTTTGGAGTTTATCTCAGTGGAGAGGAAGTGGGAGGTTGACGAATCAAACATACACCAAATGCTTTCAAGTTTTAAGGATCCCAGGGATCCCCTCTGGCTCGCTCTTTTTCCAGAAGGAACAGATTTCACGTAATTTCTTCCTCTCTCCTTTTCCTTTTTTGAATGTTTTGACAAGGCTCTGTGTTCCCCCTCTGGTCAAAGTTATCAACACAGTGCATTAAATTTTTTTCAAGACTAGGTGTCCTGCCTTTTATAGGATTTCTTATTTAGCATACTATGGTGCCATCAGTAACGTTCTTGTGCAACTCTCATCATATTGTTTACATCTTTGAGTTCTTTGATGCAGTGAGCAGAAGTGTATAAGGAGTAAAAAATACGCAGCTGAACATGGGTTGCCTATCCTGAACAATGTGCTGCTACCAAAGACAAAAGGGTTTTATGCTTGCATGGAAGATTTGAGGGGTTCATTGGATGCAGGTAACTATTTTTTCTTCTATGTTTTACTGCTAATATTGGTCTCTGCAGCTCTTTTATGCTTCTTAAAACTTGAAAGTACTCCTTTGATTAAGGTATATATAGAAAAATTAACAGAGAGAAATTAGAAAACAATCTTTAGGAGGAGAATGAAAGGCATTTGAATCCAAAATGTACCTGTATATTTTTTTTCCTGTGTTCTTAATCAGCCCGCAAGGATAAGATGATGTTGTCTCATTTATATTTGTTGTTTATAGAAGAAATAAATGTATCTGAGCTCCCATAGTATAAAACTTGAAGGCTGAGCTTGTTCGGGTACTGGTAATTCCCTGGTTGGCTGAATAGCTAGTCACTTACAGGGATGTGATATTACACCTCTTGATTTTACTTCGAAACTCTTAGATCACTATAGATCTCTTCTCTCTGTTTATAGTCTACTTGTTTGTCTTGTACTCATTGCAGTTTATGACGTGACCATTGGCTACAAACCTCGATGCCCATCTTTGTTGGACAATGTCTTTGGGGTGAACCCTTCAGAAGTTCATATTCATATCAGGCGAATAGCCCTTGGTGAAATCCCAACATCCGAGAAGGAGGTTTCTGCGTGGTTAACGAATACATTCCAGCTGAAGGACCAATTACTTTCAGATTTTTATTTGCAAGGCCATTTTCCTCATCAAGGAACTGAAGGGGATCTTTCAACAGTGAAGTGTCTTGTAAATTTTGTGGCCTTAATGATGTTGATTAGCACATTTACATTTTTCACTATCTTTTCATCAGTTTGGTTCAAAATTTATGTATCTTTAGTGTGTTGTTACCTGTCATCTGCAACCTACTTCAATGTTCGTCCAAAGCCACTTCTATAAGGTGGCATAGAACATCAATTGCAGGTTAATTCAATTTCATACATTCGTCTTCTAAGTTTTGGTTGCTAGAGCTTCACTTATGACCCTTCAAATTATCAAGTGCCTCGTGAAGTTCCAGGTTTCGAAAAGATATCCGAAGTTTCATGGGCGTTTATTTTCCTATTTCAGGTGAGTGGTGTAGCAAGGCTTAAAAAGCCAGTTGCATTTTGTATAGATCTTCAAAATTTTGCGCGCGCGCGCACGGAGAAGGATGCTGTAAGCCTCTGCTCATATTGGGTAGCTTAATCTCATGTTATGCCTAGAGATTTATTGGTACAGGCTTTCAAGTTCACGTCACATTGCAGAATGCCACCTTTGTGTGGAGTCTGTTCTCCACTTTCGTGCGGTGATGCATCTTGATTTGCCACCTCAAAAACTTCCAGTGCGCTAGCCACCATGACATGAGAGGTGGGGTGATGTAGGATGGGTTTTATGCAGTCAAAAGGAGTTGGTGGTGATTAAAGAAAACTCACCCAGGAAAGAAAACAAAATTTTACGCTGACCAGTTCATTTGCCATTTAAGAATCCATACCTACTTCTGATTGACTTGAATTTCCTCTTAAGATGACCTATTCACACATTGGAGGAAGTCTGATTGATCATATGAAGAATTTTCATCGCTCCCTAATTTTATTCCTTCCCATTCGTTCAAATCACAACGCATGCCCTTTTCCATTTCTTAAGATAAAAGTATCTTTGCCTTGTTATTTTTACTCTTGTATGAATCTTCTAATGTGTGATGACTTTCCAAGTTAGAAGTGAATTTCACCAGAAATTTCCAGTCAATTACACAAGTCCCTCCTTTGTTAATGATGGGAGAGTTGTACGCCAAGTGTTGCAAACTTGCATGAATTTTTTGTTACATGAACGGACTCCGTGCGGTCTAATCTGATAGTATGTTGAAAGAAATTCACCCCAACACAGAAATTTCAGCGTTGTCAGGTTCTAGAGAGTTGTGTGAGCATACTTTCTGCAGGGGAATTGCGAGGAAAAGCCGAAAAAAAGAAGAGGGGTGACTAAACTCAATGGGTAGCCCCAGAATGTCTCGTGTATTGAAGTTATTGAAACCTTCAAAGCAGAAAGAGAGGTTCTGAACTGGACAACAGCTACCAGTCAAACATTTTGAATAAGCTTGGCTCATTGCCATCGTCACTGTTTAACAGATAGGGGACCAACTTGTCGTTCCACTTCGAGCAAGAAACAGGTATACATTGAACATATATACCAAACTGCTGGAGCAAGAAACAGGTATACATTGAACGTAGAAATCAATGGTCACAATGAAAATAATTAATGAACATGAACTAATATTTGCCAGAATGGAAACTAATAAAATGTTGCTGCCTAAACATCGATGGCAGTCAAGTTATTACTTGAGAACATTAATGAAATCGCAATAATCAATCATACAAACTAGAAAATGGGTATTTTATAATTATCATAGAACACAATTAAGAATCAGATATATCTCAGAATATCAATAACTATCCAGTTGAAAGTATCAAGAATCATTATCCTTCTAGTTTTGGGGATTTTTAATGATCCGTTGCAGAACCACAGTCCGAGCCCTCCTGATATCACGGCTGCATGTATCAGCCTGTACTCCCAAATCCTCGACATTCTTCATGAACACCCCCAGCTTCTTCTTGATCTCCTCTATTGCAAGCTTCACAGCATCATGCTCAATTGCAAAGTCAGTTGTTTGCATTAGCGCTTCAATCTCAATCTCCAGGCGATTAATTAGAACCCGAATGGTGTCAAGGTCCTTTATGGCCACATAAGTACCAACTTGCATTGTGCTAATCACCTCCTTCTGTCCCTTCAATGCATTTTCATAATTCTTCCACATAGAATCAATCCACTTCCCCATTGAGCCTAATGGGATTGATGATGCTGCAGCAAGAGCAGCAGCAACAGGAGGGGCAGCCATGGCTGCAGCAACAACTGAGCAAATCAATACAGTAGCAAAAGTAGCTACAAATATTATACTTGAAACCTTCCTCCAAGCATGAATGCACTTGAGCTTCTTGTCAAGCTTATTCTTCCTAAGTTGTAGCTTCTCAAGCATCGTTATCTGCTGCCTGTACACAGATTGAAAGATTTGAAAGAATTCCTCCGTGAAAGGATCACCTGCTGCCTTGAAACTCTTCAGTTCCTCCAAGGTCTTCACATACTTACTCCCTCCTGCCTCACTTTCCTCTTCGAATTGCTGAAGCGCGACAAGAATCAGCAATTGGCTATCGCGGGCACGCTTTAGGCACTTCTCCAATGCAGCGCAGAAATCTAGAGTTTGCAAGCTATTCTCAAAATACTCCTCAACAAGCTCAAACAATTCTTGATTCTTCCATATGTCTCTCTTGCACTCCAAGATAACCTTAACAACCTCTTGGTTCATCTCCAACAAGCATTCTGTGACTTCCTTCAAGGAATCAAAAGAAAGTGCACGGACCTCAACACCGACAGCAAGAGTATTGATGACATGATTGGTCCGAGCTTGGAGGGTGGTGTCAAAGGACTGCAAGTCCTTGTCAAGCAGGCAAGCAGCCTCGTAAGAGCTCAATCCAGTCGTGTACTGTAAATTGTTGTTGAGATTGATAGAAGAAGATGATGCTTCAGCTGGCCTCTTGCTCACATGACCTCCCATAGCCTCAATTCAAATCTAAACAAAGCAAGAATTAAACACAAACCTGATTCAATTTAGTCCCTTCTTGCAACTTCCCTTTCTCCTAACAATAATGAAAACTACTACACCTCTCTGCAAAGAGAAGATCCTACCCCAGCAAAGTTATTATATATAAAGAAACAAAGACTCGCCACCAAATTACCAACAAAGAGTTGCAAGCTTTATACAACCATAGATAATCAAAGTCGACTAGAAAGTATCATAGACCACTACAAACTTCTTAAAGAGAGCTAGATTCTCAAGGCTCTGAAACTGACCAAGTAAAACAAAAACCAGATAAGAAAGAACTACAAGTTAATTTAAGCCTTTGAACCCTTTGTCGACAAATCAAAGTAGAATATCTTTGAATCAACAGGGGCCAGTTATTAATTTGACAAAAAGGTAATGGGTTTCTCTTTTTAAGCAAGCAAACTAATAACATAAAGCAAAAGAGAAGAAAACTAAATTAGCTTAAAGAGAAGTAGAGGTGATTGAAGAATGAAGAAGCTTAAAGAGAATTAAAACCATCAAGGACCAAGAAATAAGGAAGAGGGGTGGCTAAGCTAGCGGTGTGTATTGTGGTGGATTATAGCTCTGAAAGATTTTAGCATAGCTTGCACGCATGGCATTATAAGAAATTGGGTCATGGAAAACGCGGGAAGCAATGTTCTCTCCAGCTTTATCTCTTCCTGTTAAGCTCTTCACAGTTTTCACGCGCAAAGCAACGGTTACCGAAGAAAAGAGAGACCTGTTGTTGACTCAAGAGTTATTTCATATCTAATTTCTTAATTGAAAAGGTTCCAAAGGTAATCAATGCCACTCATGTGAATTAAGTTAGGCCGTGACAAGGATACAAGTTAAGAGTTAGATGCTCCAATTTTGCAAAATGACCAAATTGCCCATTTAATTTGTTGGCTTTTGTGTTTTAGATTTTGAGGTGTTTAGAAATTATTTTAAAATAATATTTTATTAAATCTTGAAACTTTTTTAGTTTTAAATGCAATCCTAAACTAACCATTTCTGTTTTCTTAATTCTTTTTATTTAAAAAGTAAAAAATAAAACCAGAAGTGTGTGTACATGATTTGATACCATCCTTGACCTTTGAGTTTCAAGGCATTAAAATCACATGCTTTATTTATGATTTAACTCTATAAGTTTTCTGTCGTTGTGTTAACGCTCCCATTTAAGTACTTGTCTCTAAAATTACAAGAGTATTGATCCCTCAGAATTTTGCTTTCAAAATAATCTTCTGTTCCTATATATTTGTGGCACATGAGATAACAAGAGAATTAAACAGTATGTGTACGAATTTTGATCAAATTGGAGCCAGAACCTAGTTAATTAAGGATAAAAAATCATCCAGTAGGTGATTCAGTGATAAAAACTTGAGATTAAGGGGTTTGTTTTTTCTATAATCTCAGGTTTGAGCCATGTGGTTGCTAATATAATGATTACTGAAGGCTTATATGGTTATTAATTTCAGAACTCATGAGATTAGTTGATATACGTTCAAACTAATATGAACACTTATATTAATAAAAAAAAATAGAGAGAGAAAAAAGCCTATCTTCTTCGTCTTCTTTCTATCAATATTTTTCCTGGCCATTTTGACAATATCAAATGTGACGCTTTACTTGACCTGGACTGACTGTATATGGTAAGACACCAGAACCAGAACATTGAAATTATGAAATATATCAATCGTTAAGCATACAAAATATTTATTTATGATAAATCGATGCCGGCCCGGCCCTGTGTTCTGTTCATGGCAGGTAACCTTTTTTGAATCTTGCAATTAGCCATTAATAGATATCATAATGTTATGGTTTTTTTTTTATATAATTCGGGATGTTCGAGTCAGTTTATATATACAATAATTAATTTTTAGATTTATTAAATATCTTGTAACGTCAAAAAAAAACATATAAAAAACCATAATGACAAACATCCATACAAAAACTCGAATGTAGAATATATAAGCAGAGTAAAGCCTATCAAAACCACTGATTGCAAGCCAGAATGAGGATAAGATTAATGATCGACAAGAAATTTAAAATAATACCTGATTTTTGTTCTTGAAAACACAAGCAACCTCTGTAAAGCTGTGCTTCGACGTTGGATTACAAGGAAAAGAGCTGCTCTAGCTGGGTAGCTAGTTGAATTAATGCCCGGCAGCTCTGTCAGACTCCTATTTCTACTGAACCCTAAGCCTCGTCAGATGTTAACTAACTCGTGACTTGTGAACCAAGAAATTCAATATTTCTAGAAATGCATAAAAAAATATTAAAAGAAATATATACAATAAGACAAGCAGTTATTGGTTTCATTTTTGCCCTTTAATTTATTTAAAAAACAACGTTGTTTTCTAACCGTTTGACGATGTTCTCCTGTTGTCTACCGTGGGTGGCGTGTGTAAACAATATTGCTTAGAAACAAAATCTGATTCCATTCATAAACAATATGTTTCTTTGAAAATCAAATTGAATTAAATAAATAATTAATATCACTTTAATTCAATATCTCTTTTTTCTGAGGAAAAGAAATTACAGATTCTTATTTTCCTAGTCGGACTCGTTTGAATGCTCGGATTTCATGTTCGTATGGCCAAACACCTTTATCTTCGGTTTTTTTTTCCAGGTAAAAAATGAAGAGAATAAACTCACCTCGTAATGGCTTAGGCCGTAAATTACGCCAAAAGCAGGGAAGTTATTGATGTAGAGGATCGTCGCAAGAGCCGAATTAAAAGAGGGATGGTTTTCTGGCGACACCTCTCGAGAAGACGCGTCACACGGTGACAAGTGTATGTTAAGCATTGGTTACCGCCTTTTTGAAACTTTGAAAATGGTTTCACGCCACGTCTCCACAGATTCTTGAAGTCACGTGCCTAGCGACTCCTTGTTGCTTTTCTTGACAAGACACCTGACATTATAATTTTTTCGCTTTTGTTTTTTTATCACACTAATATTACATCCTCTGCATGTCTATCATAGTATCCAACAAGTATATATATAACTAGCAGTTGTTGGTAAGGAAGCAATTGATTGTTTGACTTATTATGGGGTTTGTAGATGTTGATGATTTTTTAAATTATTTTTATTTGAAAAAAATATTAAAAAAATATTTTTTTAATTTTTTAAAAATATTTTTTATACTTACATATCAAAACATAAAAAAATTAAATAAAAAAAATAAATTTTAATAAAAAACAGATTAAACCATCCAATCAATTACTCCCTAAATCATTATAGCTTCTTGAACTATGTTTGGTTTTAAATTTTATATATATATATATATATATATATATTAAGCCTGTGAGGAGTATTTTTCTTAAAATTATCAAATAGTTAGCACATAAATTAACTTGAAAATAAAATTATTATTAAAAAAATAATTGAAAAAAAAGTTCAAGATGATTAAGAAATTAATAATGAAAATCATTAAAAACTCATCTCAAATTAAAAATCTCATTCGCTTTATTTTGGAAAAATATTGATTACAATAAGCTGCAAGTCTAGTTTATTTTTTTCATCAAGGAAAACACACACTCATGCAAGTGATGGGTCACGGGTGTATATATTGAGATGACGAAACATAAATATCGAATACTATTAATTTATTCAATCTCAATTAACTTCATTTTCTCTACTTTTTTCGAGTATTTATGATTATTATTAATCATTGTTTTCTTTAGATTTAAAAACAGTGGAAATTTAGTGCTAAATTGTCACGCAGCGAGTTTACCATTCTAGCCAGCGACCAATTGAGTTTTAGAAGATTGACCATCGATCTACACTCGAAATGAAAAAATTACCAGTTTTAATTCTTCTTTTATGGCAATCTCCCTTAGATTATTAGATTCGAATAAGATGACTATTATCAAATTAAATTTGTTTAATATTTTAACCACCATCTTTCAAAAAAAAAAAAAATTTAAGTGTCAAAGTCACTGAATGGATAAATTATCAATTTCTAAAACGGATTATATAATATACTTTATCTGTTGGGTTGCGAGCGGGTATTTTCTAGAGGTTTTTATTGTATCAATCTACCATCATGTTATTTATGTTGAAAACATAGACTCGGGGGTGGTTCCAGAAATGACGATTTCAAAGTAAACTCCCCATTCATTATTTATTAGATAAAAAAGATCACCAAGATTTCATGATCCGCGGCTGAACTTATTTCAATTCAATAAGAGATCTCGGATCGAATCGATATATCAATATCGATTCGATGCAAGATCTTTTATTGAATTTTTTATTCAATGAGTGTTTTTAATATTATACCTTAAGAGGACTCGAACCTCCATGCTTTTTAATTTAGCATGAGATTTTGAGTCTTGCGTGTCTATTATTTCACCATCAAAGCATCTTGAAAATAAATTGTATTTCGTGAATATAATATCCATGTAGTGTGATGTATGGAATATTAACTTCTTTTCTTTTTAAATGATTTACGGCTTAATTAATTGATATTAATGTTGCTTTCTTTCTCTGGGAGAGGTTTCAGTTCAAATCTCTTATTTATAACATAAATAAATAAATAAAAACTTGCTTTTATTAATTTGATGATTAAGATCCCTTCCCGAGTGATTCTATAAATGCACTTTTTATATATATCGACATGCTTTATTAACTTTTTTTAAATAAATTCTCTTAGATATATACTGGTGGATTTATACTTAGAAATTAATCAAATATATACACAAAAATACATACCTAGTCATTATCCCAGCCCTTAAAGTTTTTGTTATTATTATTGTTACCTAATTCGTTAAAAGAGGACTTACAAAAAAAGATTGTAGCTAATTAATGACCAATGAGTGATAAAAATTATAAAGTACTGTGTGGCGATAGGACTACTGGCGTGCAAAAAGCTCACTAATTAACACTTTAATGTGGACTCCTGATGCTATAAATATGAATTATTAATATAACCATTATTCAATAATTGAATTTTAAATATTTAAAAATAATAAAAAAATAAATTAGATCATGCTAAGAATAATAATAATTTAATATTAAAACTAGTTTTTCTAAAATAATCATATCTCATTTGGAGAAATATTTAAAGAAATAAAATGAGGGCGATGATATATTAGAAAACAAAAAAAAATATTTTTTTCAAACATATAAACTAAACTTATTTATCAATGAAATTCGAGAAATTAAGTACTCCAGAAATTAAAGAGAATTACAGGTGGGCATCAAATGCAAAAGTTTCACCTTTTTAAATACAAAATATTTATAATCTCTGGATTCCATTAAAACACAGTGATGTGCATGCACTTCAACGAAGTCCGGGCCAAGCACAGCCCAGATAAGGCCACACATTAGCATAATTAAGAGAATTGCTGATAGACGGAGAATCAATCAATCTCTTCCACTGGTTAATTTCTATTATATTACATCCTTTTGGAGATCTTCTAGGCATTTTGCAAAGGTAAATTAAACGTCGCAAACGTCGAGAAGTACTGCCCACCAAATCAACGTCTACAACATTTGCGCATGTTTATTCATATGATCCTTGACCATCACTAAGCTGTCATTAATAATAGATGGAAGTGTACGTGAACATGAAACATGCTTTGGGCGCAATAATGGAAGTGTAGAGACAGCCGAAGTGTACATTAATCAAGATAAACAGCTAGCCCACTTGTTAGCAAGTTGCAATATAAATCTGATATTTCAATATATATATATATATATATATATAGAGAGAGAGAGAGAGAGAGAGGGTACTGTTGCAACTTTACACAGAAGTTTGGGCATGGACAAATTTACATCAAAGCAGCAGCTTGAAATTGGAGCATTGTGGATGAACAGATGGTGAGCTCAGCATTGCAACACCTACAGTGCAAAATTATAACTAACATCCCACTATAAGACCAGGGCGAATTTATAGATAAAAAGAGTAAAAACCGTTGTGCATTATGGATCGGCTCAACAGATGATGCCTGTACTGTCACAGAATGCTACAGGCGCGCTATGTGGGGCGGTTACGTTGCTTCAACTTGGGGGCTAGGGCTGTATGTTGAGAGCAGGGGACTGCTGAGTTGTGAGCTACTGCTATCATTTTCTTGTAAAGCACAATTAACGGTGACATCATCGATCAATATCACGACTAATGGGAGTTTGAATTAAAAGTTACCCAAAATATTCGATGACTTGACTACCAAGAAACATGTGGACCATCACAAACATGCCTGGTGTTCATTGCCAATCAACTTTTACCCTCGTGGATAAATGCTTTTGAGTCTTTGCACCTTGTTTTTCTTCCTCCATTGACAATTAATTAATCACAAATATTGACAAGATATAATTCGCGAATAGTTAAGTATTTTTTGAGTAATTATTATATTTGATAGATAATGATACATCAAGGTATCCAAAACTGATAATTAATTAATGGATATTTAAATTTATTTACATGATAGGTAATAAATAGGATATAATACCAAGAAATCTGATCCATAAAAACTGATTGTCTGCTAGCTCCTCTCAGAGAAAGTAAATAGAGATAAGATAGAAAGAAAAACCGGAAAGAAAGCATATATATTCAATGGATTCTTATTGCCTTGCTTTATCTTATCTCCCAGTACACGTATGCAAAATCTAGTCACGAGAATGTTGAGGGGGCAAATGTGACCATCTGAATCATGGAATTTGATGAACATGTCCGAACACCAAAAAAAACCTTCAAGAATTTACATTTGAAGTATTTTTAATTAGATATATACGGGCAATGCTAAATTTATTAATAATTTTGTTGCTCACACTACTTAGTTTTTTTTTAAAAAATAACTAGTTTATTTTTTATTAATGTTTATTATATTTTAGTTTAATGTACTACTGTCTTCTTTAATGATCGATGACATAAAGAGATTAATTAACGATGGTCATTTTAAAAGAAGCAGGAACTAAAACCCACCCTGTACATGTGCGCGCACGCAATAAAAACATCAAAACATGCGTTTCGTTCTTACAATTTAATCTGTGAAGTGCTTGAAAAATGTTTTTTTCTTTCTTTCTTTCCTCTGCGCAGAGTACTCTTCAGGCCAGTTTTTGTTAGGATGTTCTTATGTACCATATTCTTTGATCCTGATCAGCCTGTACACTTAATCACGGCCTTCTTTGCTTGTTTGTGATCCCTGACACCATTGCTGTCTATTTTGGGATGACATTAGTATGAATAATAATAATAATAATAGTTCACACTTCACATGATCAAAACCTATATCTAAATGGACACGAGAGTCGTGTCCAATTTTATAGAAGGCTGGTCCTGGCTGTTTTCTGTATTCATATAGATGGTGAGCAATGGCTACGCATCATCGTCACATGCATGCATGTTTGCACAAAGCCATTTCATAAACTACAAGAAGAACTCAGCTAGATGTACAAAATTTCCACTAAAATCCAATAAGCCTTTTCGCCACCGAATACCAATGAGCACCCGTGACCCAGATGGACCATAGTATTGCCAATCCGCCAGCTCCGTGATTTTAAGGTCCTAGCCTTGTTAAATCTGTGCCCAATGACCCTAATGCCATTTATCTTCGTATCTTCATTAATTGCTATATAAGTCCTAACGTACCATTGGCTCTCTTCACAACTCCACAAAACAAGAGACAAGAAAGAGATCAGTAGCTTGTCGACATTTTGAGAGTTATGGAGGCACGCACAAAGAATCTTGTCGTTGTGGCATTGGTCATGGCCTTCGCCCTGGTGTCCAACCCCATTGCGGCAAAAGGACAGGTCACCTTATGCGGCATGACCAAAGAGGGTTTTGCTTCATGTAAGCCATCAGTGCAGACAGGTGTTAACCCTCTTCCACCATCATATTCATGTTGCTCGGCTTTAGAGAAAGCTGACCTGAGCTGCCTTTGCTTTTTCAAGAAAAACTACCCTAAAATGCTAACTGACAATAATATAGATCCCAACTTGGCAATGCAGCTTCCGGCGAAGTGCAACATGGCGGGGTCTTTCAGTTGCAAATAAAATGCGGCTGAACAGTAGTACTGTAACTGGTGCCGCATGCTTGGTTAATATGTTTTGTTGTTTTCCTGATCAATCTGCTTTTCTTTGTTTGTGTTGTTTTGGGTTTGACCAGCCCGATTATGTTTAGTTGTTGCTGTTATGTTATCTCTGAATTTTTTCAAGTTAATTATGATCATGTATGCGTTCGTGTGATGGGAAAGATCATAATCATGTCCTTATTATCGAGGCAGTTTGTGCTTAACAACAATATTAATATGTTGTGGCTTGTGATGCAGTTTTCCATGAGTCTAAGAACCAGAATTCCAAAACTAGCTAGCTAGGGCTTTTTTTCAAGATGAGAGGTCACAATGAATTATCTTGCACCACATAGAACAGGATATATAGTACTCTCATCTCTAAAATTGCATGCATCCCACCTTTCTAGTGACAATATTGTTGGATAAAGTAAGTTTCGATTTATCTCTTAAGATTTGTGACCATTAACGATCCATTTTTTATTAATTATAGTTTCAGTTGATGAATCAATGCTCCTTGTAAAGTTTCATTAATTATGATCATCAATTTATTCCTTCTTTTTTATATACATTATTCCTTCTGTCGATCCATTTAATGGAACGGAGGTTTTTCAATCCCCAAGCTTTGGGAAATTTGATCAAATATAACCATTTCAGTATAATTGTTTTTTATTAAAAGGTGTAAATGATGCCACGGATGTTAATAAGGTGCAAAATTAAAAATTACCCACCTTTTTTTGGTATAGTTAATTTAGAATAAAAATAAATAAAAACACAAAACAATTTGAAATTTAATTAAAACTAAATCGGTATTAAAAAGTCAACTAGATTGGATAAATATTTTTTTCAAGAATTTGGGAATTTATGAAACTTTTAAATTTTTTACTATTCCTCTCTGGCCTTCCTCTGGTTTGGTTGTTTGGAGGCGTGAGAATTGGTGAATTGTAGCCTCGTTGATGTTATTATGACAGTGATTGGAGAATGATTTTTAAAATATTTTTTATTTAAAATATATTAAAATAATTTTTTTAAAAATATTTTTGGTATTATCATATTAAAATAATTTAAAAATATAAAAAAATTAATTTAAAATATAAAAATTAATTTTTAAAATATAAAATCAAACAGTTAGAAAACAATAGCTGGACTTCTATCCTTGTATTCGGGTTAGGTGTAATTAATATTGGACCTGGCCCAGGGCAGCTCTCTCTTACTTACCCCACGCTAAACAATACTATCCACCGTCTATATTTTTGCTTTTTACAATTTCTACGGCAGTGTGGAAATACTATTTTGACGGGCACGACAGTACAGGATTCTGCCCTTCTCTATCTCCACACCCCTTATTTTCTAGTTTTTATTTTGTTTTTTATTTTTTCTAAAAATATTATGTATAAAAAATTAAGCAGACATGTCTTTTAGTCTAGTTTTTTTTAATGGAAATAAAGGTCTTGCTTTATTTATTTAGAAAAATAAAATAAATGAACATAATTAAATCAGGTGAATCAAGCAAAGATTATTACAGAATTTTAAAAACAATATTTTAATGTTTTCCGATTTTGTAAAGAATTATAGAATTAGTAATTAAAAAGGAATTCAAGAGCTATGATAAAAAAATAGACAAGAATATATTGGATTGATCCTGGTCATCAATTATGGATTTAATAATATATTTTTGTTATTTAATAAAAAATATAAAGATTAATTAAAAAAATAACCATGTTATTGTTCTAGAAAAAAATATTTTAATATTTTTTTAAAAAAAAATACAGTTGGAAAAATATTGCATATATTGTTTCCAAAAAAAATCCAATATGGTTTTTAAAGGAAATTTAAATTACAAAACCAAACAAAATTCCAGCATTTTGTATAACTTTGAAGATAAAAATATTTATAAATATGATAAAATTATATTAAAAAACTTGAAAAATCACAAATTTTATATTAATTGAATATCCATGGTTTTTTAGTATATTAAGCACACAAATTTTTTCAAAAAATATTAAAATTTATAATATTATTTAAAAAACATGACAAAATTGAATGTTTTTTATAATATATTTACAAATAAATTAAAAAAATAATAAAACTAAAAAGGCAAGCGCACCCGAGCCCAAGCCACTAAAAAAGGCTGAAGGGCCCAAACATTGTTTTTCATTATTTTTGTTAAAGGGGTGGTCTGCTACCACCACAAGGTGACTAGGATATTGGAGGAAATGATTTTTTCACCTGAAAATTTATTTTTTAATTATTGTTTTTACTTGTAAACGCCTGTAAACTATCATAGAGACCTACATGAACCCGGTGGTGACATCAATTAACCCAAGAATGGGTTAAGAATAAAAAAAAAAAAAAAAAGAGTTGGAAGAAATTCTCAGGCTCGAATCTGCCTTCTCAGTAATGTTTTTTTTTTTAAAAAAACAACTATCATCAAACTTTATTATTAAATAGAATTGTTGACATAAAAATTAATTTTTTTCATTGTCAAATATCAATTGATGATTTTCTCTTTTTTTTTTAATCAAAATCTGATGACTTTCTTTATTTTCTCTTGTCTCAAGAACTGGACTGCTAAAACATAAATTCTAAGACTAGAATATAAAATACCAAAACTATGGGGACTATAAAAAAGGAAAATGGAAAGTATGGGGTCTGGATAGAACTTTCCCACCAATTTAGGCATTAACGGGTCAATAAAAAAAAAAAAAAGAGTAAAGAAATGAAAAAAAGATTGTTCACCGCTACATAGCATATTGGTAACGATTTTATTTTTTTGGTAGTTAAAATAAACTAATTGGCCTTGAAAAAACACTAGAGTTTCAGACTTATCTACACTGTTAAATGGAATGCTGTGGTAATATCCGGAAAATCTAGCGTTAGCTTTTAAAAGCATTAGAGTATTTTCATAGGATTACCAAACTGTCCAGGATTTTTTTTTTTCATCTCAGTTACACAGTAAAATATCAAAATATCATCAAAAAAAATAATTAAAACAAATATAGGGGGTATTTTCATATTTTTTACAATATTTTTTTGTTATTATAATATTAAGGAATTCAACAAAATATAAAATGCAATAAATAATTAAAAGGCATGGTGAAATGACCAAAATAACCTTGAAAACAAAAAATATAAAATTAGTCAATGGGCTTTTCGCCATTTTCACAATAGTTATTTTCTGTTATTATTGAATTAGCTTAAGGGCAACTTGATATTTAAGTAAAAATAAAAAAAATGAAAAAGGATGGATTGTAAAAAAAATTTAAAAAAATCATAACAAAAATCCAAAAGCAAAATATTGTGAATTATTACTGTGATCAATAGTGGAATAGGTATGAGTGGATCATAGTTATCCTATACCCTTTAATTTTTGTTACTTTATAAAGTTTAATAACATGTTTTCCGTAAAATTATTTTTTAAAAAAATTTATAAAAAAAATAAACTATAAAAAAAATCAAGTTTAATTAAAAAAAACCCTACTTTATTAAATTTATAAATAAGAATAACTGAGTTATTTGACAAACCATCAAATCACGTTAGTTTAATAAAAAAAATTAAAAATTTAAATTTTCAATCATTTTAATATTAAAAATTAAAAATAATAAAAATATTTTTTAAAAAAAATCAAAATAAAAACCTATTTTTAAAGTAAAAACAAAAAACTCAACGTGGATAGTAGCTATCCATGTGGAAAGAAAGAACCATGGTTACCAAGTCAAGAAGAAAGAGCGCAGAAAGTTCATTTAAGGTATTTCGAGGAAAACTAATATAAAGGACAACAAACCTGGCTTTTCCATAAATTATTTACTTTTCCATTCAAAGTTAGCCTTTACGTGGCTTTATCCAAGCCTGCCACGCAAGGAAGGTAGGAAAGCAAGAAACTTTTAACCTGGTGCGGAAAAAAGCATGATTAAGAAAAATTATTTATAGAGAAAAATATAAATTTAAAAAGTATTTAGTTGCATGTATGGCTGTACAAAAATTACATCCAGGATGTTTGGAAAATGATAAAATTTAAATTTTTTTTATTTTTTTATTAACTTTAAATTAATATGTTTTTAGTGTTTTCAAATCATTTTGATGTGCTAATATCAAAAATCATTTTTAAAAAATAAAAAAAATCATTGGCATGTATTTTGGAACGAAAAGCTATTTGAAAAGCAACCGCAACCACACTGCCAAACACACTTTTAAAAGGATATATTATTTTTTTAATGTTATTTTGATAATTTCTCACAAGCAATAATAATAAATTTTTTTTCTATCTCTTAAAAGCATCAAAATCATGTATTTGTTATTTTGCAAAACTTATAATTTAATCATAATTTTTAATAAATCTCATGTTATAAAAAATATTTATAAATGCGGTGGGAGCAAAAATTGCTTCAGCCATAAGCTTTCGTGTTTCAAATAAAAAACCTTAGCTCACCTTTAAATGAATAATGATGTCTCTATTTATTTTATTTCCTCCACGCCTAACATTAATTTGTTCACTGATACATATTCCACAGTTAGAGTGTATTTGATTTGAAAATCTATAAATTTTAGGCTGGAGAAAAAAAAAAAAAAAGAACAAGGTAGAATATATAAATAAATCAATTTCTTAAACTGCTTTAACAGATTTTAATATTTATCTTCATGATTTCTTTGTTGATTTTTTTTTAAATACAATATGAAACCTTGCATTCTGTCCAATAAAAAAAATAAATTTATGTTTTTTAATGATATTTATTTAGTGCTTTTTACGAGGAACTATTTAGAAAATCAACACTTTAATTAACGTACGGGGCTTGAGTTGCATCTCCCATAAATAATATAGGAAAATGGAAATCGTTGTAGGGAGTGATATTTTGTCTTTTAGCTATCAAGAGGGTTTGTTTTTTCTACTGATTTATTGAGTTTTAATTTTTAAAATCAATTTTTAGACAAATTGATTTTTTAAATATATCATATAAAAGATGCACTATTGAATTAATTGTTCTTTATAAAAAAAACTTAATCTTGGTCGAGGTATCAACCGTTTTAAAATACCTGGATCTACTGTGTATTTGGTTGAGTTTTTAAAAATTTTAATTTTTTTATTTAAAATAATTTTTTTATATTTTTTAAAAATAATAATGTTAAAAACAATATTTTAAAAATATTTTTTTATTTTAATTTATTTATAAAAAAAACATTTTAAACTGTCATAGCTATTACGATTACAAAGAGGTCATCTTCTCATTGTCACGACTCACGATGATCCAAAAGGAAAGCGAGAGAATAAAACATTGAGAGGTGGTGTGGAGAGCACATTCGGCCTCATGTGCCTCTCTCTGGACTATATAGCAATGCACTAGCTTTCTTAGCTCACAGCCAAGCCAAGGCTGTCCACCGTCACTTCCCTTCTCTCATGTCTAATCACAGAAGAAAGTTCCCTCCAGTCAGTGTCACCCAGAATAAAAGAAGCAGACTCGGTCCCCTTGGTCTCCCCTCCTTCCTCTTCTCCTCGAAGAAAACCAGAGAGTGAGTGGAAGTGATGGCGTGTGGGAGCCACGAGTGTCATGTTAGCGATCCAATTTCCTCAACTCCACCACAAGCATCACCCTCTGCTTCCCCATCTCCTCAAAGGAACCCTAAAGAACATGATCAATGCTTTCTGTGCAAAAGGCTTGGCCACTGGTCCAAAGATTGTCCCAACAAAACCCCCCCAAAATCACTGGCCTTAAGCCCTGGATCATCCTCCTCGCCTTCAGTGCAGGTTCCTGATCTTCCGGTGGTTCGATGCCCTTGTGGTCGGGGCACTTGTAAAGTTTCAACTTCGAACACCGTTAAAAATCCTGGCAGAAAGTTCTATGCTTGCCCTGTTGATCATAGAACATCGGTTAGTACAGTACTCTTCTCGAGTCTGCACCTCATGTCCCACCTTTCCCTTATTTCTTCTGCATTGCTCTTTTGTTGTTAATTTTTAGGGTAGTTGCAAATTCTTCAATTGGAGTGACGACATTGCTGCTAGATTTAAACCCCTATGTGTCCATGTGGTGCCGGGTCATGCAGTTTAAATATCGTATCAAGTGGTCCAGACAGAGGCCGATGGTATTTTGCTTGCCGGATTAAGAAGGTGTGCTCTTTGACTTTTGCTTCGCTTTCCTTTTCAACAATTTCCTAACCTGTTTTGAGTTCTGGGTCTTCATTTTTTCCCTCAACAATATGCCATCTGTTCATAATCATTGTGACGGGCTGGTGCTGTTCTTCGTTGATCTTATTGGACTCGACGCTTCCATGTTCTCCAGATCATGCTCTATCGTGTTCGTAAAGTCCACATCACATTTTAATCAACCTTTGAGATTTTTACTCATTAATAGTGGGTCGTTGTTTCATATTTGATGTGAAGATTAAACACAAGCCTTACTGTTGATCTGTATTCAACAATTTAGATTTAAAGAACTTGCTATGTCGTATTTTCAAAGACAAGAAGATGAAACTGACTTTATAACGGCAGTCCCACTCTAAATTTTCTCAAGAAAAGCTAAGAAAGTTCCTGGCCACGGCCGGGCATCACCTCTGGAGAATAAAGCTGTTTTTCTAATGCTTTCCAATAATTGATTGTAGCTGTAAACTCTTGGTCTTTGGGCGAGATGGTCAACGTTAAAACACAGTTATCAGTTTTTACTTGTGTGTTTCTCCATACTTTTGCCTGTGTTTGTAATGCTTGTCTTGATCTAAGTAAAGTGGTTTGATTTTGATACAGAACCATGGAGCTTGTAAATTTTTGCAGTGGGCAGATTCTGAAGGGAATAACATGCAGAATATGCAAGGAGATGAAAGCAAGGGATACCCTGCCCGTCGGTCCTTGTTTACTGTAAACAATGAACTGCGCACGGAAGACAATAGGAGTTCTGATATTAAGTTGGAGTCAACAATGGTGGAGAGTGTTGATAATTATCCTATTTCATCCATGGATCCACCTATCAGAAAAGATGAGGTCCTTGTTAGGGACCTGGTCATGCAGGACTCCGAGTCTTGGGATCTTGTGTCAGGGACAGCACTTGAAGTCCCCCCTCTAATACCCAAGCCTGAGATTCCTTGCCCAGAACCAGAGTTCTCTTTGCAAATTTCTAATGCAAGGCACACAAAAAGTGAAGGTGTATATTTTTTGGGTACTGGATTTCTTTGTTTATTGCTGTCAGTTTGTTTTGATAATCTGCATGATCCCCACTATCATTTCACAACATCGAGTTCATTTTTCATTTTGGTGGTTGACTGATGATGTTTATCAGTTTTTACAAATTCATACCCGTGTTTGAATGGGTAGGGTTGCTTTGACCTCACTTATTGGTTCCTAAAAGAGCCCCATGGTGAACCCCATCTTTTGCCGTAAATAATGTCCATTCATTTGTTCAGCTGTTTTCCTTCCTCAAATCTTCAGTTCTAACACCCCTGTTCTGTAACAGGCACTTCTCCTTTTGATCATGTTATAGAAGATGTGGGTGATATTGAAGGCCTAGCTCTCTTAGCAGGCAGTTCATCAAATGATGATGAAAGTGATATACAGCAAGGTCCATTTCTACAATCTCCTATAGAGGATGCTGAGCATCCAAATGGTATTTTTCAGGATCCTTCAGGGACGAAAACTGTGGTGGAGAACAGTGATACATCAAAGTTAGCCTTGAAAACGTTTGGGCAAGGTTTGCTCGACATTCTGCAGTCTATGGATCAGACTCAGCATGAAACAATGTTGAAGGTGGCAAAAAACACTTTTGATACTTTGCGCCATCTCTCTATTGACTATGCATCTTTTTCCAAGGCTGTGAGGGAATACATTGAATGCAAATCAAAACTGGCTGGAATTGAGGAGTCCATGGGCGAAAACTTTTCTCAAGAAGAATTTCTTGGCCATTACAATGATAAGAAAACCCAGTTTGACAACATCTCTCAGCGCCATGTGGAGGCAGTATCTGCTTATGAAGCTTCGGAAAACCACCTCCAATCACTTCGCGTAGAAGTTTCACGTGTCAAAAACATGCTTCTTGAACTGGAGAAACAATTGTCTTTGTGTGAGGCCGAGACTTTGAGGTGCAAGTCTTGTGTTACTGAAATTTCTAACCAAAAGTCAGAATCAGAGAGAAGCTTGGATGCTGCATGTGAGAAAATGGAACAAGGTTTGAAACTTGAAGACGAGAGGGATTCATTGGTATTTGCAGCAAATGCAGCATTAGAGAATGCAAGGGTTCTGCTTCTTCAGTGACACCACGAAACTTTCGATTTGTTTCTGCAGTACCAAACAATCTAAGTTACAATGTCTGTATGTGTATGTTTGGCATACTTGTAAGCGAATCTAGCAACTTAAGGCATGCTCCTCGCACTTGTAAACAATTAGACCTGTATGGTATGTATAATGTTACGATATGTCATCCTAAGTAGTCTAATGTAGATTATGCTGCTTGTCTCTTGTAAGTGACAGCTAATGTTTTCGTTGTTTGAAAGAATGAACAAAGTGCTGACGTGGCTAAAATGGGTGAAGGGTAAAAACTGAAGGAGCTAGCGAAGGCAACCCCGGTTGTATTTTGCAGGATAATGGGGGTTTCTGGCGACATGGTTTATGGCAACCTGGTGAATTTTGGGCTGCTTTTCTCGGTTTGCAATTAGCTTGGCAGCAAAGGGTGTTGAAAGACCGAATTAGAGCTTGAATCGGTTAATTATTGTTGGGACTATCACTGAGGCCAATGCCGCTACTATGTGCGGTCCTTTGTTCCAGCGAATTATGGATATGGTAAATTGGGATTGGAAAATTCAGGTCAGCCATTCATTCTGGAGTGAAGGTAATGGTCTAGTAGCTGGATTGTTCACGTCCTTGAAGTTTTAAGTTTTTTCATATTTGGCCGTTGTAGTGTTTATATAATTATTCATATGTTGAAATTTATTTAACAGTTTAGATTTTTAGATTGAGATAGTTTTTTGATATGGTATCACGGTTACGAGATCAAATCTTATTATTTATATTTATTTGATAAAATTTAAGCATAATATGTGTTTTTGTAAGTTCTAGATCTCATTAACGATCCATTTTTCATTATTATCATCAATTTATTGCTTTTTTATAATAATCAGTTTATTCCTTCTGTCGATCCATTTAATGGAAGCGAGGTTTTTCAATTCCCAAGCTTTAGGAAATTTGGTCAAATATAACCATTTCAGTATAATTGTTTTTTATTAAAAGGTGTAAATGATGCCACGGATGTTAATAAGGTACAAAATTAAAAATTACCCACCTTGTTTTTGTATAGTTAATTTAGAATAAAAATAAAGAAAAACATAAAACAATTTGAAACTTGATTAAAACTAAATCGGTATTAAAAAGTCTAAATTAAATTAGATAATATTCTTTTTCAAGAATTTGGAAATTTGTGAAACGTTTTCATTTTTTTGGCCTGACCTAAATTTGATCAGCTAAAGTAAACTATTCCTCTTCGGCCTTTCGCTGGTGTGGTTGATTTGAGGAGGGAGCTAGTTTGGAGGTGTGTTATTGTGATAATAATAATTTTTTAAAGTAATTTTTATTTGAAAATATATAATAATAATAATATATTTTTTAATTTTTTAAAATTTATTTTTGACATTAGCATATCAAAATAATTTTAAAATATATAAAAATTAATTTAAAACAAATAAAAAATAAAAAAATAATTTTTTCAAATCACTTTTAAAATAAAATAAAAAACCCATAGCTCTCTCTTGCTTACCCCACGCTAAACAATACTATCTACCATCTATATTGTTTGCCTTTTCAATTTCCACAAGTGAATACTAGATGTTCTTGCCTGTTATCACTGATTTTGGATCTTGTTTGATATTCAATGGATTTTGTCATTCTTTCATGTTTGAAATTTTATGAATAATTTGCAATGCCTATTGAAGTCCTTCAAGCAGATTAGATCAAACTAGGTTTATTAGATTAGATTTTTTTTAACATGAAAAATAATTAAAAAATGAATAGAAAAAAAAGAGCCGAGCCAAGGTGCAAGAGCTTTGAAATTTTTTAAAATAAAAACGATAATATATTAGATTGATCCGGGTCATCAGATCGCCAAACCTAGTTCCCTAAATTATGAATTCAATAACATTTTTTTTGTTATTTAATAAAAAATAATACAAAGATGAATTAAAAAACAACCATGTTATTGTTCCGAACTGCATTGCAGACCAGACAAAAAAAAATTAAACATAAAAAATAATATCCAGGCTACAGTAAATGTTTTTGCAATGTCATTAAACCTGCCATAGAGGGTAAAATTTTAAAACTCTTGACCCGACTTCATCATGTATTTTCAAACAATTTTTATTTAATAATACAATAAAAAAACATACAATTGGAAAAATATTTATAAATGTGATAAAATTATATAAAAAATATATTAAAAAACTTGAAAAATCACAAGTTTTATATTAATTGAATATCCATGCTTTAGTAGTCTTTGTTATAATAATATAATAATATTTTAAACACCTTTGTATTACTTGAATATAATTGAAAAAAAAAATTAAATTATTTTGATATATTAATACTAAAAATAATTTGTAAAAAATATATTTTTTATTGTTTTAATAAAAAAAAACTTTAAAGTTCAAACTCCTATTACTGTACAGTTACCCCAGGTCATCTTCTCATTCTCATGATGATCCAAAATGAAAGCTAGAGAATAAAACATTGAGAGGTGGAGTGGAGAGCAGATTCCGCCTCATGCGCCTCTCTCTAGGCTATATAGCAATGCACTAGCTTTCTTAGCTCATACGCAAACTTAAAGCTCTCCACTGTCACTTCCCTTCTCCCATGTCTAATCACAAAAGAAAGTTCCCTCCAGGCAGTGTGAAGTGTGAACCAAAAAAAAAAGAAGCAACCTCGGTCCCCTCCGTCTCCCCTCCCTTCCTCTTCTCCTCGAAGAAAACCAGAGAGTCGGTGGAAGTGATGGCGTGTGAGAGCCACGAGGGTCATCATATCGATCCGTTTTCCTCAACTCCACCACAAGCATCACCCTCTGCTTCCCTATCTCCTAAAAGGAACCCTAAAGAACATGATCAATGCTTTCTGTGCAAATGGCTTGGCCACTGGTCCAAAGATTGCCCCAACAAAACCCCCCCAAAATCACTGGCCTTAAGCCCTGGATCATCCTCCTCGCCTTCAGTGCAGGTTCCTGATCTTCCGGTGGTTCGATGCCCTTGTGGTCGGGGCACTTGTAAAGTTTCAACTTCGAACACCGTTAAAAATCCTGGCAGAAAGTTCTATGCTTGCCCTGTTGATCATAGAACATCGGTTAGTACAGTACTCTTCTCTAGTCTGCACCTCATGTCCCACCTTTCCCTTATTTCTTCTGCATTGCTCTTTTGTTGTTAATTTTTAGGGTAGTTGCGGATTCTTCAAATGGAGTGACGACATTGCTGCTAGATTTAAACCTCCTATGTGTCCGTGTGGTGCCGGGTCATGCAGTTTAAATATCGTATCAAGTGGTCCAGACAGAGGCCGATGGTATTTTGCTTGCCGGATTAAGGTGTGCTCTTTGACTTTTGCTTCGCTTTCCTTTTCAACAATTTTCTAACCTGTCTTGAGTTCGGGGTCTTGATTTTTTCCCTCAACAATATGCCGTCTGTTCATAATGATTGTGACGGGCTGGTGCTGTTCTTGATTGATCTTATTGGACTCGACGCTTCCATGTTCTCCAGATCATGCTCTATCGTGTTCGTAAAGTCCACATCACATTTTAATCAACCGTTGAGATTTTTACTCATTAATAGCAGGTAGTTATTCAACAATTTAGATTTAAAGAACTTGATATGTCGTATTTTCAAAGACAAGAACATGAAACTGACTTTATAACAGCAGTCCCCCTCTAAATTTTCTCAAGAAAAGCTAAGAAAGTCCCTGGCCACACCGGGGCATCACCTTGGTATATAAAGCTGGTTTTCTAATGCTTTCCAATAATTGATTCTAGCTGTAAATTCTTGGTCTTTGGGCGAGATGGTTAAAGTTAAAATACTATTATTAGTTTTTACTTTTGTATTTCTCTATACTTTTGCCTGTGTTTGTAATTGATGTTTGTCTTGATCTAAGTAAAGTGGCTTGATTTTGATACAGAACCATGGAGCTTGTAAATTTTTCCAGTGGGCAGATTCTGAAGGGAATAACATGCCGAATAAGCATGGAGATGAAAGCAAGGGATACCCTGCCCGTCGGTCCTTGTTTACTGGGCATCAGGTCCGTATTGTAAACAATGAACTGTGCACGGAAGACAATCAGAGTTCTGATATTGAGTTGGAGTCAACAATGGTGGAGAGTGTTGAAAATTATCCTAATTCATCCATGGATTCAGCTATCAGAAAAGATGAGGTCCTTGTTAGGGACCTGGTCATGCAGGACTCCGAGTCTTGCGATCTTGTGGCTGGGACAGCACTTGAAGTCCCCCCACGAATACCCAGGCCTGAGATTCCTTGCCAAGAACCAGAGTTCTCTTTGCAAATCTCTGCTGCAAGGCACACAAAAAGTGAAGGTGTATATTTTTTGGGTACTTGATTTCGTTGTTTATTGCTGTCAGTTTGTTTTGATCATTTGCATGACTACTATAAAAATTACTGCTATCATTTCACAACATTGAGTTCGTTTTTCATTTTGGTGGTTGACTGCTGATGTTTATCAGTTTTTACAATTTCATGTCTGTGTTTGATTGGGTAGGGTTGCTTTACCTCTCTTATTGGTTCCTAAAAGAGCCTCATGCTGCATGCTTCTTTTGCTGTAAATACTGTCCATTCATTTGCTCGGCTGTTTTTCTTCCTCAAATCTTCAGTTCTAACACCCCTGTTCTGTAACAGGCACTTCTCCTTTTGATCCTGTTATAGAAGATGTGGGTGATATTGATGGCCTAGCTCTCTTAGCAGGCAGTTCATCAAATGATGATGAAAGTGATATACAGCAAGGTCCATTTCTACAATCTCCTAGAGAGGATGCTGAGCATCCAAATGGTATTTTTCAGGAGCCTTCAGGGACGAAAACTGTGGTGGAGAACAGTGATACATCAAAGTTAGCTTTGAAAACGTTTGGGCAAGGTTTGCTCGACATTCTGCAGTCTATGGATCAGACTCAGCATGAAACAATGTTGAAGGTGGCAGAAGCTGCTTTTGATGCTATGCGCCATCTCTCAATAGACTATGCATCTTTTTCCAAGGCTGTGAGGGAATTCATTCAATGCAAATCAAAACTGGCTGGAATTGAGGAATCCATGGGCGAAGACTTTTCTCGAGAAGAATTCCTTGGCCATTACAATGATAAGAAAACCCAGTTTGACAACATCTCTCAGCGCCATGTGGAGGCAGTATCTGCTTATGAAGCTTCGGAAAACCACCTCCAATCGCTTCGCCTAGAAGTTTCACGTGTCAAAAATTTGCTGCCTCAACTGGAGAAACAATTGTCTTTCTGTGAGGCCGAGACTTTGAGGTGCAGGTCTTGGGTTACTGAAATTTCTAACCACAAGTCAGAATCAGAGAGAAGCTTGATTGCTGCATTTGAGAAAATGGAACAAGCTTTGGAACTTGAAGACGAGAGGGATTCAATGGTAGATGCAGCAAATGCAGCATTAGAGAATGCAAGGGTTCAGCTTCTTCAGTGACACCACGACACTTTCGATTTGTTTCTGAAGTATCAAACAATCTAAGTTACAATGACCCCAATGCCATTTATTTTCGTATCTTCATTGCTATGTAAGTCCTAACGTACCATTGCCTCTCTTCACAACTCCACAAGACAAGAGAGAAGAAAGAGAGTTTAGCGTCTAGCTTGTCGACATTTTGAGAGTTAATGGAGGCACGCACAAAGAAGCTTGCTATTGTGGCATTGGTCAAGGCCTCCGCGTTGCGTCAAAAGGACTGGCCACCTCACTACCACAATTTTTATATTTACATAATGAAAATTCTGTTGGTATTTATACTATTATTCCATTGATAATTACTTTACTAATGAAATAACAGAAGAAAATGTTTTATTGGTAATTTTTTACCTGTTGGTAAGATTTTGCTGAGTTTGATAATAAAAAAATATTATTGATGGATTTACTAATGGAAAAGGTGTGGAAAAAATTTACTTGTTTTATTTTGTTGGCATTTTCTTTGAAAAAATATTGTATGTAATTATTTTGGTGATTATTTAAAAATATTTTTAAAAAAAATCTATTTTGCTAAACTATAAAATAATTAAATTAATATTAATCAACACTCTATAATGTTTAAAATTGAGGAGTTTGGAAAAAAAAAATAACTCAAATAATTTTGCAATAAAAAAATAATACAAAAAAATAAATTCAACAAAAAAATTTCATATGAAAAAAAATAAAGTTGCAATTGCTAAAAATTTAAAAAACCTATAAATAAATCAATTAAAAATTGATCTCATATTAAAAAAAATCCTACAACAACATTCATACAATTATTAATAAAAAAATTAAAAAAATAAAAAAAACAATTTTAATAAAAGACACAAAAAATAAAAAAGAAAAATAAATTTTACCTTAATTTAGTTGCAAGTGAAGTTGAGAAAAGAAAAAAAACAAAATTATAAAGTATATTAATTAAAAAATACTGGGAAGAGAAAAGAAAAAAGAAAAAGAAAATATACATGAGCATCAAGGAGAAGAAAAGAAAAAAAAAAGGGATGTGATTTTTTTACATATAGTAAAGAAGAAGAAAGGAGGCCGGTCTGTTGTAAAATTAGGTTTTTACATATGGGGAAGAAGAAGAAAGGAGGTCCGTCTGTATTGAAATTAGAGATTTGAGACTTTTTATTGAGGTGTTTTGCCGATAAATAATTAAATATTAATATTTTTAATCATTCTGTTGGTGATTCTGTCTATAATATTTAATTTAAATTTTCAATTTAATCAAAATTTTCAAAAACCCACCAAATAACACCGATAACTTTTCAATCCGTCGATAATTTTATCTGTAAAGAACAATAATTAATAGTGCAATTGGTAAGTGAATAGTTTCAGATATCTCTGGAAAATACCGACAGAATTTTTTGTCGGTGATTTTTTTTGTAATTAACATGATGAATAGTGTTAACAGTTTACCAACGATTTTACCAACGGAATTTATTCAGTTAGAAATGTCGTTGGTATAAATGACACATCTTTGTATTTTTTTGGTTTTATTTTAATTTTTTTTCATTGTAATTTTCTTAATATGTATCAAAAAAATATTTTTATCAGTAAAATTTATTGCAATTTATAGAAGGAATATATTTGTTGATATTTTTATTAACTTTCTGGTAGTATCTTATGCGGCATGACCAAAGAGGGTTTTGCTTAATGTAAGCCAGCAGTGCTGACAGGTGTTAACCCTCTTCCATCATCATATCCATGTTGCTCGGCTTTGGAGAAAGCTGGCTTGAGCTGCCTTTTGCTTTTTCAAGAAAAAACTACCCTAAAGTGCTATCTGACAATAAAAAAATTTATTTATTTTATTATATATATATTTTTTTCAATCTAATTTTTAATTTTTTTTTTAATTTTTTTTAAAAACATTATTAGTTTTTAATTTTATTATTCATTGTAGATGGATGATATTGTATTTTTCAATTTGATTAATATTTTAAAAATTAAAATTGATAAATATTTTTTTAAAAAAATCACAATAAAAATTCAAAAGCAAAACATTGTGGATTACTATTGTGATGCACAGTGCAATAGGTATGGGTGAATAATAGTTATCCTATACACTTTAATTTTTGTTATTTTATAAAATTTAATAACATGGTTTTTATGTAAAATTATTTTTTGAATTTTATAGGTAAAAAAAACTATAAAAAAAATCAAGTTCAATTAAAAAGAAAACACTTCTCTAAACTTGGAAATGAGAATAACTTGAGTTATTTGAAAAACCAGGAAATCACGCTAGCTTAATAGAAAAGAAATTTAAAAAAATTATAAAGTTAATTTTTCAATCATTTTAATATTAAAAATAATATTTTTTTTAAAAAAATCATATTAAAATAAAAAAAGGAAAGAAACCTATTTTTCAAGTAAAAACAAAAAAATTAATGTAGAAACTAGCAATCCATCCAGTTTTGTAAAGAAAGCTGTAATGATTCCCGCATGCTTCAGTAGTCTTTGTTATAATAATATAATAATATTTTAAACACCTTTGTATTACTTGAGTATAATTGGAAAAAAAGAAAAAGAAAAAAAGTCCGGCATCTCTACAAACCACGGTTACCAAGTCAAGAAGAAACAACACAGAAAGTTCATTTAGGGTAAAATTTTAAAACTCCCGACCCAACTTTATATATTTTCAAACAATATTTTATTTAATAATACAATAAAAAAACATACAATTGCAAAAATATTGCATATATTGTTTCCAAAAAAAATCCAAAATGGTTTTTAAAGAAAATTTAAATTACAAAACCAAAAACAATTCCAGTATTTTGTATATCATTGAAGACAAAAATATTTATAAATGTGATAAAAGTTTTTAAAAAATATTGCATATATTGTTTCCAAAAAAAAATCCAAAATGGTTTTTAAAGAAAATTTAAATTACAAAACCAAAAACAATTCCAGTATTTTGTATATTATTGAAGACAAAAATATTTATAAATGTGATAAAAGTTTTTAAAAAATATATTAGAAAACTTGAAAAATCACAATTTTTATATTAATTGAATATCCTTGGTTTTTTAGTATATTAAACACACAATTTTTTTAAAAAAATATTAAAATTTATATAAAAAAATATAATATTATTTAAAAAACATGACAAAATTAAATATTTTTTTAAAATATATTTACATATAAATTTTAAAAAAACCTTAAAGCAAGTGCACACGAGCCCAGGGCCTAGGCATTGCTTTTTATTATTTTTTTACTTGAAAAATTAGATGAACCCATTAGGAACATCAGTTGACCCAAAAACGGGTCAAGAAGCAAAAAAAAAAAAAAAGAAGTTGGAGGAAATTCGTGGGCTCAAATTTGCCTTCTCAATAATGTTTTCAAGAAAAAACAACTATCAACTTTATTATTAAATAAAATTATTGACACAAAAATTAATCTTTTTCATTGCCAAATATCAATTGATGATTTTCTTTATTTTCTCCTGTCTCAAGAACTGGATTGGTGAAAAATAAATTCCAGGACCAGAATATAAAATACCAAAACTATAGGGACTATAAAAAAGGAAAATGGAAAGTATGGGGTTTGGATAGAACTTTCTCACCAATTTACTGAATTTAGGCATTAACGGGTCAATAAAAAAAAGAGTAAAGAAATGAAAAAAAAATGCAGTGCTATTGTTCACCGTTTCATAGCATATTGGTAATGGTGAAGCTAGTGTGTGCACCGATTTTATTTTTTTGATAGTTCAAATAAACTAATTGTTTGTCTTGTCACCTATAAGTTTTTTTTTTATTATTCTCTCTCTTTCCTTTAAAATTACACTTTAACTATTTTTTTTTGTTGTTGGCATTTCAACTTCAATCTTTATTTTTTTGATTTATAATTTTTATTATTTATCATTTTATAAAAGTTTTATTTATTTTCAATTTCATCATTCCATCATGGTTTGTTATATATATATATATATTTTTTTTTTCAATCTAGTCCCCATTCTTATGATTTTAATTTTTCCCTCTGATTTTCTGTAAAAGTTTTATTAGTTTTTAATTTCATCATTCATTATAAATTGATGTTATTGTACTTTTCAATTTGGTCAATATCTTAAAAGTTAAAATTGACAAATTTTATTTTTTAAAAATCACAACAAAATTTCAAAAATAAAATATTATGGATTATTACTGTGATCAACAGTGTAATAAGTATAAGTGAATAATAGTTATCATACACCCTTTAATTTTTTTTATTTTATAAAGTTCAATAACATGACTTTTCTATAAAATTATTATTTTTAATTCTATAAAAAAATAAACTATAAAAAATATGAAGTTCAATTAAAAATAAAAAAAACACCCTACTAAACTTATAAACAAGAATAACTTAATTATTTGGCAAATCAGCAAAACGCTAGCAATAGAAAAAAAAAATTACAAAGTGAACTTTCCAACCATCTTAACAGTAAAAATTAATTTTTTTAAATTATAATAAAATAAAAAAAGAAAAAAAAACTTATTTTTCAAGTAAAAACAAAAAACTCAACGTGGAAAGTGTTTTGTGAGGAACCACATGCTCCACCTCTAGTAGTCTTTGTTATAATAATATAATAATATTTTAAACACCTTTGTATTACTTGAATATAATTGAAAAAAGAAAAAGAAAAAAAGTCCGGCATCTCTACGAACCACGGTTACCAAGTCAAGAAGAAAGAACGGAGAAAGTTCATTCAAGGTAAAGAGAAAAACTAATATGAAGGACAACAAACATGGCTTTTCCCAGAAAGTATTTATTTTCCATTCAAAGTTAGCCTTTACGTGGCTTTATTCAAGCCTGCCACGCAAGGAAAGTAGGAAAGCATGAAAGTTTTACCCTGGTGCGGAAAAAAGCATGATTAAGAAAAATTATTTATAGAGAAAGAAATAAATTTAAAAAGTATTTAGTTGCATGTATGGGTGTACAAAAATTACCTACAGGATATTTGGAAAATGACTTAAAAGGACATATTATTTTTTTAATGTTATTTTGATAATTTCCCACAAGCAATAATAATAAATTTTCTTTCTTTCTCTTAAAAGCATTAAAATCGTGTATTTGTTATTTTGCAAAACTTATAATTTAATCATAATTTTTAATAAATCTTATTTTTAAAAAAATATTTATAAATACTGCGGGAGCAAAAAGTACTTCAATCATAAAAATAAATATTCTTTCTATATAAATAATATAAAAAACAATAATCTTGATCGAGGTATCAACCGGTCTAAAATACTTATATTTATTGTGTATTTGAAAACGTGATATAAATTGTGCTTTTAAAAATTTTAATTTTTTTATATATTTTCAAATTGTTTTAATATGTTAATATTAAAAATAATCTGTAAAAAATATATTTTTTATTATTTTAATATATATTTTTTAAAAAAACTTTAAACTTTAAACTGCTATTACTGTACAGTTACCCCAGGTCATCTTCTCATTGTCACGATGATCCAAAAGGAAAGCAGAGAATAAAACATTGAGAGGTGGAGTGGAGAGCAGATTCCGCCTCATGCGCCTCTCTCTAGGCTATATAGCAATGCACTAGCTTTCTTAGCTCATACGCAAACTTAAAGCTCTCCACTGTCACTTCCCTTCTCCCATGTCTAATCACAAAAGAAAGTTCCCTCCAGGCAGTGTGAAGTGTGAACCAAAAAAAAAAGAAGCAACCTCGGTCCCCTCCGTCTCCCCTCCCTTCCTCTTCTCCTCGAAGAAAACCAGAGAGTCGGTGGAAGTGATGGCGTGTGAGAGCCACGAGGGTCATCATATCGATCCGTTTTCCTCAACTCCACCACAAGCATCACCCTCTGCTTCCCTATCTCCTAAAAGGAACCCTAAAGAACATGATCAATGCTTTCTGTGCAAAAGGCTTGGCCACTGGTCCAAAGATTGGCCCAACAAAACCCCCCCAAAATCACTGGCCTTAAGCCCTGGATCATCCTCCTCGCCTTCAGTGCAGGTTCCTGATCTTCCGGTGGTTCGATGCCCTTGTGGTCGGGGCACTTGTAAAGTTTCAACTTCGAACACCGTTAAAAATCCTGGCAGAAAGTTCTATGCTTGCCCTGTTGATCATAGAACATCGGTTAGTACAGTACTCTTCTCGAGTCTGCACCTCATGTCCCACCTTTCCCTTATTTCTTCTGCATTGCTCTTTTGTTGTTAATTTTTAGGGTAGTTGCAAATTCTTCAATTGGAGTGACGACATTGCTGCTAGATTTAAACCCCCTATGTGTCCATGTGGTGCCGGGTCATGCAGTTTAAATATCGTATCAAGTGGTCCAGACAGAGGCCGATGGTATTTTGCTTGCCGGATTAAGAAGGTGTGCTCTTTGACTTTTGCTTCGCTTTCCTTTTCAACAATTTCCTAACCTGTTTTGAGTTCTGGGTCTTCATTTTTTCCCTCAACAATATGCCATCTGTTCATAATCATTGTGACGGGCTGGTGCTGTTCTTCGTTGATCTTATTGGACTCGACGCTTCCATGTTCTCCAGATCATGCTCTATCGTGTTCGTAAAGTCCACATCACATTTTAATCAACCTTTGAGATTTTTACTCATTAATAGTGGGTCGTTGTTTCATATTTGATGTGAAGATTAAACACAAGCCTTACTGTTGATCTGTATTCAACAATTTAGATTTAAAGAACTTGCTATGTCGTATTTTCAAAGACAAGAAGATGAAACTGACTTTATAACGGCAGTCCCACTCTAAATTTTCTCAAGAAAAGCTAAGAAAGTTCCTGGCCACGGCCGGGCATCACCTCTGGAGAATAAAGCTGTTTTTCTAATGCTTTCCAATAATTGATTGTAGCTGTAAACTCTTGGTCTTTGGGCGAGATGGTCAACGTTAAAACACAGTTATCAGTTTTTACTTGTGTGTTTCTCCATACTTTTGCCTGTGTTTGTAATGCTTGTCTTGATCTAAGTAAAGTGGTTTGATTTTGATACAGAACCATGGAGCTTGTAAATTTTTGCAGTGGGCAGATTCTGAAGGGAATAACATGCAGAATATGCAAGGAGATGAAAGCAAGGGATACCCTGCCCGTCGGTCCTTGTTTACTGTAAACAATGAACTGCGCACGGAAGACAATAGGAGTTCTGATATTAAGTTGGAGTCAACAATGGTGGAGAGTGTTGATAATTATCCTATTTCATCCATGGATCCACCTATCAGAAAAGATGAGGTCCTTGTTAGGGACCTGGTCATGCAGGACTCCGAGTCTTGGGATCTTGTGTCAGGGACAGCACTTGAAGTCCCCCCTCTAATACCCAAGCCTGAGATTCCTTGCCCAGAACCAGAGTTCTCTTTGCAAATTTCTAATGCAAGGCACACAAAAAGTGAAGGTGTATATTTTTTGGGTACTGGATTTCTTTGTTTATTGCTGTCAGTTTGTTTTGATAATCTGCATGATCCCCACTATCATTTCACAACATCGAGTTCATTTTTCATTTTGGTGGTTGACTGATGATGTTTATCAGTTTTTACAAATTCATACCCGTGTTTGAATGGGTAGGGTTGCTTTGACCTCACTTATTGGTTCCTAAAAGAGCCCCATGGTGAACCCCATCTTTTGCCGTAAATAATGTCCATTCATTTGTTCAGTTGTTTTCCTTCCTCAAATCTTCAGTTCTAACACCCCTGTTCTGTAACAGGCACTTCTCCTTTTGATCCTGTTATAGAAGATGTGGGTGATATTGATGGCCTAGCTCTCTTAGCAGGCAGTTCATCAAATGATGATGAAAGTGATATACAGCAAGGTCCATTTCTACAATCTCCTATAGAGGATGCTGTGCATCCAAATGGTATTTTTCAGGAGCCTTCAGGGACAAAAACTGTGGTGGACAGGGGCGGAGCCTTGTAGAAGGCTTAGGTGGGCTGTAGCCCAGGTCGAAAAATTAAATATAAAAAATTCAATAACTCATTTATTCTTTGTCTTTTACGGAAACAGAAGAGAAGGAAATGTCCGTAGTGTAAGGAAGCTTTTATTTACGCCTACTCTCTAAAGGTATGGGTGTTATAGCAGGCAGTGGGAACTGTTGAATTGAGGCTTCCAAGATTGTATTAGTTAGTATGTGATATCTTTCCTGTGCTTGGGTTAGAGACCTTGAGAAAAGGAGTTTCTTTGTCCGGAACCTAATACAACTAATTAATTGATGTGAGAATCAGATTTACGTGCCTTCTAGCTAACCTGAAGTTTTTGCCTTTTTCTTCTCAATAGTATATAAAGAGCTACAAAAGTATAAAATCATCAAGATTTATTAGAACTGAATTTTCATTTTGAATTTAATATTTTATATTTATTGGAGTAGACTGTACCCTAAAAATCTAATAATTTGAATACATTAAGTTTTTTTAATACTTTAATGAGTCTCAATTCATATGTCATGATTCACTCATGATTCACTGAAAACCTTGTTAAATGCGTTGTCTTAATTTATGTAGAGTAAAAGGAAACGAGATCAAATTGTTTAATGACAGTTTCTTTTTCGTGTTTTTTTTTTAATGAACCATTCTATACCATATTTTTTTAATTTTTTGAAACCACTTCAAGCCAAGCTAACATTAATTTGAGTTAAGCTTGAGCAAGCCAAGCTTATACATAACAACTAGAACCGAAGTTACGGGGACACAACAAAAAATAAACACATGAAAAAATAATTTAATAGTTATTTCAAAGTTAAGTTCCTCAAATCTCCTCGTAGTCTGCATCATTATTTTATCCTTGTATATTCTGTATTTGCATTTCATGAATATCGTTCATGTCAGCAATAAGGATCAATGACAGTTTACCAACATTATCATTATGATATATTTAACTCAATAATAGATTTTCAGTTGGAAGAATTAAATTCTAGATTCAGTGATGGGACAGTGGAACTCCTTGTACTTAGCTCTGTTTTAGAACCTAATGATAACTTTAAATCATTTAAAGTCGATGCTATTTACAAGCTTGCTGAAAAATTTTATCCTGAAGATTTCAATGAACAAGAGATGTATTATTTGAGATCTCAGCTATAGCATTATCAGATTGATGTGATTCATCATATGAGCTTTCAGAATATGTCTACTATTTCTGAATTATGTCGAGGATTAACTGAAACAAATAAGTCACAACACTATCATTTGATTGACAGGTTGATTCATCTTGTTTTGACTTTGCCTGTTTTTACTGCCACTACAGAGTGGACATTTTCAATTATGAAACATGTTAAAACTGTGTTTCGCAATAAAATAAAAGAGGAGTTCTTAATGGATTCTATGATGATGTACATTGAACGAGAGCTTGTTGAAGATATTGATTCAGATTCGATCATAGATGAATTCTATTCTACAAAACATCAAAGGGTGCAACTTTGATAGTGTAATTTATTTTTATTTTTATTTTTATTTTTATGTATTTTAAATTTTATTTTAATTTTTATATTTTGTGTTATGTATTTGTATTGAAACTTTATTATTAACTTGATAAATTTATATATACAAGTTGATAATTAATCTTAAAAAATAATTTATATGTATTTATATTGTAGCCCAGGAGAAAACAAATTCCTGGCTCCGCCCTTGGTGGTGGAGAACAGTTATACATCAAAGTTAGCCTTGAAAACGTTTGGGCAAGTTTTGCTGGACATTCTGCAGTCTATGGATCAGACTCAGCATGAAACAATGTTGAAGGTGGCAGAAAACACTTTTGATACTTTGCGCCATCTCTCTATTGACTATGCATCTTTTTCCAAAGCTGTGAGGGAATACATTGAATGCAAATCAAAACTGGCTGGAATTGAGGAGTCCATGGGCGGAAACTTTTCTCGAGAAGAATTCCTTGGCCATTACAATGATAAGAAAACCCAGTTTGACAACATCTCTCAGCGCCATGTGGAGGCAGTATCTGCTTATGAAGCTTCCGAAAACAACCTCCAATCGCTTCGCCTAGAAGTTTCATGTGTCAAAAATTTGCTGCCTCAACTGGAGAAACAATTGTCTTTCTGTGAGGCCGAGACTTTGAGGTGCAGGTCTTGGGTTACTGAAATTTCTAACCACAAGTCAGAATCAGAGAGAAGCTTGATTGCTGCATGTGAGAAAATGGAACAAGCTTTGAAACTTGAAGACGAGAGGGATTCAATGGTAGATGCAGCAAACGCAGCATTAGAGAATGCAAGGGTTCAGCTTCTTCAGTGACACCACGACACTTTCGATTTGTTTCTGAAGTATCAAACAATCTAAGTTACAATGTCTGTATGTGTATGTTTGTACATACTTGTAAGCGAATCTAGCAACTTAAGGCAAGCTCCTCGCACTTGTCAACAATTAGACCTGTATGGTATGTATAATGTTACGATATGTCATCCTAAGTAGTCTAATGTAGATTATGCTGCTTGTCTCTTGGAACTGACAGCTAATGTTTTCGTTGTTTGAAAGAAGGAACAAAGTGCTGACGTGGCTAAAATGGGTGAAGGTTAGAAACTGAAGGAGCTAGCGAGGGCAACCCCGGTTGTATTTTGCAGGATAATGGGGGTTTCTGGCGACATGGTTTATGGCAACCTGGTGAATTTTGGGCTGCTTTTCTCGGTTTGCAATTAGCTTGGCAGCAAAGGGTGTTGAAAGACCGAATTAGAGCTTGAATCGGTTAATTATTGTTGGGACTATCACTTGAGGCCAATGCCGCTACTACGTGCGGTCCTTTGTTCCAGCGAATTATGGATATGGTAATTTGGGATTGGAAAATTCAGGTCAACCATTCATTCAGGAGGGAAGGTAATGGTCTAATAGCTGGATTGTTCACGTCCTTAAAGTTTTAAGTTTTTTCATATTTGGTCTCTGTAGTGTTAGGTTTGTTTGATTGAGTCATCACACTTTATTTTTATAATATTTCAGTATGGGGACAGTAAAGAGTTTTTTTTTTTTTTTTTTTATAATAGTTTTGCAGTTAAAAATGGACTTATTGAAGTTCTGGGATGTATTTGGGGTGTTTTCAAGTGAATAATCGGTTTGTGGTTCTGAAAACTTAATTGGATCTTGATTTTGTTTTTGTTTTTTCATTGAAAATTGTTTTATAGATCATACAAAGGTTTTATACGAAGAACAAAGTTTTTGATAGAAAACGTATTGCTCAAAAAATAAAAATTACCTTTCTCTTAAATTTAAATGCCAACTTGATTCCGGTTTAGCATACAGAGCACAGCCTGCAACGCTGTCCTTTTTTATAGCTGTTTTTTGGTTCATTTGCGGGTGATTATTTGTTAAATTATAGACAACTTGTCGGTCCCTATCAAGGAGATGAATAAATGACAGGTGGTTTCTGGTGGCATTGGCGTATAACCCTAATGGGATGGACTTCCTCAATCGCTGTCAGATTTTAGATACCGGGTTAAGCTGCTGTCTGAAGCAATACAATCAAAGGCTGTAGCATGATAGTTAGGAGTCTCGTCTTTTTTTAAAAAAAAAATTTTAATTTTATTATCATCTCTGCCTTCTTCTCCTTGTAAAAAAAAAAATTATCACTCGTAATAATATCTCAAGTCTTAATCCTTGCAAAAAAAAAAAAAATTAGAAACACAAAATATGATTAAAAAATCATGAACCATTTATTGAAGAAGATACATGGATGTGATGCATGCCTTATTGCTAAGTTCAAAACAGCTGAACTGTGCAAGACATTAACTTAGTTTTGCAGCTTCTTTGCCATCATCCACTAGATTCTGACGATTCACATCGGGACCATCACCACATTTAATTTCACAGTCTTTTATACATTTTCCTGGATCAATTTGAAGCTTGCATTTTTGAACACAGGGAGTAAAGCAGTCTGAAGCAGCCATTCTCGCATTACATAGAATCATCAACACCAGCATCAGGACCAGGAGAATGCTTGCCCGAATACCCTTACCCTCCATGTTGATCTCAATCAAAATTCCTTTCCCTCAGCCTTTAAATCTTTGTAGTTAGAGCCCTTGAATCCTTGTACACTATATATATATATATATAGCGGATTGAGTGATTATATTTCAACGAATATGGACATAAATCTCACAAATCTCAATGCAAATGGAAGGAAAAGGATTGAGTAATTATTATAGGCTGAATGAAATCGATATCGATATAAATGGAAGGCAATTTCACAGATTCTAATGTCAATGGAAGGAAATGGGAATTTAATTAGTTTCCTGTATGATTAGCTATACAGTTAATATACTAGCAAACAGGAGATCAAACGGAGAAGGGAGCAGCTAGTGACACTCCCCGATATACCATCGGCAGTCGGCCCCCACGCCTTTCTTTGCAAAGGACGAAATCATTTTTCTAAATATTTCAAAGTGTGATGCTTGAAAGACTTAACTCGCGATGGGTCTAATATAGTATTGTTCAAGAGAAATCTTGAAATTTTTGAAAGGTGATTTCAAGAAAAATCTTTCCATAAATTGTTCTATACAAAACAATAGGCGTGGAAGTTAATTAAAAGATCGTCATATTTGATTTTTTATATGAATTGAAAACGTCAATTACTGATATGCCATATCACTATTGCTTATTCGTATATATATATATATATATATTTAAATTACCCCTTTCCAATTATGAGTATTTTATCAAATGAACTTTAATTAAAAATATTGTAGAAAAATACATCACTTAATAATTTTACTATACCAGACAACTATTTTATAACAAACAAAAAATGGAAACAATTTTATTAGAAAATCATTCTGTAACAAACAAAAATGGAAAAACAGAGAAATTTTTTCAGAATTAAAGAGGTATACTAATTAAGTTGTCGTCTGCCATGAACCCATAACACGAGCGACCAAGTGATTCTTTGACCATTCAATCAATGACGCATCAAGATTGTAATTATCTATCAATGCCATTGCTTATAAACAATTCCAACCCATAATGTTCCTTCTTTTCAATTTCTCTCCCTCCCCCTCTTCTCTACCTCTCTGTGTCACGGAAGGCCAGTCATATAGCATTCTCAAGCAAAAAAAAATACATACGAACAACTCAAAGTTTGGCTTGTAAACTAGCTAATTGACTTCATTCAACTTGTTTAAACCACAAGAAGCTAACAAGTCAAGCAACAACATAAATATTAACAAGAATGTATATTTTGGAACCCAGCAGACCCTGGATCTTTTAAACTAATGCAGAGATAAATCCCTTGCTCCCTCCAAGCAAGACAGGTTGCATTTTCAATATGATGCCCATACCTTTGTATGGAGGAAACCAATAGTCCCTGGGTATTCTGGTTCCAAATCTTAGCAACTAGGGTTCAAGCATTGACACCAGCACAGCAACAGAAATCTTTCCATGGAGGAAATTATAGATTCTATATTAAGAACAAGCTTAACTAGGTTTGATAAAGAGCTATTCTTGGACAAATCAATAAGCAAGTCTGAAGAGAATTATTGAATAAAGATCCAGCTTAGGCCCAGTCCACGTTAAACCAAGCCAGGGGTGAATACCAAAATGCTCATCATATCAACTTCCATTGCCCAACCAAGAAGGAGTAATATGTGGTTAAGGATACAAGCTGAATGGTTAATGAGAAGTTCAAAGACTAATATCCCAGATTCTAAAAAGACGAGTACTGGCAGACGACCTGAAGGGGTCTATAACCTAAACTCCAGTGATGTAACAGATAAAATGACTTTGATGGCAGGGTTTTAAAAATGAAAATGGCTAAGAGTGGTTTAGAGAGGAGCAATACCATAGAAAATGCAGCTCCATAGCAGGGGTAAGCTGCTGGTATAAATCTCTCATATTCATTATGTCTATAGGGCCGGACTGGAATATGCAATCCAATTTTCAAAAACCCACGGCATCAACAATAGCAGCTCTAGCAGAAAAAGACACTGTACTTATTCAATACTCAGCAGACTATAATACTGAATATAAATGAAATACAAACTGTCAGTATTGTTGAACTTAAGAGGTTTGTAATGAATTTGATTAAGTTGGCAAGATTTCAAGCTACTGTGCCATTTATTTCCCCCCTTTTAACTATAACTTCAACCGGTAGCTAGGCAACATATGAAAAAGATGCATGAAGAAAAGTATAAGCAAAGGTGCACGTACTTTGTTCGTCCTGCCTTGTTATAAGTTAACAAGATCCCAAGCAACCACCTATTATGCAATGAAAGTCAAACAATACAGCAGAGACCAAAGAAGGTATGCAGGTTTCACATGAACAAGACCAGATGATTATGAAAAAGGCATCACACACCACTGCAGAAGCCTTTAGTCCAATCAATTAGAAATTCCTTTTTGAAGAATCTGTAATTTAAAATGCTAACTTTAAAAATCAGTTATTATTATGGACTCTCTCATAACATTATATACACGCACTTGTAAATTATCACATGAACTTTTGGCACCATCCATTAATGTTCATTGATTGCTTAGTTAAATCCATGCAGGTGGATTTTGCGCCTTACAATAAAGCATTAGAGTTATTGTTTCCCTCTGAATTGCCAAGGGAATTAAAATTAAAAAGTTCACATTAATGGTTAAAAGGGGTTCCAAACCAAAGGTGTCATAAAAAATGCTAACCATGAAGTAGGAGAAGAAATTTAATTACCTGCTTTGATAGGGATAAGCTTGTACAACCAAGTCTTTGGCACTCCATCTTGAACTGGAAAACCCCATACACATCTGGAACCTTGAAAGATGTGAAATACAGACCCTGCAGTACATATAATTACGAAGCAAAAACCTCAACAATGGAGGAAACCAAAATTCACATGCATATACATGCTCAATAATCAACTAGCTTACTTCTGTATCTGTTGACAAGGTTTTCAAAACATAGGGGCTCATCATGTAAAACTGCACTTGAACATCATCTGCCACATATGGTTCACAGCTTGCTCCAGACCACACATATATTTCAACAGAGTATTCCTGCAACCAAAGCTTATCCACAATTTATTTCTCCAGTTCTAACAAAAAGAGAAAAAAAACAAGAGAGAAATATTACCAATTCATCTTTGATCCTGTAAATTGCAGGTTCATCAGCTTTCCCAACTTCGTGGTGTCTTACATCTACAGCCTGTAAATCATGAACTGTCTTAAATAAATGCATTAATAAGGACATAAGGTGATCACAAGTAACCAACAAGAAAATAGCAATTTTCATTTCCTAGTGTTCAGAATGAGTTCATGTTCGGCAATATTAAGAGATCATACCAAAATACAAATGAAAACATCCTCACCTTATGATGACCTCCATCATGGAAAATCCATTTGTTGAGTTCAGTCAAGAACTGCTAATTTCCGGATTTCACATGTCTGGTATCAAAAAATAAAATTAACTTGCTGTCAATAGCATCTGCAAGATTTTTTCAGCATGATAAAAACATTCATTTGAAGTTCATGTTCATAACTAAGTCAGACGCATGTGCCGAAAACCAAGTAAGAAGAAGTCCCAAATTGTAGTTTTAATAGACACCAATAACTACATTGTCATTACTGCCCTTGACAGATAATCACATCAAACAACAAAAAGAAATAAAAATTAGTAAGCCATGTGTTTCTTCCAGTCCAGAAAAAACCACCTGAATTCTGCAAAAAGCAACAGAATTCCACAACCTTCCTATAACCTCACTTCAGTAAGTTAATCCTTTCTTGTAGTCATTTTTTAGTTAGGTTTTCTGGTGTCCACATCCATCTTCGCACTCTTTTAATGAACATAGTAACAGTTTCATATGGATCACAGAACATATTTAAACGATGATAAAAAAACAAGGCAAGTTAAGGCTTCACTGACTTGGTTGAGCTCCCTGCCTTCTGCACCCCAGAGATCTAAAGAATCTGAAAATGGAGCCAAGCCAATCTGAAAATGGGTACACAATGAGAAAATTTGTTCACCTAAGAACTGCCACATACTGTTGCTGAACATGCTTAATGAGCCAGCAATCAAAATTCGTGCATTATTCCTTGCCTGAAAGGAAAGGAAAGGAAAGCACGGGCAATTTTTTTCTTTGAGATGTTACATGCAGGCATACCGAATCATTTTATTCTTTGAGTTTACATACGAATCTTGCTTTCTCTTTGCTTCTTTGTTGCATTAGGAAGTTTTCTTGTATCCTTCCATAATTGATAACAATATCTTAAAATGTTGCCTGATATGTGTTAACCCAGCCGTAGATTGATATTCAACAAAAGATTAGCAGAGCATAGATAATAGCATAGCATGGAAGCAAATATACTTCCAAATCCACATATTCAATAAAATAAAACAAGAAAAAGTCATAAAAATATCAAGATAGCAATTATAAAAACATTATGGCAAGTTAATGAGACAAAATCTAGAAGACAATAGAGAACAAAAGGTTGCACATGAACAACCGATACTAAAGAGATTGCAGAACCAGTGAGTTCTGGAGGACTTGACATCGCAGACTTGGGGTTAGCAGAACATGCAGCTGGAGAAGCCGAAATAACTTTTAATACCTAAAAACTCCACACATTTTGATGAACAACTTAAGGTAAAACAGTCGTTTAAGCTTCAATTCTGCCAACAGTTACAGAAAATAAATCCAGATTACCAAGCTATTTGCAGCATTTACCGTATGTGCAACCCCTTCAAAAAGCACAGGAGCCTATACCAGATTCGTAAAAGAACTACTGATAAGAAATTAAAACAAAACCATCACTAGCATAGCAACACGAGCATCAACATCAAAACTTCTGTAATTGTTTTACTTCAATATTGTCACTTCCCAAAATCACCTTAGAATTAATAAAACAAGCAATCAATGTATGATCTCCTTCAGTATCCGACACCGCATAGCTAATATGATCTATAACCATAGCTGCTGGATCCTACACCAATTAGACTAAATTACACTACTACGTTTAACACTAAACAAATGATAAAAAAAAACTTACAATTAATTAATTAACACCAATCTCTGGCTATTTCGCGAATTAAATCAGACAGGTTAGCATCCGCTCCAATAATCAAATGACCATAATCAATAAAATTAGCAATCGCAGCGATATCAATCGATCCTCCAAAACCTAACCGGAAAACTAGAAGGGATCACAGTGTGACTGGCGGTCGAGAGGGGCAAAAGAGGATTAGAGCTTCGTATATTGGCCTTAGCGTTGGAGTGAGAGTTTGAGATCGTCAGCGAGTCTGAAGTCAAGGTTAAAGTTGTTGCGGGATTGGAGGGAGTTGAAGAAGAGAGAGTGTGGGGATTTGAGTGCGAAGTCGTCGAGTAAGATGAGAATGCGGCGGTTGGTTGGAGAGTCGGGGGAGGAGGACGTGGTGAAGAAGGGGAGGATAGTTAGGCGAAGGAGAAGGTTTATGGCCATTTTGGAGGTGATGGGGTTTAGACTTTAGAGTGTGAGAGTGAGAGGCCGGGGATTTGTTAAATCGTTGGAGTTTTGAGCGGTTTTTTCGTTTACCCGCCGGGGCCGGAGCTGCTTGATAGTGGAAATTTCAGGGTTTGGTAATTTATGAAAAAATGGTGGTAATTTTCTAAAGGAGAAATAATGGTGGATTATTCAAGGAGTAGATTTCTTTATTTACGAGAATTGTAATGAACAAGTGATAATGTCAATAGATATAACCTAATATCATAAATATTTCCAATGGTTAGATTCTGGATTTTAAATTGGTAGGCAGACAAGCACGCATTATGTGCCACACCAGCATCCTTATATTCTCCGGAGCCTTAACCTTCCATGCCCAGATCCATTTAACATTTGTCTGCAGATTTCTGTTCCTTTGTATCAGCCACAAATAGGCAGACTTCGAGGTGTACACGAAGCCCTCTCGAAGACGATGAAAAGCTTTAAATATTGACCTCCACGTATAGGAGACGCCGAAGCCTGAAATAAATTTTTATTGCCAAGATACTTGTGATGCATTAAGCGCACCCAAATTTTTTTCCTGCCATTGAATAATTGCCAGGCATTTTCCCATAAGAGAGAGATATTAACCAATCTCGCATCTCTCAGGCCTAGCCCTCCAAATTGTCTCAGTCTGGAAATAGTATTCCAGTTTACAAGGTTAAGTCCTCTCTCCCCATCCGAACGACCCCAAATAAAATCCCGCACAATCTTATCTATACCCTCGCAAACTGCTCGAGGGAGCCAAAAGATTTGCATGGTGTAAATATGAATAGAAGCAATAACAGCCCTGGCCAAAGTAACCCTTACCAGCTTTATTTAACATCTTTCCTTTCCACGCAGCAAGTCGAGCCTAGATGCGATCAATAATAAAATTGAAGTATGTTCGTTTAACCCTACCTTGCACCAAGGGGAGACCCAAATATTTCCCCAGGTTGCTGGCAAATTTAACTGTAGAAAGTTGGGACAACTCTAACTTCAGCCCTCTTAACCCTAAGGCATTGCAGAAACTGGAAAGCACATCAATAATCAAACGCATCTGGCCTGCGCTAGCTCTAGCAAAAATCAGGACATCATCCACGAAAAACAAATGAGTTAATTCGAATAGATTAAAATAATTTAATTTCAATTTGATTTTAAAAAATTAAAATGATATCATTTTATTTTTTAAAATCAAATTGAATTTTGATTGGAGTTAATTTTGAGTTACTTTTTTTTAAAAATTCAGACGGGACAAATTTAATAACTATGCAGTAAATAAATCTTAATGGTTTAATCCAATTCGAGAAAGAAATGTCTACAAGATAGCGGAAAAAAAGTGCTACTGTTTATTTTTTTAAGAGTAAATTTTTCTAGCCAGTAAAAGCAAAATTGTTTGCAAAAACATGTTTCCAATAATTGAGAGAGAAATAAAACACAGAGAGAGAAGTATCACTATTATGGTTGCTCATTTGGAAAAAATGTTTGAAATTATTTTTTTTAAAAATGTTTTTTTTTTAGAATTTATTAAACTATTTTTTTAAAAAAATATTTTTTATATTAATATATTATTTAAAATTATAAAAAATAATTTAAAAATACATTTTTTAATGGCAAAATCAAACGCACCCAGAGGATAAAAGTATTACAACTACGCAGCAAGTGGATGACGATAATTGACGCCGACACGATAGACATAGAGAGAGAAAGCTCGTTCTCCCCTTCTCCTTCGTAAACAACGAGCATCCTTAACACGCTTTCATGTTCCTTCGTTCTTCATAGCTCCTTCGCTCTCTCATTTGTTCCAAGAAAAGCAGCTAAGCTTTCTTTCTTTCTTGTAACCCATCATCCTAATCTTCGTGTGTTTGTCAAACATTTTTATCAACTCCTGCTGTTTAATTTCTTGATTGGAACTTTATCGAACTCTTTGCGACACACAGGTGGGTTTTGCTTACGGTTTTCTTTAATATTATTAATTACAGAGATGATGCTGATCCCTGTTTCCCCTTCTTATCGTGAAGGAGAAATGATCAAGCTGTTTAAAGTGAAGGAGAAACAAAGGGAACTTGCTGAAAACGCCAATGGAAAGTCACCTATCAAGAAACAAAGTGCAGGAGAATTACGTCTTCATAAAGGTTGTTCTACCTATGCATCTTCATCACTATCTTTTAATTGCTAATTATGATTACTTTTATTTAATCCTGCTCGAAAAGCATTATTTTTGTTATATGGGTCTTGCTTGCTTTGTTAAGATTTATACTTTGACGAACTTTCAGATGCTTTCTAGTGTTTTAACTGGGTAGAAGAGAAAGTTTTGATCTCTAGCCTTTTATGGTTGGTTAATGGGCTATCCTTCATGAATTCCGTTGCTGAAACTAGGATCAGCTACCTGGTTGTTATTTTCATTAAGAACTCCATTACTATTTTAAGTTTCTTGGTTATGACGCACTGGTTTTGGATTTTTCATAAATCTTACGTTAGGGTGTTTCTCTTATAGATATCAGTGAACTGAACTTGCATAAAACTTGTACAATGGCTTTCCCGAATGGCAAGGATGACTTGATGAAATTTGAGGTTACCATTCGTCCTGATGAAGGATATTATCGGTAAGTAATTTCTTAGGCAACGCTCAATTCCATCTTTACTTAGCTCGAAAAATTGGGTGCAAGGCATTCAGGATCCTAAAACTTGCATTTCCTTCCCAATAATCATCTTTTGTTTTGTTTTTTGTTTCTTAAGGAATTTTATGCCATGTTTCCTGGGTTATGTGTTTCAATTACTTAACTAGATGCACTTCTTTTCCTGTCACAGAGGTGGCACTTTTGTGTTCTCATTCCAAATTTCATCCATCTACCCTCATGAAGCACCAAAAGTCAAGTGCAAGACAAAGGTAGTTAAGCATGTTCTGTTTTCCATACTCAACAAAATCCTTTTGCCATTAACGTAGCTTTGATTGGGATGCGGTGCAGGTTTATCATCCTAATATAGACCTGGAAGGAAATGTTTGCCTCAATATTTTACGAGAAGACTGGAAACCTGTTCTGAATATTAATACAATAATCTATGGACTCTTTCATCTTTTCACGGTATTGCTTTTCTTCCATGATTAGGTTCTTGCTATTTTGTAGGTCCAATTTAGTTGATGTTTGTACTTGTGCATGCAGGAACCTAACCATGAGGATCCCCTCAATCAAGATGCTGCAGCTGTCTTAAGAGATAACCCAAAATTGTTTGAATCCAACGTGAGAAGGGCAATGACCGGTGGATATATGGGACAAACCTTCTTCCCTCGCTGTATCTAGTTGCTGTCCTTGTCGATGGGAAGCATCAAGCTCAGTGCATGTAGTTCAGGAGATTGCAACTTTGGTCACATCTCTCTCCCCGTGTGTATTGATGCTAATTCTTCAAAATATTGCAAGGCCAATGTGAAGGTGTGTGTATGACAGTGTATTGTTGTGATGTGTCAGATACTGCCTGGAGTATTACTACCCCATTTCTCAATATGAATCGATTCTGCAGCACTGAACTTGAGAATCTAGTCATGTATATATTTCCTTGATGTTGGCTAGGAATAATACTTTCTCCATAGTTCAGTCTTGAAAAACAAGTAATGCATTCATATCTTTTTAAGACTATCTTGTGTTTGTCAAGACCATAGCTGAAATACCAGAGCTGCAGAAATTTTAGCTCTTGCTTTGAATGCGTGGTAGTGTCAATAAACAAAGTAGTGCTGCTGATCTTCCTACAGGGTAAACAGCAAGTCTTTCACATTGCAAAACCCAGGCAACATGCTTATGATAGAAAACACAGAAAAGTCATAAGCAAAAAGTATGTCAAAGAACACAACCTCGCAATTTTTTGATCAATATGGTAGCTCAATCAAATGGTTCATCTGAATAAAAACCGATATAGTCAAATGGGCATTTCAAACCATATAAAAGTACGTAACACACCAAAGAAACAGGGAGCCAGAAGCTGGGAACGAAAAACGGGCACGGAGTAATGTTAAGCTACAAAAGAATAATCTCCTAAGCTATCTAAAACCTATAGACACGTGATATCTAATGACACGAGAGAGAAACATACAAAAGATCAACATATAAACATTGTGGACGGAGATGTAAATGAATGTTGGTTTTAGCAGCGCTAGTTGTGGTTCTCACCAGGCGCAAATGAAAAGGGCCAGGCAAATCTTTTGACTACCTTAGCCATGTATTTTCCCTGGCGCTCCACAAAAGCTAGCTCTGTTTCACTTGGCTCTCTTGTGCCATCCTCAGAAAGGACTTCTGCGCCACATGGAGATCCTCCTCTAATGGAATCCATTCTGAACATTCCAGCACCAAAGGTCTGACCAATAGGGACAAAGACCATCCCATGATGGACTAACTGAGTGATTACTGTCAAGCTGCAAAATGAACCAAAAAAAATCAATTTGATGATAATCTTAAATTTCACACTGCAAAAAGAGGTTAGTTTTCCTAAAATAAGTGCACATCGTTTATCCTGACAGCATGTCCTCTTTCAATGTCATTAGAACTGAAGCAGGAAACTCGGAAGTGCAAAATCCCAATCAGGGACTTGACATTAAGTTGTCAGGCCGACATTTTACGCCATCTGATCTCTAGGGTACTTCCAAGGCACTAATAAATGCAAAAACAGTTCCATAGCAAGACATTCTTGTTGCATCTGTTCACTGCTACACCTGTCAAGCTCACAATCTAAGACTTATGAAAAATCCCTTCATTGTTGATAAAAAAAATGTTGATTGATGTTTGGGAAAGCTGATCAAACTTTAACTATCCATCTCCCCACCAAACAAGCTATAAATCGAAAAAAAGCCTTCATTTGAGCCGCCATGGAACCAAACCTTGTAGGAAATCAAAGCAAGAACCCATCAGCGTTAACCAACTCATCAACTTTCACCAAAGGCACCTCATTTCTTTTTTGGGGCACCTTCATTTGCCCTAAAGTCCTATGTGGCAACGTCTCTGGGATCCTATACAAAACTCCTTTAACCTCAGGAGTGGAATCCACTCCTTTCTTTATTCTTCTTGCCATTTACTCCACATGATCATACGTTGAGTAAAAATTAATGTAACCCTTGCTCTTTTTAAACTACTCGTCGTGTGGTCAGGGGCGGGAGGGGGTGGGAAGCAGTGGCCTGGCCCCCTTAAAATATTCCGCCCCTGTAATTTATATTATGGCTACATAAATTAATTTAAAAAAAATCAAATTAAAAAATTACATTTAATTACAATAAAAAAACTCATCTTTATAGTATAAAAAACCTCATTCACACTTAATTACTTAATATATATATATATATATATAAATTTAATTTTAAAAAAATCAAATTAAAAAATCACACTTAATTATAGTAAAAAAAACTCACCTTTATAGTATAAAAATATATATATTAGGTAATTAAGTGTGAAGGAGGTTTTTTATACTATAAAGGTGAGTTTTTTTTTACTGTAATTAAGTGTGATTTTTCAATTTGATTTTTTTAAAATTAATTTATGTAGTCCTAATATAAATTCTATAAATATAAAATTATTATTTTGCTAATAAATTCTGCAGACGGTCAAAAACAAAAATATAAATATAAATAATAAGTAAAATTTTTCAACGAAAAGATTGAAGCAGAGTCATCAATTAATTTATTTTTCATCAAACAAAACAAGGCAACTTAAATTTAAAATCTATTTTTATTTTGTTTTGAGATGTTTGTTAATAATTTGGTGAGTTTTTATATATATATATATAATTCTACCATTTTTGCTTTATTGTTTTCTTAGATCTGCTAATTTTATCAATTGTTTTTTGAATTCTTGTTATAGTGCTTTTTTTTAATTAATTAGATATATTTTATTGGTTTGTTTTGATTATACTTTGATTTTTTTATATTTTGTTTTTAGCAGAATCACCAAAATTATCAATTTTTTCTTGCGATATATGTTTTGATTTTAGGTTGAACTATGAACAAAATAAGAAGAATTTGATTTTTTTTCAAAAAAAATATTGATAACTCGCAGCCTAGTGAACCAACTCCAATGTGTAATGATAAAGTTATGGTTGAGCAACTCCAATGCGTCTCAGTTCATAAAGAACCTGCGTTGATTAGTGAGAATAGTTCTTTATCATTTTTTGCTTTATTTCAAAATTTATCGAACATAAATAATGCTTCGTTTTAGCTAATGTTTCTTATATACTTTGTATGTTTATAAAGACCAACAACATTAAAGTGATGAATATATTATGAAGATGAAATTAATTTTGTTACTTTGACTCAATTTGGTATTTTTTCGAACCTTTTACCTTATATAAAAATTATTATATGTTTATAATAAGTTATTTGAATAAATCTACATTATACAGGTTTTTTTTACAGCTCGTATACAATAAAGTAAAATAAATATTATAATTTATTATATTAATTATAGCCCTTTTAACAAATAATTCCACCCGTACGTGTGGTGTTATATTGATCTGGGATTGTTGCGTTCGTGGATATGGTTTGGTTTTGTGCGGAAATAGCAGGGTTTGTTTCTTCTTGGAGAGGGGTGCTTGATCATGCACCTCTATAGGTAATCTTCTCTTGCTTGGTACACACCCACCCACCACCTTTATCCATGTCAAAAGATTCAATAAAATCTTCAAGAATCAGAATCGGTGATCAAGAATATAGAATTCTTGGTTTCTCTGTCGTTTCTTGAAATCTTGAACTATAAATGATCAAAAGATTGGACGGCAGCTTTAGTTAAAAGAAAGATTGTAAATTTATGCAAGCCTGATTATGCTGTAGCATGAACAGAAATTGAAACAACGAAGATGAAGAATTTGTTTGTCTGGGTCTTGGGTCTTCGGCTTCACTCTTTCCTTAGATGTTCTTGCTAGCATTTTGATTTCTGTCCATAAAATAGCGCTCATGAATCTCTGTCGTAGGAATCTGAAAGTTCAATAAAAGCAGTTTTTTTTCCCCAGCAACCTCAATTTTTTTTTATTATCTCTATTGTCCCTTTACTCTTTTAATCTAACCTAACAATTTAAATTAATATCAAAATCTTAATATAAACAACCTCACCTAATAGCTTCATCATCTTCATAATAGCTCAAGTTACATTCTTAATTGGTTTGGTCTACATGAGTCATATATTTGTTGGCTGTAGTGTAATTAGTTTAACACATCTTTGCTTATTTTATCAATCTCTCTCCTTTCTTTTATTTTACGGAAATCTTCACCATTTTGGAACATGAAGAATTAGAACATTTTATTTATTTGAGATTTTTGTCAAGAAATTGATGAACAGAAAGCAACTTTTACTATTGTGCTCTTGTAATGTAATGGGAGTGAAGTTTCAAAGAGTAATTAACACCAAACGAGAATAAAGGCAACGTAAAAGAGAATCTTTTAGCCAAAGAAATAGCATATATAAAATATATAAACAAAATCGGAAAGAGCTACTGAAAATTAAGAGATCAATGTGATTTGTAGACAACTGAAAAATCTACACCAGTTCTCTAGCAATGCAAACAGGCTTGCACGATATCGGAATACAATCAACAAGCAAATTCCTGGGAGGCAGCCCGGCAGAGATGGGATAAGAAGTGTAAAGCAATCTATTGTAGCGCTCAAAACAACCACCTCGCACATATTTACTTTCCAAGAAAATCGTGTATAAAGGAAAGATGTTGATATCCCCCGAATGCCTCAAAATTGCAAAACCACAACTGACAATCTTTCAAAAGCACTGGCATTTTTTTTCATCCTTCCTTAAATGAACCCTTTCTGGACCTCTTCAATTCCCATGGTGGTAGGCAGCCTTTGTAGTGAGAATGCAGAAACAAAGAAGACATGGAGACTTCCTTTTGTGGCATTGAAATTGATGAAAAGCAACTGAAGGAACTTCTTAGTCTCTTTTTTTCGCTTTCGCGTTCTTGATAATTGGGGTCATGCTGTACTTTAGTGGCCTTGAGGGCCTCTGGGAGTATACAGTTGCATAGTGAACCTAAAGAAAGAAGTTAATAGGTGAAAAAGAATTTTATATCAATACAAAGAATTTTCAGGGGAAAAAATAACAAGGGAAGAAGCGTGGTAAATGAACATGCAGCTCGCATAAAAAGTCTCGTAGATATGATTAAATTCTTGTTTCTTGTTGCTGTCGGAAGCTACAAGAGATCCATCTTCATTAATACTGAAGATAGCACAAGGAGATGAGAAGGGAACACGCATAAAATTGCAACATGAATGTTTGGGTGGGTTCAGTAATCCACAGCAGTCAACTGATACGCAGTATTTGAAGTTTGAACGTCATGCAAAAGATGGCACGAGGTGTATCATGAAGGAAAGATATTTATCCAATACCTATTCTTGCAAGTCGATTCACCCATTTCGGTATTCGGTTCCCAGTCAGTTTGTAACACGTATCCTCACAGAAATGGTTGCAGTTCTTAACAATCAAATGATATGTATCACCATTGTAATTAGCAGATTGGCGCTCCATGAACTCTCTAACTTGTTTAGGATCTAAGCGTGTTGTCCCCATAAATATTGATTTTCTAAACTTGAAACCAGGGCACTGTCGGGGTTCAACCTCAAACACACCGCTTGACGGGTAGTCATGGGCTCCAAAGGCATATTCCACACCATGGACTGTAAGCATGCAGAAGGACAGTTTATGATCTTAGGAAGAAAACCAATGAGAAGATGAAGAATCAAATGATTCATAGCATTCTATTAATATATAATCTGATTGAAGAGAAGGCAATCAAGAGCAATGTGTAATAAGTGTTGCTAAGTGCTAACCTTCCACCCCAGAGTGAAAGATACCGAAGCCAGCCCAATAGACATAGCCATTAGCGTTTGTCAAGTCATACACATTCAGGTAGACAGGTGCGTTTTCTGGGCTATAACCTGCTGATTTAACTTTTGGGAAAATGCAAAAGCTGGTGACTGCTTTGCCTCTGAAATTAAGGGGCAAAATAGAGTGCCACCCATTCTTTGGTCGTGATATCATGTTTGTGGGTGAAACCAGGAACAAGTCTACCTGTTTCTGATCTGCAAATATGCCAACACAAACATTAACCATTCCATATATAAGTAAAATATGGAAAAAAATTAAAATAATACAGTTACCAAACACATACAATTAATCTTTTGCATGCAACTAATGTAGGAGGATTTTTTGGGAAACATTATTTTTCTTAATTATTATTATTTCATATTTAGTTATGAAAAATAATTTTTTATGATGTTTTTTAGGACTATTATAAGTAAGGAAATACAAACTATATCAGAGTTATTTATCCAATAATGAAAATATAAATTAAGATTCTATATACTAACTTATTTGTCTTCAATTCCGTCTTTCTCTCCTCGGCTATGTTCTCTCTCACCAAAAGTCATGGTCAGAAATGAGTATCTATTTAGAAAGATAGAAGTTAACTAATTGGGACGTGAAGGCTTTATTGATCAATACAAGTTTATTTGGTTTCTTAATACTGAGTTATGGCATTAACCTACGAGTCAGATATGAACAGATTGTCCTTCCACCAGAGCAACCCAGATCCTATCAGAAAACCTCAGGTGCTCCAATTCATTAGAAATGACAGAAAGTCAAGTATGCTCATGCTGCATTGGACATTTACCATTCCCGAATTAATGAGAGAGAGAGAGAGAGAGAGAGAGAGAGGAGAGGACAAATCGACAATGGTATATGGTTCAACAAAAAGATGGCAGAACTGAAAATCTACTGAGTGGGCTACACATAATTCTCAAAGAAAATGGCTCTTTCAAGGAGACAGATCAGGTCAACAAATTACTCAAAGTGCAAAAGCCAAGTAAACAACCACCATTGTTAACAAAAGAATAACCCATTGACCATGAATAATATAAAACAAAACGAGAGATGCAGAACTGGAAAGAAAAAAAAAAGGCACCAAACTCATCAAAGGAGTAAAATAGGAATCAAAGAAATCAACATCAATGTGAAGGAAGAATCATGAATCAAGGACACTAGCTTGCCTTGCTAAAGAAATGCAAAACAAATCAAGAAATCAGGATTCCATGAAAATAATGCAAACCCACGAAAGAAAAGTTGGAAATCATAAGCACATTGCTAAACAAAGCAAAGCCATGGTAGAGAGAGAGAGAGAGAGACCCCTTTACCTTTATTTTAGAGGGGTATTCATTCAAGAAGCATAGCATATGTGGAGAAGGGAATGCCGGAACAAAAATGCCAGTTTTTCTCAAGAGTCAAAAGGAGAAGAAAAACTCCTGAGAATGCAGTAGTAAGGTAGAGATGCGCGTCTGAAACCCACACATTTGTTCTCCTTTTGTTCTTGTCCTTCAACTGACAAAAATGAAAGCTGAAGTAGGCACAGAAACTGCTGTTCTTTCTTGGAAGACCAATGAGCAAAGAGAGAAGAATCAACAAAGAAAAAGAAGAAAATAATAATATTTAATTATTAAATTTGCTGAAAAAAGGTAAAGGCAAAAGCTGATGGGACATGAGTGTTGACTGGATTGCTTTTGGAAATCGGACTGGACTTCTCATTTTCTCCCATTTTTAGTTGATATATTTCATATAGGAATGAATATCATGCATATTTATTTTTATATTTTAAAAATATTTTTTTAAAAAAATAATATTTTTAAAATATTTATATCATTTTAATATATTGATATCAAAAATAATTTTTTAAAAATAGAAAATATATTATTTTTATATATTTCTAAGTAAAAAATACTTTAAAAATAATTATAATTATATTTTTAAACATAAAAAAATAAAAAAATCTAGGGAGAATTCGAATGACAATTTAAATCTAATTATGAAAAACTGAAATAATAATTACTGTGCTTGGCATTGATAAGTAGGAATTGAAATCGCATAATATATTTCTCATTGTATTCTTAAATAAATATAACAAATTTTGTCGTGAAAGAAATTAGGATTTAGAAAAAATATTATAAGAAGATTTTTTATTCAATAAAAAAAAAATTAGTTGTTTTATACTCAAGTTTTTTCATGCATCATACTCTTTTTTTCCTCCAAATTTGATTTCTTAAAAGTAAACCAACATGCTACATCATTATATTTTTCAATTTGACTTTTATATATATATATATATATATATAAACAGAAAATAGTGAAAAATATATTCATTATATATATATATATATTATAATTTTATATTTATCTCTTCAATCAAATATATTTTTATCTTTATTATTTTAATTTTTTTAAATCATGTGAGAATAAAAAAAAGGTGAAAAAAAATTAAGGTATAAAATAATAATAAAAAAAAGTAATATACATAAAATGATTTGCAACCTAATAGAAAGCACAACTCTAGTTTTCGGAAGAGTGAAAATAATAAACAAAATATTGTATATAACGTAAAAGACAACAATTATATAAGAACAAAAGTTACCATCATTCCAAAAAAACGAAAAACAAGAGAGTTTGGAAACTAACGGGGTTGATAATTGCCGCTCCACGTTTTTTTTCTTAAGATGACACAATTGCCCTTAACCAAAAGGAGTCGGATACATGCCGTTGATGTCTCCTGGCTGCTCAAGTGAACTTTTTCCGGCTATCCAAACACCTAATCCAACCTTTTGTTTCCCCACCATCACCAATGCCCATCTTTTAAGATTTTTCCAAACAAAATTAGAACTAAAAAGTTAATTATATTTTTATTGATTTATTAAATAAACTAAGAATTGTGAAATTCAAATCCGTGATTAGTTAAGAATTCAATTGAAGGGTTTAAACGGTTGGGCTATAAAACAATTGGTGATCTTTCTTCCATAGAGACCGGAAAGAAATGACCGTCAGGTAGATGATGAACATGATAATGAATGGCATGGATAGTACTTGCAGTTCTACGAAAGCGCATCAAATAAGCAAATAAATCCATAATGGCTCTCCTCTTAACCTGTTTCTTATGATTATTGCCTCTCTTTTTTCATTTTCAAGTTAATTTTCTATTGTTTTATCCAATCTTTCCGGGCTTCATTTTATTAGCTTCCTAGGTATAATCATTTCTTGAAGTTGATAATGTTGAGGATATATCCAATAATGTCATTTCTGTATCTATCTTATCATCAGTACCATACTTGTTCAAGTTTGAATCTATTTCTCGCTACTAATTGAACTGAACACTGAGAGTTAATTCATTTTCTCTCGTTTCCTCTCTTTCCCTCAACATCAAAATTGAATAAGTTGCTAATTGATCAATGAAACAGGAGGAGCTAACCAAAAAATATGAACGAGATGCAATCTCTGATCTTGTAGCCATGGAATCCGATGCTGAAAGTGAAAGCGAAAATGATGAAGAAACCACTTCAAGTGAACAGAACCAAACTCTTGACCAGAGTGAGATTTCTCATATCTAGCTTGAAGACAGAAGATAACTGTTTTTGTCTAGGCAAATCAGGTCTTTGCTGAAGATTCATCAACAGAATAGGCAGGCATTCATAATAAATTCTGCAGATTTGAAACTTCACTCTCAAATTATTTTAAATTTACTAATGGTGGGTTATAAAGCTGTAAGACTAAGAATAGATACCACCAATGTACTGAAGCTTGTCTCCAGAAGCTTCGAAGATAGGATAGGAGATAAGGTTATGGTTTTTGATCTGTATCCTAAGTATGTACAATAGGGAACTCCCGAGTTCTCATCCAAGTTCGTATTTATCTATTGAGGCCTGAGAAATGAAGGATAATTTCATAGTCTGCAAGACTGAAAAGTCATTTAATTTGGAAGTGGAGATCAGTGAAATCGTAGGCTACCCAGTATTTTCTTAATGAAATTAACTCCCGTACGATTATTTTGATAATCTAAGAGGGTCCGTTTAAGGACCTTAAACTAGTAGCTTCCGGCTACCTCAGCAGCAAAAAAATCAGTACGTCCAATTTTCAACAATGTTTATTGCAGGACTGCACCAGTAAGAAGAAACTACCAGAAATTCACCTGGGACATCAATGCATATAAAAATCATGGTGGCTTTTTTTTTCTCCTTTTCATTTTCACCCGCTATTATCAGTAGATAAATATCATAAACATTGCTGGTAGTTCAAAGACAACATGACATGAACTAAACTTCAACTGTAAGTAAGACTGGAGGGGCAGGACTGGAGCTGTGAGGAGGGAGTTTAATGAAACTAAATTTACCTCTTCCATTGCAATGTTCAAGATCAAGGAAAATATGTTCATTTTCAGTAAAGAAAGTCATACACAGATAACGTATAGCAAAATGCCCATGCATTTCTTTGTATGAGATTGGTATGTTTACTTGCAAGATACAACTACAGGAAAGTAACAAATGTTATTGTGCTAGATAAGCGATTGAAAGAAAACCATCTGTTTGGGAAACAAAGGGTTGCAAATGGCTCATAAGCTACCTGCATAACCTGTAATACAATGGCATAGAATTTGCTCTGCCAGAGGAGCAAAATTTCCAACATGGACATTTGATAAGGATTGTCTGGGGATGATGGTGCTGCTCCCATTGGGTCCTAGCTGTGGCGGGTTTGGCCTTACAATTTGTTTTGGACAATTCATTACAAGTCTACAACATGATTGAAGGGCTAAGCATGAAAATGTAGAGGCTATCTTCTGAAAAGCAGGAAAGAAACACCAATCCAAAAATTTATCATTCTGATCCATCAGGGAAAGAGCTTAGTGCATCTTGCTTGCCATTGACATAGAATTCCACCACCGCTTGCATACGCAGAAGCTTATCAGGATGGTAATTTATATGCACAATCACTGGCTTGATCTTTCTCAAGTTAGCATTTTTCCTCACAGTTTTGAAGAGGACCTTGCTGTTCATGAAGAGATAGAAATCCATGGTTCTCCTGGATGCATAAAGTCCATCATACCCAGGATGTGAAGGGAAAAAGAGTTCCTCGTTGAAAACTGCCTGGTCCCAAGCATTCCCACGAGAGAGCCGATTAGCAACTCGATCCAAGAGCTCGATTGAAGGAATTGTCGGTCTAATGTAGAAAAAGCCAGAGTTGTAAACCCATATCCGCATTGTATGGGCATATCTAGCCCAACCCATTGCAGGTTCATCGAAAACATCATTATAACCATAAGCTGTCATATTATTGTGGCCATCACTCATGGATTCCACATCTGAATCTCTATAAAGATAGTGGAAAGGATTTTGCAAATACACAATATCAACATCTGAGAGAAGAACACTGTATCCGAGCTGCAAAAATTCCCTCAATATATGAAATTTCAGTCCTGAAACAGCATGGTTGCCTCCGGTCTTTCCTACAGAATCAATTCCCTTGTCTGGGTCTCTCTTATACACTGGAACATCATTTGATTCACAAAACTTGGCAATCTCATCATCCAAAGCAACAACCAAATAGTTGGGTATCCCTACTTTCTGGATGCTTTTAAACCAAACCTCCAACATGTCCTTTACATTTGAATTCGCCAAAGCAACTATAAGCTCCTTCCCAACGGCAATTTTCTCTAAAATATTAGCTAGTCTCGGGTTCACAGAATCATCTGGAACGACTGTCGGATTTGTCCTTAAACCCTGAACAGTACCAAAAGGCCCAGCTTTATGCGGTTCACCCAACACCAACACTTGCTTCTCTGCATGATCTTTACCTTGTTCAGCCAATCTAAGCTTTTCAATCAACACATTAACCTGTTTTTTCAACTCAGCATTTTTCTCCGATGCAGCCACAAACTCAGCTTTTAACATGTTCAGACTATCAGATGATTCACATGATGTTGATACCACCTAATATAACACATAATTAGAAACTTTTAACAGAATTATCATTTGTGTTGAATAATCTAACCCTACAGATCACCCATCCAATTCAAAGCTGCCAACTAGCTAATGAAACTACCAAAAGTGTAAACAAATCTACACAGATCACATAAATATACATTGACAACAGTACATTGTTGTTGATCGCATTCTAACACCACTTAGACTTGAATCATTGGCAAGAATAAACACAATAACATGTTAATTAGAATATCCCATCTGACAGGAGGATGAATATGGTAAATAAATCACTCCAATTTATACAGACAAAGGAAAAAAACACACTTTATTTCCAAAACAAAAAATCCTCAAAATAGAAAGACTAAATAGTATCTTGTAAATCAATAGGGAATGACTTATAAAATTCAAGAAAACAGTGGAAAGATCAAAACTGTGGCGAAAATGAAACCTGGGAAATGGATCTTGTGAGATGGTTATGGTCAAAGTGAGGAGAATTGGAAGAGAAAAGTCCATGAGGGAAGAAGAAAGCGAAGATGCATCCAAGGAACATCCCAATGGCAATTGCAATTGCAATTCTTGATTTAAGTAGTGATTGATTGCTGCTGTTGTTTCGCATCAACGCTCCATCTCTGCGTCCAATCATCTTTCTTTCTTGGTGTAATATGGAAGCAGAGGTTGTGTTTGGTTTCTCGTTTTATGCTTAGATGGGTTCAGTCAAATGTTGCTGTTTTTTGCTAATGTGTATGAAAGGTAAGAGAAAGGGCTTGGTTGAGTTGAAAAGTTCTTACTCCGTATTGGGGGAGAGAGAGAGAGAGAGAGGACAGAGACAGGGAGAGTTGGCTGGTTCAGAGAGTGGTTGAGGGGGGGTGTCTGTCGCAGGAGCACAGTTAAAGTAAAGGTTGTTTTTAAGTTTTTTTTTTTGTAAATACATTTAAATAATATATTTATATAAAAATAAATTGTTTTAATATTAATAAATTAAATCAATCTAAAATCATTAAAAATTTAATTAAAAAAATTAAAGTTCTTAAAAACTCCCATTCAACCATAACCCAAACACCCATGAAGAAAATGAAAACCAGTACTCAAGTGGGCAGATTAGTTGACTTATTTAGAAGGTGGGCAGATTAGTTGACTTATTTAAGAGGTTTTACTGTTAGGTGTATTAGCAATTATTTTTTAAAACATAATTATTTTAAGTTTTAGGTATTAAAATAATTTTAAAACACAAAAAAAATTAAAGTAAAACAAATAAAAATATAAAAATATTTTTAAAACATAAAAATAAACAGATTCTTTATATAATTTTCTAATAGGCTCTTTTTTTAAAAAATTCAAATATAATTATATTAATTTATGCGTTAATCAAAGCACATACTATTATTCAATACTTAATTATTATTATTATTAATTTATGATTTAAAATCATCCATAAACAATCGTCATCGTCATCGTGGATAAGAATTAAAAAAAAAATCTTCGAGCAGATGCAGACTCCAAATTGATTAAGTACATTTTAAAGAATTTAATAAATTTCTTTTAGATAATAGTCTTAAATCTAAAAATTCAAGGAAAAAAGAATTTCTCCTTCATTACTAATCCAGCCTCGTATCTCTTAACCTAAAAATCCATCTTCCTATTCATCCACATCAAACTGAGTTTTATCTTTCTCATACAAATGCGAGTGAAATTTGACAAGGCCTGAGCTATATGACCTCGCCAATTAAATGATTGAAAATTGAAACTATCCAATGTTTGCAGTGCACAAGGGTAAATATTTTGTTTTGCCTTCTCTTTAGATTGAAATCAAACTTCCAACTTTCACCATACCTTCATAAAAACCCGACTCAGAGAGGATCTAACTGCAGGAGCAGAACGGGGGGGCCTTTCGCTTTAAGATCAAAGCCCCCATGCCCGATAGAGAGCTAGCTTATATCAAACATTAATGGCTGTTATTGCTGAATGGATGCATAAAACAACATCAAAAGTCGAAAAAAAAGGGGGATATAGACGGGCTAAAAGCCTAAAACCCCCCAAAGGCTCAAGCATTGACAATTTGAAATTAGCCTGGCACCTGGACATTTTTATAACAAGATAACTTAACCCCATCATGCATTACCTGGCACCACCCTCCAAGATATAAAAAAAACTTCTCTCTCCATGTAATACAAGAAAGTCGAATTATTGCTTCAAAAACTAAAGAAAATATTAAAACACAGAAGGGCACGTCATATTTTAAATTCCAGTTTTTCAAACAAATGGCAATTGGCAATCCTTGGCTCAGATTCTTATATATGGCCTACATATATACAGCTCACGCTTTCCATTACTCATTATTCAGATTCGAAAACTTACATAAACTTAACTCAGGCCTGTCAGAAAGAAAAATGTCAACTACCACCTATACAGCTATACTCCTATCAGCGAATTCTGCTTGTCAGGAAGGAAGCCCTAATCTTCCCCGTCAGATTGTGAATCCTGGATTCGCCTGGCTGGGCCTTGAAAGGTGCCATTTGCCTGTCTTCCCCCTGGGCGAATCACAGCACGAGCTATTTGGTTCACTGATCACAAAATAAAGAGAAAACAATTTTATAAAAGACAATATAGACATCAAGAAGACCTTGACACAACAGATTATTTACCGATTTAGGCAAAATATGTTTGATAAGCATATATTCTAGAGTTGAAACTTCATTTAGAATAATAATAATATAAGGTATTCAATCTAAATAATTGCTTGTTCAATCCAAATCCATACCTGATGCCAGAATCTTCATTAAAAGTGCTTTTGCAAACTGAAATTCAGCTTGATGTGCACTGACAAACTTATTCTGCAAATCCAGAAATCCATCAGGTCACTTTCAATTTCTAAACCATAAGTTATATTATTTGAGTAAATTAGTTTAGACACCTAGTCCAACGAGGCACACAAAGTTTACCAATTATGCCAAGTCCGACGAGGCACACAAAGTTTACCAATTATGCCACTTGCTATCAAGACTTTCTATTTACACAAGTTTTTTCAAACATCGAAAACTTAGAACGGGCTAATGTTTAGGATGAGCCAAGGAGATTCAGGCATGGAGCTGAATGCTCTCCTGCCCTTATTCTCATTGTGCATACCATGATGTTGCCATACTAGACGAGGAAGACCCAGTTTTAATAATCCAATTATTTTAATCACAATTAGTAGTGGCACAAATCCTTACCATTTCACCATACAAAAACTCCACAAAATTATCAAGTCTGGCTTGATGCCTCAACAGGAATGGGCGTAGATGGCTCATATACAATTGCCCAGCTCCCTGTTAGATAAATGGCAGACAGTTATCAACATAAACTATTTTCTTATTTTAGACAATAAGTGATATACTAATATAAGATGGATTTATTAACCATACTCAAATAGAGTTTCCAAAACACGCAGTACTAGAATATTCATTAACCATATCAATTTCATCTGAAAGCTAGTACTTTCACTCAGTTTACCCCTAAAAATGCAAGACATGCTTGAAGAAAAACTGATCCACAAAGTAAAGGTGGAAAAATGAAGCTTACATTTGCAGATGGGAGCTGTAGCCAAACAAGAAATGCAAACTTCATGTGATAGTAAAGAGGAAACCTATTGAAAAAGACAAAAGAGCTTTCTGATTGTGATACCTTGTACAAATAAAGCAGTATAACCATGAACCGTGACCAAATTAACTTGACAAAAAAGGGAAAATCATTGTCAATGTTGTTAAATGAACCTTGCATACTTAATACATGTGCGAATGAGCTTACATACTTACTGCAGAACTAAAGTAAAAGAAATGACCGACAGCAGTAAGTCAAGGAAATGACTAATCTCAGCAAGAATAGATATAAGATGAATTTAAAACTGTCATCATTTTATGTGAGCTTCATTATAGAGCTTTTTTGTGGGTTCTACCACCATTAACAATTGGTTTTCAATCAACTATCAAACAAGGGATACTTCTGTTCCCTGCAAACAGGCTGTGTGGAGTTTTTAATGAACACAATCATGACTCCCATTTACATGCAAGCTTTAATAAAATAAATCCATCAGAGGTCATGATTTAGTCAAGTAAAAACAACATCACATAGTGTAAAACATTTAAACAAACAAAGTAATTGAATAGCATAATTTGACCATCCATGAGAGAGCATCACCAAGTGATTTCCCTAACACAATGGATACTTTCATGGCTGAAGCCCAAAAAGAATCATGTTGGGCAGAACCATACCAGGAGAGAATTTTATCTGCAAAGACTTCCGCGAGGCTAAAAGATCCATAAGCTGCAAGAGGATAAAAACGCTCAATGATATCAACTTATCAGTATAGTATGGCAATCTTTTAATGATAACAAGGAAAAAAAAAAAAAAACAAGTCGGTACAAACCAGCCCAGTAGAGAAGCCATCGCTGTTGCTCGATTTGATCTTTATTTTCAATAGCCTTAAATGTTGAGTAAATAGGTAAAGCAATTCCAACAGAACAGCTGCAGAAACCCCATTATTCAATATCGAAAACATAACCCAATTAACTCTAACTAGAATGCAAGAAAAAAGCGAGGTTTTTACCAAGCTGTCCGGACAACAATGTTGGAATTCAGTGGTGAAAGAAGCAATTGCAATCCCACCTACAAAACCGAAAAAAATGACTTTTAATTTTTTTTGTTGTTGTTGTTAATTTGAAGATCTTTAAATTTCATGAATAGCAGGATTAAAGGAAGAAAAAAACATAATTTTTTTACTCAAGCGAGTTTACTTTAAGAAGATAAAAGTATTGAATAACTAGGAGTTAGAATATAGCAGGAGTGGTAGAGAGAGATAAGAAACAAGTTTTGATGTATGGATTCTTACCTGTCCTGGAAACGCCATGGAAATTCCTCGATGATTTGCAGAGAGAGAGAGTGCGTGTGAAGAAAAAATATACAGAAAATGACAATTAATATAGTTTGTACTAGATTTTTTTTTTTTCATCCGGACGAATTAATTTTTTTCTAATATAAATTTTTTTTAAGTATAATAACTTAAGTAAATTTGAGTTAATTTGATTAATTACTAATTTAAGATAAACTTAAAAAATAATCAGGTAATAGTTTAATGTCTAATAATAAAATTAAATTAAAAAATTAAATTATTCTAATATCTAAAACAAATAATTTTAGTTATGAAACTAAAATAACTATACAGAACACCAAAAAAAATCCTGACTTAACCATAAAAAAATTAAAAAGAAAATGAATGATCATCAAAATAATAAGGATTAAACTTTATATAAGAACTAATAAAAAAATAATAATGAGGGACTTAATCAAAAAATAATTAAAAAATAATTAAAAAAATAAGAATCAATGTTAGATTAAAAAATAAATTAAATAAAATACCGAGAAATAAAATTTGAATTAAAAAAAAATTAAAAAATATAAATTAAAAAAATAATGACCAAATCTATATAAAATAAAATAAAATGTTTAGGGATAAAATTAAAATAAAAAAAACTAAGAAAATGATTAAAAAAACAACAATCAAGAAAATAAGTGTGATATTTGATATATAAATAAAATCAAATAAAATAAAATGGGATAAAATTAAAAAGAATAAAAAACAAAAAAAGAGAATCATAAATGATTTTTTTTTTATCAAAATAATATTATTTTTAATTTTTAATTGAATAAAAAATTAAGCAATTGGCCAAGTGAAATCATGTTAACACCCATTAATTATTTTTTTATTTATTTTTATCAAAATAATGTTATTTTTACTTCTTTTATAATAAAAAAATCCACTTGACCCTAGCAACCCTGATCATTCAATCCAACCCGCTACCTAAGACATGACAGGGGTCGATTCTCGGGTTGAATTTTAAAAGCATGATAAAAAAAATAAACACAAAAAATAAAATAAAAATTCAATAAAATTAAACAACAAGGAATGAAAATGCTAAAAAAACAATCAATTAATAAGATAACTCAAAATAAAAAGATTTGTAATTATAAAAATAAGAATCAAATTCAACAAAAATATAATTAAAAACAAATGATTATGGATGAAATTAAAAAATAAAATTCAATTAAAAAAATATAAAAATAAAAAAGTAATAGGAATAAAAAAATGATAATCAAATTTAATAAAACAATTATAAAAAATGAAATATCAAGCAATGAAATTGAAAAAAAAAACTAAAAAAATATAATTAAAAAAATCAAAAATTACTTTGCAATTTTGCAAGGTATGCGCCAACTATTTTTTATTTATAAAAAGATTATAATATTTTTAATTTCACGAGATAATTGTAAAAAAATCATGGTTCAAAAACCAAAAGTACTTCTTTATTTTAGGAAAAAAAAAAAAAGGACTTCAAGGGCTATTGAATAATAAAACTGTACAAAAAAATATAAAATTTCAAAAAAGACTCCTACGACATTAGTTGTGTGTTTTTTTTTTTAAGGACACAGGAATAATTATACTGTATAATAAAAATATAAAATAAAAAATTACTCCTGGATATTAATTAACTATTTGATGTTTTTAGAGAAACATTACTTATTTTACTGTGTGGATTACAATGTACAGTTGTACACAATCCACAGTCTGATGCCTTAATTATAATGTTACTGGAATTCCACGGAGGGAATAATAAAAAGTAAATAGCGTGTAAAATAAGGATATTGAGATAACCAGCCAAAACGGGTGTCGTGGTGTAGTTGGTTATCACGTCAGTCTAACACACTGAAGGTCTCCGGTTCGAACCCGGACGACGCCATTTTTGCTATAATTTGTTTTTTTTGTTATTTTGACATTTTTAACATAGCTACCACTTTTGTTTATATTGATACAAGTTAACAAGAGGCTTAAAGTTTCCAGGAGAGCGTTTGTAGCAGCCGGAAGAGCAAACCATTTCACTACCAGGCAATTGATGGGCAAACTTTGAAGAAAATTATTCAATTAAAAAAGAGAGAGGTTATTATGCATCTGCATTCTCAATGATCCATTGCGACCAAATCGGTCATATGCTGCTTTACTGACCAAAAGCATGACCTTGCTTGTAACTTAGCATCAGTTTCCAAGCGGGTGAGAAAAATCACTAATATACAGCAAATTCTACTCTCTAATATTTTTTATTTTTGAATATTTGAATTTGAAGGCTCTAAACAGTACACATAAACCACCATTGTTAAGGAGTCCTTTCATGACTTAGACTTGTTCGATCATTCCCTTTTCCTTTGTTTTTTGTTGGACCATCTTCATTTAATAAATGCTCGTAATCCTCAAGACTTGCAAACGGGGATGCGCCCAAGTTCCCCTTAGACTTCCGTTTCCTCAAGACTCCACAATGTCATCATCTCTCAGTCATTAATGGTGCCAAAATCTTCCCCTTCCGCAGTATCCGAGGGGGCATCCACCTCTGCAATGTCAACATTGCGAAGCAAGTCTTCGTCATCTTCATTCATAGCTTGGTTCAAATCACGAGTCCTATTCATTTTCTGCTACAAGAGACAGATCGGCAGGGTCTAGCATATTATCAATCTCTTCATTGTCGTTCTCATCATCACCAACCACTTCATCGTCATCATCCACATCAAACAATTCTTCAGCTGCCTTATTTGGCTCTGAAAGGTTTTGTAGCTTCTCCATCTGGATGTTCACTTTGGCTTCAGTAATAGTTCTCCTCATAGTTCTAGTCTATTATCCTGTTTCAGAATGACCAAAAAAACTCCTACATGTTATCGTATCTGGAAAAAAGGTCATTTGAAGTACAAAATAACCATACATGACTATAAAAATTGATATGAACCCGATGGTAAGACTTCATTGACCAATACAATATGGAGTTCCTTTCCCAGCATGCAGGGACAAAGCATCACATAAGAAATCTGACTCTATGCACATACCAGAAAGGGACATTGGAATCAGAACATGATCTTCTCATCTTTCCCAATAGAGAGTCAATTTTTGTTTTAATGCTATAGTGCTGTAGAAGTTCCTTGCATCATCGAGCTCCTTCTCTACAAAGATCCTCTCGTTAACTTGCAAACTTTCTGATAGATGAAGAAGAGAGCAAATAAATGCACAGAAAACAGATTTTTGTAGAAACAAGAATAATAACCATGAGAAAAGGTGAGAACTCATGGTAGTGGACATTAAGTTCTCTCACGATAGACTAGCTTTTATATATTTCAACGTAATCGCTAAACATCAGCGACCACTCCAAGTTTCCAACTCTCCATCCTAAATGCAGGCTTTTCAACCATGTTGTCATGCCAACACTCAAACATTATCTAACAGAATGCTCCAGCGATTTCATAAAGTTCTGATGTCAAGAAATCCAACATTGAATAGATACACACTGCTTTTGAATGAGTTCTGTCACCGGATATAAATGTATGGACTCCATTATCCAAGTATACCCAACTACAACCAGCAAACTTCTTGGCCTCCTTTCCTCTCATCTCCTTCCTAATCCTACCCATCTCAGCCCAGTTCCCTTCCGCTGCATAAGCATTAGCCAACTGCACATAGCGAGCTCCACTATCACCTTCAATCTTTAACAGTTTCTCCTCTGCCTCTCTTGCTAATTCTGCGTTCTTATTTAGCCTACATGCATTAAAAAATGCCCCAACGACAGCAGCATCTTGATATTCTATAGGGATTCTTTGCATGAATAGGACCATCTTTTCTAGCTGGCTGGCCCTTCCATAAAGATCAATCATGCATGCATAGTGATCAGTTTCAGGCATTATGTGATAATCTTCTGTCATGGAATAAAAAGTTCTTTCACCCAAATCTACCAACCCACGGTGACGGCAAGCTGACAGGAGGGCAACAAAGGTAATAGCATCTGGTCCAACTCCTCTCTCCAACATTTCCTGAAACAGATTTATAGCTTTAATCTCATACCCATGATGAGCATAACCGGCTACCATTACATTGTAAAGGACTAAATCTCTTTCAATAACTTTCAGGAACATTTTTTCTGCATATGGTATACTTCCACATTTTGAGTACATATCAATCATAGCAGTAGTCATCTTGATGTCCATTTCAATCCCCATTCTGTATACATAACCATGAATTTGCTTCCCAGGACCAAGCGCAGCTTGGAATGCACACACACTAATTGCACTGACAAGGATCAAAGCATCAGGAATTGCAGCTTCCTTGGCTATATACAAGCATAGAAGTTCAAAAATAGCTTCACATTGATTCAATTTGACATAACCACCAAATAATGCAGCCCAAACGATAGAATTCTTCTCTTCCAACGAATCAAAAAGCCTACAAGCTTCCACCATGTTTCCTTGTGAAGAATACCCCACAATCATTGAAGTGATGGAAAAGGAACTTCCAGTCCCGCTTGTCAAATGGAATGACTCTGCATACTTCATATTCCCACCCTTGCAATAAACATCAACAATGCCACTTTCTACAAAAGCACTCGAACTCAATCCATTCTTCAAAATCCAAGCATGCATTTCCTTACCAATCTTCAAGTTCCTTAAATCAGCACAAGCACTCAAAACACTACCAAAAGTATGCTCATTCCATTTAACACCATTCTCCCCCATACAAACAAACAACTTCAATGCCTCCAGTGGATAACCATTTTGAACATAGCCAGAAATCAATGTATTCCACGAAACCGAATCGTTCAACTCATTTTCCCTCCAAAACAACCCCAAAGCCATCTCCATTTCCCCTTCTCTACAACATGCTGCCACCATCGTATTCTTTGAAACCAAATCAATACCCCCTTCTTTTTCACTCCCTCTAAAGATACCGCAGGCCTCTTTATAACACCCACATTTCGAATACATGTCAATCAAAGAACTCACAACAAACCCGCTTCTATCGTTACCAGTTTTCACCATATATGAATGCAATTGCCTCCCATAACACAAATTAGATAACTTAGCAAACAGTTTAACCATACTCGTAACAGTAAAATCATCAACACCAATACCATTACTCTTGCTGTGCATTTCAACAAACAATTCAAGGGCATTTCTTTCATATCCATCCACGTCTACATAACCAGATAACATAGAGTTATAAGTGACCAAATCCCTAACAGAAGCGGAATCAAAAATGGATTTTGCTTGTGCTAAGTTTTGGGATTTTACGTGGGCAGATATTATTGTGTTCCAAGAGTAAATATTTCTACGAGGCATTTCATCGAACAGTTTCTGGGCTTCATTTATCAGGCAGTGTTTGGAGTATAAGTGAATGAGTTGATTAGAGGTTAATATTGGTAGTGTAAAACCGGACTTTATGGATCGGACATGGTGTGTTAGTCCAACTCTTAAGGACCTCATTTACCATGATTACATGGAACAAAACGATGAATGAATTGAATTGCAGGAGGGATGTTGAACAGTGAGGTTTAAGATTTGCTCCAAGTGAAGAACAAAACGATGAATGAATCAAATACCTACGTGTTATTTATTTTATACTTGATTCATTGGGTTTGGGCAGGGTGCGCTGCATGGTTTACGTGATGGTTTGAGAAACATTCAGGAAGCGTTTGGAAACATTGTGTGTGTGTGTGTGTATAAATTGTATTATATTAAAAAAAGTTTCTAAAAAATAAAAACAAATATTATTTTAATATATTAATTAAATTTATAGAAATCAAACACTGTTCCTTCATACAAATCAAACAAGAACACCCACTCGAGCCATTTAGTTAATTAGCTGTTACTACCAGATGAACAACTTAATACATGGATACCATGGCAGAAGAGAGATCGACATGCTTCTCAGAAAAAGATGCCTTGTACTTAGTTGGGCATGCTGGAACTTCAGTCCCAGTTTGATCCACAACTATGCGAGTGGTTCGCCACTTCAACTTTGTATTTTCGTATTTTTCAACATACAACAATACTCATGGGCTGAAGCATTGATTCATGAAACAAAACTTTGGCAGCCGAATATACGGACCTTGCATCGTCTGCACCAAACAAAAATCAGAAAAATCACTAGTTACGGCCTTAATGAGATGATATGATCCAGCGATTATTTGTAAAACCATAACATCTAAACCTGAACAGATAGAAGCAAGTGTCCCACCAACCAGGCAGTCACCAGCCCCTGTAAGGCTCCCAACTGATGCAGGAAAATGTACAGCAAAAAGATGAGAGCTTCTCTAGATCTGCATAGCACCAGAAAATCTACTTGAAGGACAGCCATATGTGTCACATTATCATATAATTGTCCACTGAATCCATATTTCTTGGTTCTACCCAAATTAAATCTCAACAAGTTTGGTCCTCTGGAGCTTAAGAAAACTCCCATGTTCTCCAGCAAAACCAAGATTGCTGGTTTCAACAATTGGAACAAAGACTCGACTGGACACTTGTATCCCTTTAAATTGGATGAAAAATATTTTCAGAAGACAGAGCATTCGCCATGGCGTTGTTAACAATTATTTCAAATAAAAAATTGTTGGATCAAAGCAATCGCCATGGCATTCCTTAGCTTTTTATCCCGAAATTCTTCATGAAATCAATTCTTGAAGAATTTCAATCGTTAAATCAATGAGATACATTAATTCACTTATTTAATATAGGAGATCTTTCAAAAAAGAAAAATGAGATACAATTAACATTATTTATGGCATAATATTCTCACATGAACAACCCCCCTAAAAGTTGTATTTTATTCCCTTTTTTACGTATACACTCTTCATTCATTAATCTTTTATTCTATTCATATATATATATATATATATATATATATAGAGAGAGAGAGAGAGAGAGAGAGAGAGAGAGAGAGAAGAATTGACAGGCAGAATCCGATTGGGCTCAGCCTATTGACGCAGCTCACCCCAACTCCAGTCTAGTTGGTATTTGTTGCTTTAAATAGCAGGCCGAGAGTTCAGACTTTCCTTGGAGGTGGGAGTCGATTTTTTGTTTCTGGGAAAAGTCCACTCCCCTTGAAGGTGGGCACAAAAAGCCCAACAACTCTCGACGATGGCCAATTAAATGTATAAGCCTAAAAAAAAAAAGATAAATAAATTAATAAACAAATAAAAGTAAGCCATAAGTAATTTGTAAATTTTGAAGCCATTATATCATGGCATTTAGTTACAAGTGGGTCAACAAGCCTCGTCTTATTCCTAGTGGACCTTCAAGAATATAGGTTTTGCCCATATTAGTATCACAATTCCGGCAATCAACAAAGCAACGATGGCCTTTACGTTAGTGGTAGAGCCGGCAATGAAAATGTTAAGAAGTCAAAAACCATCTCAGCTTCTTTAAGGATATGCACAACGAATTTCTTACACGACCCCCATTGGCTTAAGTAAATCATTAGCACTTATCACTTAAGCATATATTCAAGATGCACGTTAATCTGCTGCTAATTTGGAGAATAATAAACTTTAAATTGAGAGCGAAAAGGTGCTCAACACCTATCCAATGAGCCGCCTTCAACTCTTTCTTCAACCTTTGCTACTTCTTGACAAACAAATCTTCTTGTGATCTATTCGTCTCGTGTTGGCACTTTCGTTGTAATTCAGTAGCCATTTCCTTTATGTGGGGATGATGTGGAGGAGAATGTGTGATCATAAAATGATATTGTGGAACAATGATTATGAAGAGAAAGTCATATGACGATAATGACTGGCACTAAAATTTGATGTCAGAAAGTGTGACTGGTTCATATTGGTATATATCAAGAAGCACTTCCGGCAGTGATTTTTTTGCAAAATTAGGCTTGCTTGGTCGTTCGGTTCAAGCTACTTTAAACCACATGTAGCGTTCATACAAGGAAAGAGGTTATTGGAATATGCTTGTGTAATACTTGTCAGATTATTATTGATCAAAGTAATCTCTACTTATAGATGAACCAATTCAAGGAGACGTGAAGGGATTGAAAGTAATCCAAAATCCATAACCATTCAAGTGCTTGTTGGTATAAAATCATGTGTATAAGATTTGGGGTTTTAATCCTAGATTATATATAAGTTGCCAGATCAATTCATAAGTTGATGAATCAACTCAGTTCTTTTATTAAAATGATTTGGAGTTAACGAATTATCAAATTAATTTGTCATGTCGGACTGTGTTTTTCAATTATATATGAAATAATTGGAATTTTCTTTTCTAGTTCATTTTTCCATCTCTTTGAAAACTGGTTATTCATGTGCACATAATTTTATTCCTCATAGTACAATTATAATGTATTTTGATTTTAACTTTTTTTTTTAACCGTGGGTATTCGAGTCAGTTTACACATACCTCGACTATTATTTCAAGATAATGACCATGTAAATCTTCAATAACCTTGAGATTTATGACACTCGAATTAATAATTTCTAAAGAGCAAACTCAAGACCTGATCAATTCAATTATGCGCTTTAGAGTTTTTTTTTTTTTACTTAAACTTAGAAACGAAGGAATTGACAGAGATCTCTAAGGTGGCTTGTACCGTTTATGTTTGATCAATTCAACTTGGCCGAGGAGAAAATAATTAGTAGAGATTCTTACTGACTGGATTATCTAATCTTCAGCAGCAAGAAAATCTAAAAGTAAAACCATTATGAGAATTCGAAGTCCACAGATAATGAAATGTTTTATAGGTTTCCATTTATCCGCAAAATATTAAATTCGATATGAATATATTATTATTCTATAGCCGTAAGGGTTTGCTTACTTATATATTGTCTACAGATTCAACTCCCCAACCAATCGTTCGTTGACCAACTTTTAGAGATGCGAGCTGAGGAAACAGAGGAGGGGGTTCGGACTTCAACGAGTGAATATAGAATTAAAAAAAAAATCTTAATTATGCGCATTCAAGGATTCCTTCAGCCTTAGTTTAGATGACAAATAAGTTTAATTAAATTAGTATGCTGTGTTCGAACTCAAAAGAAAACGAGGAGAATGGAGCCTTCTGCATATAAACATATCAATCTAAATATAAATATCATATCAGTAGACAAAAATTGGTGTGAAAATAGCTTAATTTTTTAGTAAAAAGGATATAAACATACCAAGTTGATGGAAGAAAAAAATGGGTGGTATGACTTTGGTTTTATGAGGTGATAAGGTTGATTAAAACCACAAGATTGTCGAACCCGTTCTTTCCATGAAACCGGCGTCATTTTCCACCCAATGAGCTTTCGCTTTTGGAGATTTCTTTCCATGAAACCGGCGTCATTTTCCACCCAATGAGCTTTCGCTTTTGGAGATTCTATCACCTTAAGATTTTGTGAAAGAAATTAGGGCAAGCAGTCTCTCCTAAGCACTTTGAAGTTTGAAGTCAAATTCTACAAAATCACAAGTAACTTCAGTTGATTTCCGGTGCCCTCTAAGGAGAGTCCAAGTTCAGTTTCTAACCAACATGGGAAATAAAAACTGGGAGTGGTAGCTGAATAGAAAAGACAACGGCGATGGACTTTTAGCAGGCGATAGATCAGTATCACGCTGTAAAAGGAAAGGGGTGATGGAGCTTTGTGAGGTTGTGGGATTTTGTAATTCATTTCTAGGAAAATAAAATTCTTGTAGTCTATGAAAAGACAGGGACTTAGGCGGCCTATTCTATGCGGTAAAAATGACCACCCCTTGATAGTGGAAAAGGCAAGCTTTCTACCGAGACGTCCCTTTCCAAGCCCCACAACGAGGCACATGGAGAGAACGCACATTATTGTACCCAACTTGAAATAATAAAGCAAGAGAGCAATTTTGTAAGTTCCAGTCTTCCAGAGGCACATGAATTCCAAGAAATGAAACAATTTTACCTCTATACCTATCTATGTGATTGTTACTGCAGCGTAGATTACTTTTTAAGAGTATTTTTTTATTTAAAAATACATTCAAATAATTTTTCCCAAAGACTTAATTTTCAGAGAAGCATGAAATGAAGTTGCGAATGTTGAAAATGATGAAATTATTTGGAATCGAAACTCCCTTTGATTTGATTAAAGAGACTTTGATATTATATTGGTAAATGTTTTAATTTTATAAAATTTAAGTTATTAGGTGTAATTTCTAAAATGATTTTATATTAATTTTTAAACAAGTTATCAGTTTCTATCTATTGAGATTAAATTCGTTTTTAATCAAATTTGAAATCTCTCTATCGCAATCTTCTTTAATTTCAAATTTGAGATTATAATTTATGCGGACAATAAATACCTCATAGGCAAGCGTTGCAGTTCTTCTCGTAAAATTTGAAACAGAACACAGAGATCTTGCATGGTTGCCCTCGAAGGAATCTAGACGATTAAACTTGAGCCAGGATCGATCGATCTAATATTAGATATATGATGTTCAATGAACAAAACTTAGATGTAGAATCTCTAGTTGAAAGCTTTCACGTTGCATCATTTAATATGTGATGATATTTGAACTGTTAAAATCTTATTATAAGTTTGTTTTCTTTAATTATTCTTTATTAACTATCTCCAATATCTTGAACTTGAAAATGATTTTCGCCTCCTGACTGATCAGTCGATCTTGGTTGAGCTGTAGCTTCCAGATTTACCGAACTTGGGAATCAAATGTCCTCTCATACAAGGAAAATGCTCGGTGGAAAGTCGAATCATACTAATTAATCAAGAACTTGTTTTGATAATTGAGAGGATAGAATACAAAGAAAACAGAGAATAAAAATAAAAGAATGATTCAAATCCTTCACTTCAATTGTTTCGAAGAGATTTGCAAAGGTGGTCTGCGCTCATGTGGTCAAAAGTGGCAAGCTATGGAAAAGTCCATGCACGAGATTTAGACTAAAAGTGATTCGTCACGGGTCTGATAAATTTTATTTCATAAAAAATAAAAAATAAATATATAAGTTTTTTATTTTTAAAAAAAAATTAATTATAAATTTAAAAATCTATGAAAACTATTTATGTTAATAAATACAAAAAACAAAGTATTAACGCGTCTATTTAACTCGTCTAGCTACAAGTCGAATAATTTTTTTTCAACACAAGAATTAATGTGTTTTTTTACATTAAGTTAAAAATATAACCGTGAATCAAAAAATAAACACTTACATATCATAAAATATATGCAGGCTGATTTTTATCATATACATTAATAAATATATATAAGATTTCAAACCGATTTTTAACATAGTTGAAAATAAAATAATGTTATAATTTCTACAGTGAAACATAATTTTCTTAGTTTATGTATAATAAATTTTCAAAAACAAAAGGTGTAAAGAAAAAAACATTAAAAAACAAATTAAAAAATAATCAAAAAATGATTAAAAAAATGGTGTAAAGAATAAAAAAATAATATTCGTCAAACAAATAAATCAAACTTGACATAAAAATTCAATGAAAAGAAATGCTCAAGGATGGAATTAAAAAAAATAAATAAATCAAGAAAATGATTGAAAACAAAAAATATAGCAATTAAAAAATTGAGAATCAAATCTAATAAAAAAACCAACAAAATCAAACAACCAAGAACAAAATAAAATCTGATTAGAAACAATCAATTTAAATAAAACAATTGCAATTAAAATAAGAGGGACTGAATCAAAAGAAAAAAGAAATTGAAGGGTTAATATAATTTTTTGCATGACCAACATGCAATCCAAAAAAGAAAGAGAAGGAAAAGAAATAAAATAAAGAAAAGTCAATTGGTGTCAAACCAGACTTCACTACCATACACGAGTCACTCAAAGAGAAAGAAGATGTTGAGACGCATCGAATGATGTGGTAAAAGCTTGATTTCAACTACTATCATTAGCTGCATGCGTCGCCTGAAGGCGGTAAAGCGGCTGACACGTATTATCAGTCTTTTTTTTATTAGCACAAAAACAAAAATACCGTTATGACTAAACAACAATAACAAAATAAAAAAAAATCTTTATGAAATTACAACCAAGCCCTTGAAGTCAAAGCTAAAAAAACAAAAATGCCCCTAGAAATAAATAACAATAGCAAAAAAACTATTAAAAGATAACAATCAAGCCCCTAAAGCCAAGGCTAATAAATATGCATAGTAAATGTACATGCACAATTTAACTGTTCATGATAAAATTAAAATTACCATACAACCTCTGGACCAAAAGTTTTACTTGTTTACTTTCTAAAAGCAACACGATAATTTCATTGTAATTAAAAAAAATTAAAAGATATCCTTGCTCTCAAATAATACAAGAATGACAAATTTATCGTGTGCAAATATCATCTCACCCCTTAAAAATAAAACTTTAAAAATTAAAGGATGATACTGTAGACCTAAATATGTTCCACTATGGATGAGCTACAGGAAAAACCCACAAAGTTTAATATTTTACTTAATGCAGCCATGGATGGTCACATTTCAAACTGTTTCCAAAGGCACACAGGGACACATTTTCATGATCAAAGGTCTCTGTCCTAATTATTTGTCCAAGTTCACTTTCAATACAACAATGACAACTGCTATGAGCCAAACTGGCTTTATAATGGCCCATGTTGTTATGTTTTATTCACCTATATATATATACTTACAAAATAACTGATGACATTTTGGCACTATAAATTATGTCATTGATTTTTAAGAGAGGAATTTTGGAACTAAAATTTCTCGCTAGGAAAATTGATTTCTTAAGGTTAATTTTTACAATTCGTGTATTGATTCCCTACCTTAGTATAGTAGAGTGATTGTTTTCATTATGAATTTGAAGGAAGGACTCATAAAAAAAAATTGATTTGCTAAAAGCAATCAAGGAAAGATTTCCAATGTTTATTTTCTTTTTATAATCTGGGTATTGTTTTCTTTGATTGGTTTCACTAGTAATTCCAAATCAACCTCACCTTCAAGAAATTGATGAGCTTGGAGTAATTGATGAAATATTTTTATGATTTATCATTTCTTTTTACAATCCAAATATTTTTTTTTAGATTAACGTGGGTATCTGAGTCAGTTTGCACGTGTCTTGACTAATTTTATGGAACCTGAAATTAACAACTATGTAAGCCTCAAATGACTTTGAGGTTTGTAAGACTCGAACTGATAATCTTCGGGGAGTAAATCCAAGACCTGATCAGTTGAGTTATACCCCTTAGGATTTTATAATCCAAATATTATTTTCATAAGTGATTGTTTAATTTATCCATTATGGATAAAGGATTATTTTTTAATTTTATATATGGAGAAGGCTTATTTTTTTTTTTTTCAAGTGCCATACTTACCAGTTCTCACCGTCAAAACTAAATTCATCTCTTCACTATATTTATAATCAAGTTATCCACGTTGAATTAGACAATTCATAATAATTTTAATTCTCACTGACTTAGTTAATGTATAACTACCAGGATAACCTTAAACTTAGTTTGCAAATATTTATTTTTCAGACAACGATCATATCAGTTTAAGTTCAAAAAAAAAAAAACTCTAACTTCTTTCAAGATTAAAAAGAAAAGAAATGTAAGATAAAAAAGAAGAAAAGAAAAAGGAAAACGGTCCGAAAGTAAAGGGGAAATGGAAGATTTTAGGCGCAAATGGTCCGAAAGTAATGAGGAACTGGAAGATTTTAGGCGCAAATGGCCTGTCTAGTGGAGGCATGAATGCAGGAACTTGTCGACATTAAATTTTCTGCCGAATTGGTTCGAAAGCTTGTTTCGAGACCAAGTCGTTATAATATCACTATACAAGATCAAAATCGATGATGTGAACAGGGCAGAGACATGGACATCCACCTTTTCCCTTTTAACGGTTACAATCATGTAACCAAAATTATTTCATAAATCATAGTCCAGTTCGAACCAAGATGTTGACAGCATCTGGATTGTGCATGATTTCGTTTTTTATCGAGCTGTTCATAATCAAAATACTTGTGATTTTATATTGTGACGAGCAAAATTAATAACAATGAGTAACTAAATTTGATAGTTGTCGTGTTCTGTCCAGATTTTGTGAAGCTGAATTTAACTTGTAACGATCTTTGATGTAACATATATTATGGTATGTCATGTTATAGTTTTTCCAAAAATATCATATATAATAAGCTAATTTAGTATCAAGAGATTGGCGGGCTTGCTCATTTATAGGTGGCGGCGTTGAAAATCCTATCTAAAGTATATTCAATGCACGTATTTGGTTTCAAGATAATAATAGAGTTTACTCACTTTTAAAATTAAAATTTAATCCTCAATATAATTTTTTAACATGAAATATTAACATAATTTATATAAATTATGAGTTGATGGAAAGTTAATCTAATTTTTTTTTAATTGACATATTTTAAAGAAATTCAATATCCTCTAAAAACCCCTGTATATATATATAAAATTGTGCTCGTTATTTAAACAATAAAAATATGAAAAGTTAAAATTAAACTTAAAAAACACCTAAATTTTTAGATGGAAGAAGACCTAAACAACATGGGTTTCGTGTTCCGGTTTGAGTTTGAGTTTGAGTTTGAATTTATTATAAAATAATTTATTAGTTTATAAAAGATTTTTTTTCAATTTAATTTCAAGTTTGGGTTTGTCCAATAAAAATTGTTTTTTCCAATCTATTGTCTTGTTTACCCCGTGAATGAATTGAGTATGTTTTTTCTAGCCGATTGTCTTGCTCACCCTATCAAAATTAATCTTTATTAGCGTTGGCTCCAAAAATTCATTATAAAAAAAAAGGATTTAGGAACTGCTTTTTGCATTGTTTTTCCTAAAATTTTCAAACTCTTCATCATATCAATTTTTTAGATTTTCTTATCTATTTTTAAGCTTTGGTTTTCCTCATGGTCTAAAGTTTAAGTCCAATTTTGTTGATAGATACTTGAGTTCATTTTCATGTGTTCATGAATTTTATTTACAAATGCATCTAAAAAAGATGGTAGTGTTGAAATCTCGAGAGATTTAGGCCCCGTTTGTTTGCTGGAAAGTAGTTTCTTTTTGGAAAATGAATTCCGGGAAAGTGAATTATTTTCTGATGTTTGGTAGTGTAATAAAAAATAAGTTGGAAAATACTTTTCCAGTGTTTGGTTATGTCATGGAAAATAAGCTGGAAAATAACTTATTAATGTTTTATTTTTTTCAAGTGTATTAAAATAATGAGGAACAAATCTTACAAATTAAAAAGTTGAATGAGAATAAAATTGAAAAAAAATATAATTTCATAAATTATCTCAAATAAAATAAATAATAATCAAAATAATAGATTAAATCTAAAAAATAAAAAAAATTGAGAGATGAAGATATTAAAACAATAATAATTAACATTTCATAAATTATTTCAAATAAAATAAGTAACAACTAAAAGAATGAGGATCAAATTTGATAGATAAAAAGTTTCAATTAAAAAATGATAAGGGAAAAGCAAATAACAATTATAAAAATGAGGACCAAAGTTAATATAAAAATTAAATTTTAAGAGATGAAATTGAAAAATAAATATTCAAAACAAAACATATATAACAATCAAAAGTTTGAGGACCAAATTTGATATAATCAGCAAATAATATGATATTTCTAAATTTTTCACAACTTCCGGAAAATGTTTTCCGCCCAAATTTTTCAGAAAAATACTTTGCTGAAAAATAAGTCAAATTTTCCTTTGACTGGAAAGTGTTTTCCGTTGACCAACTTTTCTAATAGCAAACAAACACAGGAAAGTTTAGAAAGTGATTTTCCGGAAACTATTTTCCGGGAAACAAACATAACCTTAGTATATATCTTAGGATTATGTTTCAATCTTTTATGCAATTTTGGTTATGTATTTAATATGCATGCTATAATTTTTATATGTATTTTAGTTTTGATTGTATATTCTCCATGATACATAAATTTATGTACTTGAAAACTAAACTTGTATAAATACTAGTCTAATTCTTGGGTTATTTTTTAATTAGTATGCACTTGTTATGACAATGTTCACTAGTCTAATTCTTAACAATCATTCGGGTCCGTAAGATTAACAACCCACATTGAACTAAAAAAAAACAACTGCAATTAGCATGAACGTTGAGGATGTTGATGAAAACCTCTAAAAAAAATATGGCTTTTTCGAGGCTTGTATGGATTGAAGAGTTCAGAAAGTCAAGCTGGAGTAAATGGGGCACCTGTCCCTTTTATGGATTTAAAAGACCCTTCAATTCTCAAGTTAATACTGATAGTAGAGAAAAAGCGTAGAGGAGTTTATGTTTCAAGTATCATAGTCTTGAAATTAAATTGATTCAGTAACTATATCTAAAACTATACTGAGTTTAAGAAAAATAAAAAAAATAAAAATTTGAATGACATGACAAGTAGACTCGATGATTTGATTGATTCGATAAAATTTAGTTAAAAATCCAATTATAATCTATTAATTATTTTTTAAAAATTAAAATGATGTCGTTTTGATTTATTAAAAAAATTGAAATTGACCTACTAACTCAATCAAAACTTATGACCTGAATCGGGTTGAGTCAGATTTAAAAATTCTTACATGTATTTGCAGGGTAAAACTTAGTAACAAGTTAACTCAGTGATTTGGTTGATCCGGTAAAATTCAGTCAAAAACCCGGTTGTAATTTATTGACTATTTTTAAAAAATTAAAATGATATCATTTTGATTTATTAAAAAAATTAAAATTGACTCACTAACTCAATTAAAACTTATGATCTAGATTTTGGACTGATTCAATCAACGAGTGAGATTTAAAAACTCTGACATGTATTTGCAGGGTAAAACTTAGAGAGGAAGAAGATAGTTTTTCTTATGAAGGAGAATATGACTAATTAGCATAGAATTCAAGGCAGTTTATAAAATCTTGAACCCAAATGGAGGAGTCCATATAAAAGTAAGACGATCAATGTATTTGTTGTTTATAGTCTTGGACTATTTGAAAATAAAAGCTCTAATTAAAGGACAATGAGTCGCGATAAAAAATGTCCTCTCTGTAGAGATACGTGGCTAAGAGACGGGCTCTCTTTTAACACATACATATATACATATAGTATATTCAAATATAATAATTGGATTTAGGCATATCAGTCTCGTTCGTTCGGGGTTTGACTGTATTAAACCCCCGTTCAGGGATATTATATTATCTAGTTAACCTCCATGGATACCCTGGGTTCAATAAACTCTTGCTGTTTATATATATATATAACTTGTTTTTGTTTTAGTTTAAGTATCCCATTAGCAGAAGGAGATTTACAATCTGCACAGAATGCATGATATTTGATCAAGTACATATTCTTAATTCCAGCTTGGGTATATTAATTGTATCGCAGGAGATTTGCTAAAATATATGCAATCTTCTTCTGAAGGGATTAGTTAATTATAGCTCAATATCTCCTGAAGAAATAAACGGTCCATTTCATTTTTTTATCCTGAGAGAATTTTTTTTTTACGAGGGGGAGAATGAGCCATAAACCTTGTTGAAAGAGAGATGGACGCGAGAGGATTAGCCACAAATTAAACCCGGTTTGCCTGTCCTTTTCAGTTTACAAACCTAATCCAGAGAAATTCATGTTCATGCGGCACCCAATTAGTTGAAGAGCTCCAATACATATATAAATATGAAGCAAGATCAGCAGGACCAGCTTGAAGCAGATTGGGTTGGTATGATTATAATACCAAACATACAGCCACTGATTAATTGTGATGACCCAAAGCTTTGTACATACACTACCTCTTCATATTAAAGTTTCACACCATTTCTTGGGAATTCAATTAAAAAAAAAAAAGGAAATGAAGAAGTCTATCAGCGTAAGAGATTAAAATCCAACTAATACAAGACGGGGACGCAATGTATGCTGAACATGTATGCCAAAATACCGCCGATGATCTTCATCAAACAAGCATTTAAAAAAAAAAAAAAACGTAACAGGATCTGCCTGAAGAATACTATAAAATGTAACTCATAAATCATACAGATTCTTTTTTAATTGGGGTGTCCTTATCGTCAGTGTTTTTATAATAATGCATTGCTATGGAGTAAAACATGATTGATTAATATAAAACATGGTCGGTAGCGTCCAGAGCCAGCTTGTCAAATGGCGACAGCATACCCTCGCTCTTGTCAAGACTACTGACACAGCAAGTCAATGAAATCAATTTTCTAGACTAAAAATAAACAATAATCCAGTTTAATCTTCGAGGAGCCAGCATGGTGATGGTGTGTTTTGAACGTTACACACTCTTGGTCAAATTTTATATTCAAACTTTGTTTGTTAGCGTTGTAATGATTGTTTTTAAAGTTTTTTTTATTTAAAAATTTATTCAAATAATATTTTTAATAAAAACACCTCAAAATACTATTTAAAAACATTAAAAAAAATTAATCCAAAAAAATCAGTTTTTAGCGTACACGCTTTTAATCCAGTCAAAAAGACACTGCTTTCATTCCAAGGAAGGTGGGTTTCTATTTCAACGACGTAGAAAAAAGATTCAAGAAATTTTAGGGCCGTATTTGATTCCTAAACTTAAGTACGTGAAATGGAAAATCTATTGTTGTGACTGTTCATAATTCTTATCAGAAAATCTAACAACAAAAGGAGATTAATAGCAAAGTTTATAGATGTGTTTGCGACTAGTTCTTAGTATATAAATCATAAATACTTGTTCGAGACAGATTACTAAGGACGGGGGAAGAGTTTAATTTGATGATTAAAGCCTTCTATTTTCAGAAAACATTATGGTAGTTACTAATTACTTGAGAATATTATTCTTAATTAAGATCATTTGCACATAAAAATAGAATAAATTGAATATTTTTTAGTTTAACGTTGGTGTCCGGGCCAGCTTGCGCGCATCTCGACTAATCTCACGGACCCTGAAATTAACGACTATATAAGCCTCCAGTGGCTATCATATGAACAATCACAGAGCTCGAACCTAAAATTATAGAGGAAATAAACTTCTTAATCTAATCTCTTATCATTAGACCACCTGGTTGAATAAATTGAATATTAATCATGTACGTAGAGGATGATGAAGAATAATCTGAATTCAAGCATTGCAAGGCGTATTTCTACAGGGTCCATTGAATTATGAATAGAAAAAACAAATAATTCATTGTTTGAAGTAAGGAATAGCAAGCAATCATGGATGGGAAGAGCAGGGACGTGTGCAAATTGCAGGTGGGGGGTCCTTGTGTGTGGGGCCTATCTTGTATCTTGATAGATCAGCACGTCTTTGTTGACCCCTGGAAAAATCAAAGAGATTTCGAGAGCCCCTTGTCAACAAATTTGAGTAAAGATGTTGTGTTATTTTGTGTGCCCCCTCTTTTGATTTTATCGTCTCCTCTCATTGACTTGCTTGACTTAAAAAGAGAGAGCAGCAGAAAACACAGCTCATCTGGACACGGTTTATTATTAAAATAAATAGTAATTTTTACTTAGGGTAAATTAATCTTTGTATTAAAACAATTTTAATATTCTAAAATTGATCGGAGAGAAGAGAGGTATTTTACATTTTAATTGTATAGTAAATAATTTTTTTTTTATTGATGGTTACTTTTGTACATAGAAAAAATATATAGTAAAATAATATATCTTGAGATAAAAATAAAAAACTAATTTGCAACGGTGAGGTCTTTTTGTAATTTTAATTTTTATTTCATGGTAAAAATACCTTGGCTCCTTTTATGTCAAATAATCTAACTCCTGGGTTAAAAGATAATTTGTGTCATTTTGTTGTTGATTTTTTTTTGTAATTAATAAGTTGAGGTGAGGTCATTTAAATACTTTAATAAATTAAAAAAAATGAAAAAACACACCAACATGTGTTGTACATGCATCAACCGTTCCGTTGTCTTGGGATGATGCATATAGCTAATTCAGGTGGCCAAAATTTCCGTTTCAAGGTCACTTCCGATGTGTCTCGGCGTGTTCTTCATGAAAAAATGGGCGCGTGCATGGATAAGTTTGTTGGTTTGTCACCGATAACCATTATTTTTTTCTTCTCCTATGCTCTCTTTTCCTCGGTCTTTGCATCTGTCCTGCAATCTTTTAGATTAGTCATTAAACTTTCCTTTTTTTTTGTTTATATTCTTTTGGTTATTATTTGCTTTATTTTAAATAATTTATGAAATTGAAATGTATTTCAATTTCATCCTCATTCAAGTTCTTGCTTTGTCAAATTTGGTTTCTATTTTTTTAATTGCTATTTATAGAATTTGAGATAATTTTTTTATTTGATTTTTTTCCGAATTCACCCTCAATTATTTTTTTATCAGACTTCATCTCTATTCTCTTGATTGTTGTTTTTTCTTTACAAACTTTTGTAAGTTGTTTTTTTAAACTCGATTTCATCTTCAATTTTTTTTTTTAGCTTCATGATCAAGCTCTCGTGTCTAGTATTTCACGGGGTTGCAAGTATTTGAGATAATTTTAGTCGTTTTTTTATTTTTTGTAAATAATATTATTTAAATTTTTAAAATTTTGTTATTGACATAAATTAATCTATCTAATTAATGACGAGGATCTAACGTGAGTCAAGTTAAATAAATATGCAATTTGTATGGTGGACATGAAAGAAGAAGAAGAAGAAGAAGAAGAAGTAAGAAACATGCACAGCCATAAGATATTATCTATTTTTTTCTTTTAATAAAAAATCCAGTTCACATGTTTCTGTCATATCATGGAGGAGTTATTTCTATACTCATTATTTGGCTGTCACTTAGCGACAATTTAGATCGAGGTCGATGTTCTTGGAACGCATCCTGTGGTAACAGAGGCTCGAGAGCGTGGTTGCTTTAACCACGCTATCATCCGGTTAATATTTTCATGTTCTTCACAGCTCCAGTTTTCAACTTCTTTCTAGGGAGAGAGATTGGTATCACCAGAGCACAATTTTTTATAATAAATATTCAGAAGTTAATTACATGATGCATATTTTACATATATAATAACTAAAAATTCACATACTTTTGAAATTGGAAATTTTTTCATTATCAATATTCTTTCCTTGAATATCTCATCAAATATTAAATTTTAGGTGTCACTCACTCCATTAAATTTTTTTTGGTGAATTAATTATCTTTCTATTAGTTTTTACTTCATCGTTGAAAATTAATAATATATATATATTAATTACATGATGCATAATTTACATATATAATAACTAAAAATTCACATACTTTTGAAATTGGAATTTTTTTCATTATCAATATTCTTTCCTTGAATATCTCATCAAATATTAAATTTTAGGTGTCACTCACTCCATTAAATTTTTTTTGGTGAATTAATTATCTTTCTATTAGTTTTTACTTCATCATTGAAAATTATAATATATATATATATATATATATATATATATAAATTGAATTTTTTCATTATCAATATTCTTTCCTTGAATATCTCATCAAATATTAAATTTTAGGTGTCACTCATTATTTTTTGTGAATTAATTATCTTTCTATTAGTTTTTACTTCATATATATATATATTATGAATTTTCAACGATGAAGTAAAAACTAATAGAAAGATAATTAATTCACCAAAAAAAATTTAATGGAGTGAGTGACACCTAAAATTTAATATTTGATGAGATATTCAAGGAAAGAATATTGATAATGAAAAAAATTCCAATTTCAAATATATATGAAATTCACTATACTAATCCCCTCAAGTTCAACGATGATTAACGTTGTTTGCTTTGAAACCAGCCAGACCGGTCACCAGGTTACAAAAATGATGATGTCAACCAATTTTGGACTCTATTTAACCATAACTCAAGCTCTACTGCATTCCCCAACTTCCAAGTTTTCATGGTGCATAGGGCTAGAACACTAGCACTGCTTGGCTTAAACCATCTCTCTGTCTCTCCGTCGCTTTAAGTTGTTTAGGCATAGATATCATGGCTACAGGTCAAAACACAGAAGGGGATGCCAATCCCAGCCAACCCGCATTAGATAGAACACTTGCAGATTTTGATCCTGTGAAGAAACCAAAACGAAACAAATTTGCTTTTGCTTGTGCAATCTTAGCTTCCATGACTTCAGTCTTGCTTGGTTATGGTGAGTACTTTATTTTCTCTTAAGCCGTTCCTTTTTCCAATATTATTCATTTGGTATCATACAAATGCTTTCACTGTTTTTCTTCTACTTATCCTTTTTCGATCACTTGGATATGTATTGCTGCAAGATAAAGATTTCAAGAAATTAAACTAGCCGTGCTAACCCTCAATGAAGAATGAAACTTTAAGAAAATAAATGCCGTTAATTTTTTTTATTGCAATTGTTTTTTTTTCTTTGTGTGAATCATGCCTTGATTTTTGTATCATTATCCTAACAGCTTGTTTCCCATCATATTTTGTCATAGATATCGGAGTAATGAGTGGAGCCAACATCTACATCCAAGATGACCTTAAAATCAGTGACTTGCAAGTATCATTGCTTGTGGGAACTCTTAACTTATACTCTCTTGTTGGCTCAGCCGCTGCTGGCCGGACCTCTGATCGGATTGGTCGTCGATACACAATTGTGATGGCCGGAGCCATTTTCTTTCTTGGATCTATACTCATGGGATTTGCCACAAATTATGCCTTTCTCATGGTTGGTCGCTTTGTCGCTGGTGTCGGTGTCGGTTATGCCCTCATGATTGCCCCTGTTTACACTGCTGAAGTCTCTCCAGCCTCTTCCCGTGGATTTCTCACCTCATTCCCAGAAGTAAGTATACATATATTTATCTATTTCGTAGGTGGTTTAGGAACACCTTAATTAAAAAAAGAGTTTGCTTTTTCGATTTTATATTCGAACTCTAAAGTTGCTAATATGATGGTTACTAAGACTTACATAGTTGTTAATTTCAGGACCTGTAGAATTAGTTGAGGTGAGCAAGCTGACCTAAACACCCACGTTAATAAAAAATATATATACATATATTTAAATACATTTTCTTTAATTTTCCAAAAAAATTTGTTGCTTTAAGACTTGTGTTTTACAATTTCTTTTAAACAAGAGAGATTAAAAAATTGCAAATAAAATGGTATTCTTACTAATTTAATTTCAAATCTTGTAAGAGAGTTTTATAGTATTTTTCACAGGCATTAAGAAAAAGCATTAAATATTGTCGACTCATATATTTTTTTTATTGTATTTTAAAAATATATGAAGTTAAATAAAAAAAGTGTAAATTTAATTTTTATAAAGGGATAAAATAATAAAATTTTATACTCAATTCTTGAACTTTTTGATAAAAGACATATTTTAGAACATCTAAAAAAGAGAAGGACTCTCTTTATGAGATATAGAATGAGTGCTTGGGTGTTTAATATGTAATTATGTACTGAAAATGGTTTCCAAGAGTAAATAATAGCCTTGAAAAGTTTAGTTTGAAATACTCTTAAAATTCTAATAAATGCACAAGAATCCCACTTTTAGCAATTTGAATGTTGAAAAAAACTAAAATCTGGGGATTTGATATCAACATCACCTTTGTGATTCTGTATCTTGTGCAGGTATTCATAAATTCTGGGATCTTACTAGGATATGTATCCAATTATGCCTTCTCTAAGCTCCCAACTAACTTAGGTTGGCGATTCATGCTTGGAATTGGAGCGATTCCTTCAGTTTTCTTAGCTTTGGTTGTTTTAGGCATGCCCGAGTCTCCACGTTGGCTAGTCATGCAAGGTCGCCTTGGTGAAGCTAGGAAAGTTCTTGACAAAACCTCTGATTCTAAAGAAGAATCTCAACAAAGACTATCAGACATAAAAGAAGCTGCCGGGATCCCTCAAGATTGCAACGATGATATTGTCCATGTGCAAAAACAGAGTCATGGTGAAGGTGTTTGGAAAGAATTACTCATTTATCCCACACCTGCTGTTCGTCACATTTTGATTTGTGGGATCGGTATTCATTTCTTCCAACAAGCTTCAGGAATAGACGCGGTCGTTTTGTACAGTCCGAGGATCTTCGAAAAGGCTGGAATCACGTCATCCAATGATAAATTACTAGCAACTGTAGCCGTTGGATTCACCAAGACCGTTTTCATCCTCGTGGCCACATTCTTACTTGATAGGATCGGACGACGCCCATTGCTTTTAAGTAGTGTTGGGGGCATGGTATTATCCCTAGCAACCCTTGGATTCGGGCTGACAATGATTGATCATTCAGATGAGAAACTACCATGGGCTGTTGCGTTATCAATTGCCATGGTATTAGCTTATGTTTCTTTCTTCTCCATAGGAATGGGACCGATAACTTGGGTATATAGCTCGGAGATTTTCCCCTTAAAACTACGTGCTCAGGGTACAAGTATGGGAGTGGCGGTTAATAGAGTGACAAGCGGGGTGATATCTACAACTTTTATTTTGCTGTACAAGGCTATAACTATCGGTGGATCCTTTTTCCTTTTCGCTGGAGTTGCAGCCGTGGGTTGGCTGTTCTTTTATGCATGTTTGCCTGAGACACGAGGTAGAACTTTAGAGGATATGGAAGTGCTCTTTGGTAGTTTTTTCAAGTGGAGGTCTGCTTTAAAGGATGAGCAGAGGAAGGAAGTCAGTAGTGCTGAAAATGGCGGTCAGATTCAGATGGGAACTAAAGCTCAAGAATAGTATTAGTGTGACAATCGTATCTTCTGCTGCTTCTTTTTTTATAAATGCTTCAGATGGTGTGCAAATGAGAAGCTTGTTTACTAGAAAAACAAAAAAAAAGCAGATATTTAATGAATCAAAAAGATAATATTGTCCATAGTCTTCGTTTTTGTCCCTTTTTTTTATATTAAATATGTTTAGCAGATAGCTAATTAGTATTTAAAAAAAATGGTGAGGAGACACGACCCGTAAATAATTTATGGGTTTGAACTGCTTAAAACATTTTGGCCTAAACAAAGGACCAGTCTTGGAACTGGTGCGCATCTACTCGACAAGTGAATTATTGGGGGGGAGTTTTTCTAACGTTTGGCCTGAAGTGTTACGCCATCAAATATCCCACGGGACAACAGTAATGTGTTCGAAAAACTGAATTCACATCCCACGGGACAACAGTAATGATGGACATGCATCATTGGTCGGTGAGTCGTGTGTGTGTGTGTGTGTGGTACACGATGTTCATCTACTAGGAGTAGGAGGCTGCTACTCCTTCATTGCTGTTGGGTTGTAGAGGTAAATCATCAATTCAATTTTAAATTAATTAAATATTAAAAAAATCAAGGGAACTAAATTAACTTATTAAATTTATGATCTAAGGAATGAGTTGTGATAACTTCATAAAAAAATATTGAATAAGATAATAAATATTAATTTTTAATAAATTTAATGTTGAATGATAAAATAAAAAATATAAATTAAAAAAAATATATTATAATAAATAGTGTTACGTGGAGAGACATACAGTAAAAATCCTTTTTTTTTTGGTTAGTTAACGTTGTTGGGGAAGGGAGGCATGGCTAGTTTGCCAAGAAGGGATACACAACTAGTCTCCAATAAGAGGGAGGCACAGGGTCAATTTAGATCTTGAGTGGGTGACTTCACGTCTTAGAATAAGTGGTTCCCTTTTCTTGGATGTACCATCACTCGCAAGTTGCAACCATGGCTCCATGGAGGTTTCCTTTTCTTTATAATTTGTTTTTCATTTAGGCTAAATTCGCTCGACTGTGGTGAAAATGACGGGCTAGGGAAGGTGCTCTAGCTGCGGTGCTGATTTATGTACAAAATTGTTTTTAATTTGAATTCCCTCGTCCTCAGGTCTAAGAATTTCGTCCATTTGCTTCAATATTCTGGACCGCTTGTGATGATGATGCTGACCCAAATCTATTACATAATTGATCTCTTTAAATATATCGTCGCATGATGAATTTTGTTATGAAAATATACTTATTTAGAAGAAAAATTATACATAAAATTAATAAGTTGTGAAGGTCCTCAATTCAGATGTGAGATACTTGTATAATTATAGTCTCTCCAAGCACATAGCCTTGCATTTCCATAATCATCCAACAATAGTATCCGCGATCGATCAACTTTCGTCCTATAAAATTAAATCTATTTCTTTGTTCTGATGAGATAAATAATTTTTGTAATTTAAGTTTCTTTGATCTCTCAAGTATCCAAAATCAGTTTTTCGATCATAACTAGCTGTTCATAATTATAAACAAAAAAAAGACATGAAGGCGAGAAACAGTCCGTGCACAAAAAAAAAAACATGACTGGAAAACTGTCAGCAAATAACCTTGGTAGAGTTGCAGCGGGTTTCTTAAAATGTTTTTCTTGGTAACGAGATCAAAATGTTATTTGTTTAAAATTTATATTTTTTCAATGTTTTTAAATTATTTTAATTTGTTTCTATTAAAAATAAATTTTAATAAATAAAAAATATTATTTTAATATATTATCCACCAAAAATAACAATTTAAAACATATCTTCTACTACGTTCCCAGTACCAAGAAGGCCACTCACCACAACTCGTGTGTTTTTAGCAGTCATTCAGCAACGAGGAGGAAAAATTTTGTGATTTTTACTATTGTTCAAGGTTTGTTCTCTCCCCAAAATTTTGTCGCTTATGACGATTCAAGTGGTTACAGTCTACGGATTCCTAATGTCGTGGAGCGAACATGAAAGTTCGTCGGGTGAATCGCAATATGAAAAGGATCAGAACCCATCATGAACAGAAGATAGCCACGTGTAATAATATCTTTATTTGTCCAGCCACGTTATACATGTATATAAAAAAGTAAAAGCAACATGTTTAATAACAAACCCTAGACTGATAGTTCAGCAGTCAAGACTACGCTGGCAACAAAGAAACTCGAGGCAAGGATAAGACAGATACTGAAGGAGGTTGCTAGAGTAAAATAAGCCTATAGAGGACCGCTTTACGATACAAATGTAATTTAATAAAAATTTTGACCGCATTACGATACAAATGTAATTTGATAAAAATTTTATCTTTTTATTATTTTAATATACTAGTATTAAAAATATTTTTTTTTTAAAAAAATAAACACCTAAAAAAACACTTAGATAAATATCACGCCATCACCAGTAACGGTAGTCAAAGAACTCTGAACTCCCACAATTCCCAGAATGTTTCAAGGGCGAGAGGTACGAGTTTCATAGCTAATCAAATTGGCTTGTTTCTTGTACTTGAAAAGAAAGAAGCATGAACTTCAATTGTGTATAGGACCAACAAACAGTGTTTTAGTATCATTGCAAACATCATCAGGAACCCCACCGCTCGATTCTGAAAATCTTGCCGTTCTGCTAATAATATTTACTTCAGCTCTCTAAAGTGGAAAGTCTCCAGGAAAAAATCCACAGCTGTAAACCTAAGGAACAATTACAAAATTACATGCAATCATGTACATTTATGATGAACTCTACGTTTTTATTTACTTCTCAATGCCCTGTTGAATGTATTGTATCAAGTCGTAGCCAGCTGTGGTCCACTTATTGTAGGCATCTGTGCACACCCGGATCATGAAGTTGGCAGCTTCACGCTCGCTCATCTCAGGGTGAAATCTCTTGCGAAGATTTCCAATTGGGTCACCCCTACTGAAGCACGGCAACCCACTGTCAAGCATCAACATCACAGTGTTGATTATCCCATCCATGTAGCGGCGGGCTGCTAGGTACCCCTTCACACACAAGCTGTTGACAGATTTTAGGAAACCAAACACTTAGCTCTCAAAATCTTTGTCCATGAAAGCAGATAGAAGAGAGAAAATCCAAAAAACAAGCACTAATCTTACCGTACAAATTGGGACCAAGTCTCGCTCTTCATAACCCCAGAGGGATCTAGTAATTGAGTCATCTCATGGCTCAGCTTGAAGTGTGCACTCTCAAAGCGCATATTTCCACCAGGTGATGTTTCCAAGATGAAACCAAAATCAATGTGAACAAGCCTCCCCACGCTGCATTGGCATGAATGTCAGTGTCAGTAGTCGGTATTTTTTCTCAAAATCCTAAAATCTAATATTAACTTCTATGTTGATGTTGATTGGTGTTAGGCATGCTGTGCTCCACCCACACGCGCGCGCGCACCCCAACACCCACTCGCGCGCCTGTTTTCCTTCATAGTTTTGCTTGGATTGTATGTTTCTTGAATGCACTAACTTTACTCCCCAGCCATTGCAATCAACAATTACTTCCATGAAAATAGAAAAACAAAAAGATTGCGTACTTGTCAAAGAGAAGATTCCCATTGTGTCTATCCTTTGGCTGAAGTAGAAGGCTGGCAACTGCATAACCAGCACTACTAATGATAAAATTCTCGCGTGCAGCTTCAAAACTAGGAGAGCCGACAGGCCCATAATCCTGTTGAAAGATCTCATACAAACCACCATCTGTTGTTTCACCCATCTGACTTCTGCTCCGTGTGTTAGGCACAACCTATGTGGTTAAACATGGTTCGCAACATATAAGCATAACACATACAACATCACAGAAGAGGCAGTTTTATAATGGTAGGTTGAACATTGCCACATCAAAAGAAAAGGAAAGGACTAATATTTTAGGAAGTCTGGTGTTTAAAATTGGCTATTAGTCTTGAATTATTAAATTAACATTTCTGAGATGGCATTCCTACTCTATATGAAGATATCTTGTTGGCACCACATTCCACTCTAAGTGGCAAACTGCACTCTTGCTCTCATTCTGCATATCGTATTGAGCTGTATTCCAGGTAACATTGCACCAGACAAGCACAGCTAAAATAATGGTTAAACACAAAATCTCACCTCAATTATACCTCTCTCCGGACCAGTTGGGAGAACACCATAAGGAAACAAGTAGAGATTAAGTCCAACTGCTTCAAATATATCTCTAAGGAGTGCTATAACTTGAAGGGCAAGAACATCCTGTCGACAATCATCTCCTACCTTCGAATGGAAAAGTATCAAATAAGCCATTTATGATAAGACTGCTTAAATCAGTATCAAAACTTAAGACCGAAAAAAATTAGTTTGTAAAGAAAGATGCATTTTACTATCACCAATGCCATCTATTTCATTCAAATAAAAAAAAATTAAGCAAGCATCGCAAAATTATGTGATAAAAAACATTACATGGCCTGAAAATGACAAACCTCTTTAGAGAAATCATACAACATATAGTTCGTTCTTTATATGAATTTGTGAGTATCAGTGTTCATAGGTGGTACATTCTATAGGGATTTCATTGGTGTAACATGTTCACAATCATACCTTGAAGATGCAAGCTTGGGGTTTTACATCATTTTGGTCCCCAAACCGATCAACCACATTAAATGTCACCATGATGGGAACTTTTGCTGCAGATTGTAAAGGTATTCCACTGTCCACCCGGATGCCCCTAACAAGCTTGCTAGGAGCAGTTGGTAAGTAAAGATCTTCTCCCTCCAATTCAATTTTCTCCAACTCCCTATTTTAGCAAGCCACATGCCAACATCAACAGCAAGATACAAACCATAAGCAGAACGAGCTTAAGCATTGAGATTAGGGGTATACCTCCGAATACCAGCTCGGCGTTCTTCCTTAGAAAGTGGATACAGAACACCAGAAATAGATGTAACTTTATCAAAAAAATCAAACTCCCTATGAAACAAGTTGAGGGCCTTGGTGGTGAAACCATCAATAATACGCTGACGAACAACTGGCAACAGTGCTTGAAAGGAACCACTCTGTAATAAAAACATATATAAATATAGTAGTCAAGTATGAAATGATAATATCATGGTGGGATCCATTGATTCATACACATGCATGTAGCATCTTAGGAACCGCACGTGTATCCAGATATGAAAACACATCCTAGATTATAAGTGCATCAAAAAAGTAGACACACATCTCGAGTAATTGAGTGTGACAGAATTGTAATGAATAAAGCAGGTTGTGATTGCAAACCTAGTATTAATATTCACCAACCACCCCCAGTGCATCGTGTTGTAACATATGTATGTACAAGCAACTACATGATCAAGCTGGTAATTGGCAACACTGTAACACACATTTGCTGACTGCAGAAAACCTCTTTAACATATTGCGGCAATAACACCAGGCTGCTAATAAACCAGACATGACAAATACATGAATATGGTAAGAGAGGAGTGTGAGGTGGTATCTCTTAAGCCTTTCCTCTGATCTCTTTCATATCTATGAAAGATTAAGGTAGAGCAGGATTTTCACATGAAACAAGCAACGTTTGCTAAACTGCTTTGTCTACAACTGAAATGCTCTCTATGACATCTGTTGTATTCTACTGGGTCAAATGAACAAAATGTAATTCCAAATGAATGCATATTAACAAACTTATATCCCACTTGGGAAGTAAGCCTATACCTTCCAGATAAACTATCCATGCATAAAGAGGTAATTACATTTAGCAGTTTTTGTGTCAAGAGTAAAGGATTGAATTAAGTCTAAAGGTAAGAGGTCTGTTTGACTAGAAGAAAAACTATACATACCTTTCCAGAGGGAACTTCTTTACCAGATTCTAATGGAAAGGTTTCACCCTGTCATGCATAAGACACTCATGAATTATGCAAAGAGAAGAAAATATAAGACCATTATAAGTTAGCCATACAAGTATACGAATGCTTCCACACCTGCAGATGCCATATCAGAATATGGGCAAATATATCACTTCTCTGAGTTGCTCTGAGCAAATATCCTTCTACTAACCTCTGCAAAAATCATAAAAGTAGAAAACCAATGAACAAGAAAATACTTGTATATTCCTGGTGGCAGTTTACAGTTTAAAAATCCATTCTAAAAAAAAGGACAAGTAAAATAATCCCATTCTCAATTCTGGCAGCTTTGTATAGTTAAATAGACAAAATAGACCTACTGATCGAAAATGCAATCAACCTGACTGTCCAGAATTATAGAAGTGTAGAAGCCAGGTTACAGTGGAGTAAGAGGCTTAAGGTTGAAAGAAGTGTACAAAAGGATTTTTTTTCCTTTTTCTGGGCAAAAAAAAAAAACTTCCTATTTGATTTGCTTATCTCATGCAACATAAATCAATAAGAGAAGTAATTTTTAGGTGAGTCGGGTTAAAATTGGTTTGAGATGTCCATCCTCCACCTCACCTGAACCACTCTTGAATTAAGATGAGGTTAGTGCTTCCCCAACCAAACCTGAACTAGAGTATTAACATAAGCACAAATGGTCAGGTTCATCAGATAACCCACCCCATCATCGTATCGCAAAGACTGCACTAGCTGTGGCATAAAGAAAGTCACTCGCTCTGGAGGATAAGACTCCAAAACTCTAAGAACATATGCCATCACACGTGGATGCCCCTTGTATGCAGGAGTCAGGAAATCGAGTGCTTGTGTGATTGAACAAGCAGCCCAGTGAGGCAGTTGTTGCAAAAGCACTGAATCTTCATCAACAGCATTCGGGGTGACAAAATATGGCAATGCTTCAGGTATGCAGCGGAGATCCAAAATACGTGACTGCAATGGAAACACCAGAAAAATCAAGATATCGTAAACTAAATTACACAAGTAACACATCATTAAAAGGGGGCCGGAATCTCCAAAGGACAACATATATCATTGTCATTCCAATTTTCCACAAAAGTAAAGAAGAATATCCTTGCTCGCAAATGATATTAAGAAGCAAATTATCAGAGTTGTTTAGTGGTGAGCAAAGATGGCCACCGTTTTTTTAATAAAAAAAATTTAATGGTCACATTTCGTGATCACTCTTTATCAAATCAATGGTTTTTTGAACTAGCAAGAGGCTCTGAGTTTCAACATCAAATCAAAACAAACACATAGAATGGCCATTTCCACCCAACTGTGCTGAGGCCATTTGAGCATGATAGGCTCAGCATACTCCAATCCAGAGTGAGAGGAGGAACACTTCTACACAAAGTACCAAAAAAGGATACATGTAAATGAAACACTACAAAAACATGAAGAAGACATTATCAACCTTGCACTGGTGTACCTAATAAACAAGAGATGCAAACTAATTCTACTATGAATTGTTGAACTTGCCTCTGGTCATGGTTTGCTAGGTTTGTATGGCTATTAAATGATAAAAAGGTTCATCTCATGGCTGATAATTAATGGATACTAAAAAACGTAAAAAACCACGGTGTTTAAATGACATTTTAGGCTCTCGACTACAAATTTGTATATGATATTTTGATATTTTTTTAGGAAAAAATCCTGAAGAAAACCAAAGATCAATGAACAGGAGAAGCATAAAAGAGATTCAGTAGGGGGGAAATGCATAGGTTTTGACCCAAATAAACAAAAAATAAAAGAATACGACAAAAAAATTTAACCAAATAAAAACAAGTTACTATAAAAATGCAGAAGATCTAAAACACATGAAAGAAATTCAACCATAACTAGATATTGTAAACTAAGCAAAAATGTAAGCAAAGCATGTGCAGCTGAATAGAAATCATCTTCTGCAACTGCAGCTCAATAAACTAAAAACATCTTTTTTTCCAATATTTATATCATTTTTCACCTTTATTGTTCAAGACAATGATAGCAGATCACTTAGTGGCACAGAATTAAACAGAATCTCTGAATAAGCTTTTATACTTTCACCCAAGGAATGACAACTGTTCATAAAGAGATGATTTTCCAAAATGAAATCATCTTCTAAACAAGAATTAAATTACAAATGTTAATCCTTATTCAGGAGTTTCATATTGTCAGTTCTTTGCAAGCTTATGCTCCCACTAATAAAGATATGGCAAAACTACCTGAACTAGTTGAGTTACTTCAGCTTTCAAATTAATATTTGTTGGGAACCTCGAGACCAAGCATAAGGCGATCCTTGGATCCACAGAGAAGGCAGTCCTAGCATATTCAATCCATTTCTCTGAGCTGATTTTAGGCCGAGATGTATTTTCCCTTGAGATGGAAAGACAAAAGGAGTCGAGATCTTAAGAAACTAATACTATAATATCTTCAAAAAAGTTGGTAGCAGAATATGAATTTATTGCATATAATAGCGACGATTTACTTAGAGTTAGTGGGTTGTGCCCAAACTTCAAGCCTATCAGCTTCATGCTGGCATAGCATCATAAGCAGCTGCTTCCGTTTTTCTCTTCCTGCAGCATAGTTCTCCATCTGGCCCCATACAGGGTGACACTGATCATTCTGCAAGTACTTCATTTTATTAATTCCCTAATAAAATACAAAGGCAGGCTCTGAGATTCAAACAAAGATTGAAGCTACCCCAAAACACACAAACACAAAAAAAAGGTCCTATATCAGCATCCCCAACTTTCCATATTAGGAAATCCGCAAAACATTATCCACTTTAGTTTTTATAAATCAGATGGCATGACTTAATGAGCCTGCCCATTATTAAAATTATTTGAAAAAATGGAAATCAAAGTGTTTTTGAAATGCCAAGAACTTTCACTTGAGTTGATAGATATGAAAAAAGCACATACATTTAGGACCATGTGAAAGTGAAAAAACTTGGATGAGGATCTATATAAGTATCAAAATGTGAAATAACCAATTCTTAGAACTATGCATGGCAATTGATTCCATATGCAACAAACGTAATCTTACCATATCAACCAAATAGGTCCCATTCTCGTGCCCCCGTCCTCTTGCATCAGATTGACCATCATTAGAAATATAGTGAACAAATACGGAGAGAGATCGAGCCTCACTAATGGAAAAATTTACATTGTTTACATCAAACCATTCAGGCTCAAAAGCAAACCAACCCAAACAGGCCCTGAAACATGCACCAAACACGACTTTCAATCCTCAAATGCAACAACAAAAAAAGCATTTAATCATCATCAATAAAGAACTTCAAAAGCAAACTGATGGTACTCCAAAGCCATCCCGGTTAACTCCAAAAACATTGATTAAACAACAATGCAGTACATAAGGCCATTCACAAAGTAACTGAGAATACCATCCTCATCAACATTGCCTTCTGCGGGAAAATAACAAGCACCTTGACCTCTTTTCAGTGGTTTTCCAAAGCCCCAGCCCCAAACCATACACACAAAAAAAGAATCAATCAAAGAGACCCAATCCCCAGTCATCGAAAGATTTTCATTTTCATATTATTTCACTGTTTTCTTCTCTTATTTTCGAAAAGCAGATTTCAATGTTTAATATTCTGTACAACTTTCTTGTTTTAGTTGCCAGGGGGCTGAGTAAACTGTCATTGAAGCATAAAGAGAATAAGCAGCAAGTTTTAATGTACAGTAAATGGAATTGACCTATAAATACGATCTTCCAGTAGTTGAAGCCCTGTTTTGAAATTCTGCAGATTGCCTTGGGAATGACATGAACAGAACTTAAGACCAAGAAGCATGATGGTGAAGAAAGTGCCAGTAGCTGCAGGATGGTGGGAAAAGTTCCAGGAAGATTTGGTTGTCCCTTGTAACAGTCGGCCAAGAAGCAAGAGTTGCTCAACACTGTTGTGTCGAACTACCTGTACAACAACAAACCACAAAATATTTTGATGGAATAAGAAAACTATTTGCTTATTGCTGCAAAACAAACACAACAAGTATTTAACTCCAATGTGCAAACTCCTGCATGTGAATACAGAATACCACCACAAAACACCTTAATCCCACCAAGAGTGCATTCCAATAAATACAAAAGAATGAACACTGATAATGTAACAGAGAGAGATTGACAATCATAGATAAATCCTAACCTCAAAACGGTCAATTAAAAATCCAACCCATATTTTATGCGCCATTATTTGTTCAACAGGATCAATTTCAGGCAGCGATTCAGGTTCCCCAGGGGCTAGCTGAGGTCTCAGTTTCGCAGCAGGTCCAGAGTACTTCACTTCATGCGCAAAAAGTCCTCGTTTTGTATCAATTGTCCATAACCAAGCATCCACTAGCTCTGCAAGCACAAGAGAACCAAGTTGCGGTGCAGCGGAAACCAACCAAGTCCAAATGAAAACACCAGTCTCCATCGAATCAGGTGTAGAAATATATGCTGGACACCAGCAAAGAAGACGTAGAAGTTGAGCAAAGCCTTCTACATTTGATTTTGACTCAGAAGCCTATTACCAAACAAATAAATCAAACAGATGGAAAAAAAGGAGGGACAAGTAAAACACAAAAGTCCTTCAACATTATCAGCAGGAAAATCAGTGACAAGATGGAGAGCCTCATTTTACCAGATTTGAGAGAAGAAATGCAGCAGCCTGGGAACATGTATCACGAAACTGTGACTTGTCCACTTCCCCACCTTTCTCTGCAATACTGACAAATTGCTGAAGAAGGAGCACAATCTTATTAAGTAGCATCTCATTAAACGAATCATCCTCAGCTGGTGGTTGTTGAGAAAACGCTCCAGTTATCAACCTTTGAAGACCACTACCAAAACCTGTTGGTGCGCCACCGGATTGAAATCCACCAATGCTGTTATACAACCTTCTCATGCCTGCAATTTCTCCAGCATGGTTGCACTTAACCGTTGCACTCACAATACCAGTGCTAAGCACCTCCAAATTGAAAGCTTCAGTCACATTCAAGTTTGCTCCTGAAGCAGCTGCTGCTGCAGCCATGACTGCAGGAATATTAGCTGTTCGTATGCCAGTCCAGTCATTTTTACTGGGCCCAATCCGTATCTCAGTTAAGAGAGAAACAACGTCAGTTGTAGGTTGTGTTCTCTGCCAAGTATTTGCTTTGCAAAGCTTTTCCTAAAGTGTTCAGAAACCCAAAAAAAAAGGAGCAAAAACCCATAAAAATGAGTATATTTTAATGAGAAATGGAAACTCCATAAAATAAACAAGATCATCATTATCAACAAATACATAACTGATTGAATAGCATAAGACCTTGTTTAAATGAAGCATGCCACAAGCATACAAAAGAGCATGCACAATTCTCAACAAATTGCAAGAATTATCATAAACAACTCATGTAAAGCAGTTTTATCACATATATTCACACATTTAGCAAATATAGAAATCCAAATCAACTTCATCTATGATATTGTAAAACCAACCTGCAGTAGACCTTGGCTAGTGCATGGGGCATATGAAAGTGATATGCTGATCCATTCCCTGACAATCCTTTGGTACAAAGAACGAACCGATGCTATCAAAGCAGGATCATTAATAACCGCAGAAGGTGAGTCGTTGTGAACTGAAAATAGCAGGGAGTCTAAACAGGATGAATTCCACAAGACCTGCATACATGTATTTCCATTTCATCCACATGAGATTAGGCAAGTTGTGGATCACAGGAAAAGAAAAGAGAAAAAAAATCATCTACTGCAAACAGCTACCAAACAACACTACCTGAGGAAACTTGTCTCTTAGCTGAGTCAACAAGTTTACAGAAATATCTCGAATGTGTTCCTCCCTCTGTGACATGCTTTTTATAAGAAAACAGGCATGGGAAAAAAGAGTTGATTCTCTAACATTGGCTTCATTGCCTGTTTCAGTTATTCGATCTTCCTGAAACCAGATCAAAGTATCAAAGACGTTCACAAGGTAATGAGAGGAAGGGAAGAGAGCAGTAAACAAACTTCATTTTACAAGGAAAGGGTACCATTTCTATTTCTACTACATGTTATTGTTTAAGAAATCAAGAGTCCCCATGAAACAAGAAATAAAAAGTCAATGTCACACTTGAAAACCATCCACTGCTACTATCCAATTTATTCATTTTAAACAGAGTAAGAGAAAGAAAAGGATATCACCAGTTGTGGCTCAATGAAGTGCAGTCCTGGGAGGAAGTATTATAGGGACTATAATGACACTTTACAGAGAACATAACATAAGGGAATGTATTGTTTTGATATTTATACCTTTAGTGCAAGAACTAAGCATAAAAAGTAATCAACATTCCCTACATGAGCAGAAATACAAATGGAAGGGCATTGCTAGAAAAAAGATTTTAAATGCAATGAAATAAAAAAAAATATACCAGCCAGAAAACTGCTGCTTCAAATGCCCTATGAACAATAGCCATCAAACATTGGAACACAGCTGGCATAAGATTTGGAGTTTTTAGATATTCGAAGACACAGCTGAAAGCACTTCTAGAAGCACTCAAACTATCACCACCATTAAGGATGCCACCATTGCTACTGAAACGTATTATCTCCAAAAATGCAACAGCAAGCAGATAGGTTGCCTTCACACCTGTAAAATCAAAGTGTAATCAACACACATGCTTGGGACACCAATATTAAAGCAGACTTGAAAAAAAAAACATGACCATTAACGAGGAATAATTCCACCAAATAAGGTCCCAAAACAACCAAATTTTCCAAGATGACTAAAGAAATAGGCATCAAGTTGAAAACAAATAAACAACACCAGAATCACAAATTTAAAGTGCAACAACATAGTACGCAATCTATTGAACCTGAAATTGTGCTCATAGCTGCAACATCAACTCTGCCACCAAGAGCAGCTGAAAGAGCAGATCTTTGTGTTAAAGCTGCTTTCTCATTACCACTCCCCCGACGACTGCCAGGATTGTGAAGGGCATTGAGTTCCAATTCATCTTCAAGCCATTTCACTGAGCTAACAACCTGGAGAGATATATTATTATGTCAAACTCAAATATGAGTAAAATACATAGAGAAATGACTTTCTTAAATAGTTAAAGATAGGGTGAGATGATTAAGTTCCAAGTGTTAAAACAGGCCAAGTCAAAAGGCAGAATTTCTCAAGTAAAATTAAAAATAATTTAAGATCATAAGGGAGGCAACATTTTGGAGTGCAAAACCATATATATCAAAAATAGGTTCTAGTTTAGAAATGAAAAGGAAACTACTTCAAGCTATATTTAATCCTTAAATGTCCAGGATAGAGATCAGCTCATCGAATGCCTTACCAACAAAATGATGATCCAAACCCAATTTCTTACAAGTCTCAGATTAACACAGTCTACAAGAGAAACAGAAGATTGGTCTTTTTGTACATTTGATATTCCACATTGGCCATATGACAGAACAAGAGTCCTATTACAAGCTGACATGGTGAGTTTCGAGTAATAAAAGAAGTAACATATGCACAGAAGAAGAGAGAAATATTGATGAACCACCAGCCTCCCTAATTTGATCAAACAGCAACCATTCATCAGCCTCATAAGCCAACCCCCACCCCCAATATGACAGAACAAAAGTCTTATTATAAGCCGACGTGGTGAGGTTCGAGTCATAAAAGAAGTAACATATGCACAGAAGAGAGAAATACTGACCGACCACCAACCTCCCTAATTTGATCAAATAGCAACCCATTCATCAGGGGTTTTCCTAATAAGCCAATCCCCCCCCCCCTAAAAAAAGTAATAATAAACAAATAAATAAGCAAAACTTAAACCATTTATTGATCATTGAAATTGTTTTCAGAGACATAAGATTGGTGTATCTACCAATGTCAGACAATGTTGTTGTAATTCAGGTACATTTTGCTATAATTACAATTTATTTCAGAAAAAGATTAATTCATCTATGAACTTAGGTTACTGTAAGTGGTCCAGTTATAAAATTACAAAAGTAGCCTACCTTTTTTTCCTTAATCAACTAAAGCCATGTCAGGGACAAAAAAATATAGAACTGATTAACTGAGTGTTTAACGTATGCATTCCAGAACAGCAATCTGTTGCAGCCCTTATAAAATTAAACAAACTAATCGCTAACAAGTTAATGGCATTTGGCACAATTTCAAAGAGAGACAGGAAAGAAATTATCAAGTAAATAAGATGCCATCATTTAAAAACCATTTGCAATCAACTTACAAGGGGAGGAGTCCCTTGAGCAATTCGCTGAACAGCAGACGACCACTGTGCATTCCACATGTATGGTCCACCCACCGCTTGAAGAGCAATTGTGCCCATGCTTCCCACACTGTTCAGTGTAGTTGAAACTGACTTTGTTGGCTGCTGAATTTTCTGAATGGGAGGTGCTAGACCAAAAAGAGCAACATAGAACCACAGGTTGCGGAACAATTTCAAGAGTGATGGTTCCACATTCACAGTGGGGTCAAAATCAGAGCATATTTCAGCAACAGCAGAAAGCAGAGGCCCTAGAAAATCGGCTCCACTCCTGCAACAATTGGGGTATCAGATAGAACAACGCCAGAAACACAACGCAGTGAGGGGGGGAAATGGCTGTTGCAAGCAGATAAAACAAGAGATTCCATGTAAAGGAAAAGATATATACCTTCCACTTTTGGATTCAGCAGCCAGGCCTACATCTGAGCACAGAGATAGCAAACGATGACGATAGTCTGAGCGTAATTTCATATTTTTAAGCCCACTAGCAATCAAAAGAAATCCTGCAGGAAGAGTCTAGAGTGTGATGGAACTAGTGAGCCACCATTTGATAAGATAAACCATCAGCCATCTTAAAGGTATTTTGTATGACTGGTCATTGTAAACAATGCATACCTCAACACGTTCTGTGGTGGCTTCTGGTGCCAATGTTTTGCTTTCAGCAGACCCTACACTTGACAATTTACTTAAGTAACTTCTTGTCATTAGAACAACTGTCTCCCGATATGACTTCTCAAAACCTAAACCTGCAATGCGAGAAACAGCATCGAGAAGCTGCAAGAAGTTAAGGGAGAAACAAGTTAGAGAACGTGCCAAATAGATATGAAATGCAAAATACTAGATTGCAATTTGAAATGACCACCAATAGAAAGGAAAAAATATGCGTGAGAAAATCAAATCTATATCAGATACTAGATTGCTCCAAAGACAAAGATTCCCTACTCGAAGTCGCAATAAACCAGCAGTTGAAGCTTCGCCCTCTTCCAAGCTTTCAATAAAAAGTGGCAATATCATGTCTACCACTTCAGACTTGTTAACAGCGACAGTCAAATCAGCAAGCAAGCGAATAACATTAAGCTGCACAGCAGGAACTCCCTGCTTCTCCTTGTCAACCTGGAAATCAGCACAACTAGTAAACAGGGAATGAAATAGAACCAGAGATCAATAACAAAAAAAATTGGAAACCATAAGCTGGTGCAGAAAGGATTCCATGATTAAATGGTTATAACCCTGGTTGGCAAACAACTTTTGTTATAACCTCTAGCGAAAAAAAAGATGAACACATTTGACATTCCCATCCCTGGTGAGTATAAGAAAAACTAACAAGTTATCCATCCCAGATTAATTTGAAAGCACCTTTGTTAACAATGTTGACAAGCAGACAAAGACACACCAACAAAATTCTGTTTGTGATCTGTATATCATAGTTATAAATGTATCAGAGCGTGTTGCTCTCAATATAAACCAACCTGGTCATCATAATCAATTCGTTCGCGTATACTGGAGGCCAATCCAGAGATAAACGTGTCCACAGGAGCCCGATCCTTTGTCCAGCCAGATTCAATTATCTGACAGCTTGTCTTCATGACAGTCTCAAACATTGCTCCCTGACTGCCACCCCAAGTATCAGCCTGTTACAATTGTAATGAACATCTTTACAGACCATATAGCATGCTTGTATATGCCAACTGAAACCTATCCATAACACATACCTGAGCACAGGCAGTCAGCACAAGTGGCTTAAGGCGAATGAGCAAGACACGCATTGGCTGACCCCCCCTGGTGACAGCAATTTGTGCAATCCCACCAAGCAATGAACTGAGCAGCTCTTCACAGTTTTTCAACTTCCGCCACACTGAGAGCAAACAGGCTTCTGCAGCATCTATCAACAATGCCAGAGTCTCAAGCACCAACCTCTTGGATGTCTTGCCATCCACATCAAGAGATGCAAGACTCTGAACTTTCATCCTGGCTGCAGCTTGATAGACGGAAAGTTTTGCATTGACTCTTGCTTTTAAAAGCTGTCCCTGTTCATTACAGTCCCGTCTCCGTATCTGCCAACATAACCAACTTTCCCTTATCAACCAGTATATTCAACATTTCTTTTCCCGCTACAGAAAGAGGTCCCATGCACGTTCACTTAATTACACTCACACACACACACACGTACTCACACAAATATACATGCACGCACATAAAACGAGCCCAGAAATTTACATACCCACATACATGAACATATATATGCATTGAGAGAGGCCATAACCAATTTACAATTTCAAACTTTACTGTATCAAATTCAAATTCCATGGTTTCTCCTGAGAGATACCTCCTAATTAAAAATGTAACAGCAAATCCAAAATCAAGTTAACATATAAGCACGTTAGCTTCAAACACATGACCGATAAATAACCAAAAAAATCCATGGTTAGATTTTTCCTGTGCACTAGAAGCACCTTCATACACTTCTACCTTTGCCATTACTAAGTTTCCCTTACATGCCCGTTTCCTCAATGAGGTCCATCTATTTTTCATCTGAAATACATTAAGAACCGTTCACAAACACACAGAGTAGTGGTGGCGGTGGTGGTGAAAACAGCAGCAGCTGCTGCTGCATTTACCTTCAAAAATGCAGACAGAGATTGAAGTTGCTTCTTAGCAATGAACCTAACTAGCTCCAAAAGCTTGTTATCTATCTTGACACAATCCAAAACATGTCCAATCAACTTGTACGCAATCTCTTGCTTCTCCAATCCCTCCGCAGTCTCTTCCTCAAATGAAGCCACTTGTTGCCTGCTCAATCCCCCACCTCCATCAAATCCCACCCCCGTTGACTCCAAACCACTCTTCCACGTAACTCCACTCCCATTCACCACCACTGTCGTTGATGCACTCGACGAAGACAGTGTCATATGACTCAAATCATTCACCGTACTCGAAATCTCATTATTGGCATCGCGGCTACTATTATGTTGTTTCACATTATTACTCAATGGCGAACTTTGTGAGGATGACGTTCCAGAGTTCATCCCAATTCGCTCACTAGGTGACGATGGCACCGGTACGGGCACATTAAACTGATCTAAAAGGCACGTGATCAACTTCTCCCCATCTTCCGGCAAAATCGGAACAAAATTCTCTGTTAACGCAATTAAAAAAACCCTAGAAATCGCCAAGCTCGCGAAATTTTCACCGGCATTGTTCCCAATCGCAGCCATAACAACTTCTCCAACAAATCCGGCAACATCCTCGGAGAAACCCGGATCCAATTCGGCCGACTTGGACACGTAAGCCAGGAAGTCGGTAAAAAAAGACGAGATCGAGTCGGTAGAGAAGGATTGTGGCCAGAAGGAAGGATTAAACGACGTCGGGATTGAGCGGAAGAAAGCGAGGATTAGTGATTTTGGACGGTTATCGGTGTGGTCGAGGGTTATGGAGAGGAATCGAGAAACTGCGAGGATCGCATTGATTTGTGAGTGAGAAACCCTGGGCGATCCGGTTGAGAGAGACTCTGGTTGAGGACAGCGATTGCATAGCCAGGTCAATTTATCAGCGAATTGTGCAGGATTTTGTGAGATTAGATCACAGAGCTCTATTAATGACTCCATTGTCAGATAAATGGAGAATTGAATTGATGGGTTTTTGTTTGATTTAGAGAAACATGCTTTATTTGATTCTGAATGCGAGGGAGGGGGCGGAGAGAGAAAATGTGTGTGTTTTTAAGGTACAATTTTGTTTCTAGGGTTTACAGGGAGGAAGGAAATGGAGTGATGGGTGGGAGGGAAGGGAGGTAATGGAGAGGTGAGGCTGCTGTTAGTTTTGTTTCTCTTATATTGTATTTGCTTTTGCTGCCATTGTTTCTCTTTCGTCTTTTTTTTGTGTCTCTCTCTTCCCCCCTTCTCTCTGTTTGTGGATGTTCCATTTTTTTCGGATAAACTACATTTGTATCCTCTAGGTATTCCAAATGTTTCAATTTAGTTTGTCTTTGGTGTAACTTTTGCAAATTAATTTAAGTTGTTTTCTTACTTTTTACATAAATAAATAAATAAAGTTATAATTATGTGAATAACTTTTCACTCAAATCAGAATTTTGTAATAAAATTGAGTTAAATTTTTAATTTAATTTAATTGAAATTTAAAAATTTTAACTTGGATTATAACTTATTCTACGTTCTTTATTTTTAAAAAAGTTGTATTTAATCATTTTTTATTAAATGTGTTTTTATTTAAATTCATTCTTCCTTGATTTTGTTACAAGTTATTTCTAAAAAAATAACCTTGACTCAAAAGTATAGTTTTCAGACCTGATCCGGGTTCCGGGTTTTGATCGGATCAGGTTTTTAAAAAAAATCAAAATGATATCGTTTTAGTAAAAGAAACAAAAATTAACGGATTGCAACCGGGTTTTTGACCAGATCTTGCTAGGTCAAATCGGGTTTTTCTTTTCATTATTTTTTTTAATCCAGTCTGGTTCCAGTCCCGGGTCGACTAGATACCGGGTCGACCCGCGGGGCCAGGTTTCAAAACTATACTAAAAAATTAAAAGTCATAATTTAAAAATCATACCAAGTATAATGGTAGTTTTATCATTTAATAATAAGCCCATGTTAAAATTACGAGAGAGGGCAAGTCTTTTTATAATAATCTTATTTATTTGCACAAAATACTATTTCTTTGAGTAATATTTTCTCATTTTTTTCATGTTTAGTGAATTTTTATAAGAACATGTAAATGAAAAGTACTTTTTTATTAAAAAAAAAACATTTTAGAAGAAAAGGTAACTTCGATCTCGCTGTAGAATACTTTTCATTTTACATGCGAGGTAATAACTTTATTATTTTTAAATACTATTCTAAGTCCACAACTATATACACAGTCACTGGACTCAAGTCTGTACATGGAGGGATCCAATGTTATGCCTGTGAGTACGATGGCAAAAATAGATGAGTATTAAATAAAAGGATGATATTGAATTAACAGCGATAATTTAGTGGTTGCTTTGAAGTTTCTGGTAAACCAGGGACGAGACTGAAATAGTCTAGTGTTTTTGTGGCTGTTCTGTGCCGGGTCTTTCTTGTATGGGGGACGTGGCGTCTTTGGATCCTCTTTTTGTCTGTTCTACTTCCACCCTCTCTGTCGCTCCGTCGAGGTCAGGGAGTCTGCCTGGAAGATAATGCTCTCTTCGTTGATTTTTCGCTCGTTCACTGTAGAGAGTAGAAACCCAGGAATCAAACTAATATTTAAATTTTTGTAGTCTCGCAACCGATTTTCTTCAACCAGTATCTAATCCAGTTTTTAGCCAATAAGACAACGTATTTACCTGCACTAAAAGTAAAGTTCTCGTGAATTTTTTAAAGAAAATAACTATTCGTGCGTACAGTTTATTTTTCCCAGGGTTTATTTTTTTATTTCTTCGCGGTTATGGATCCACAAAGCATCCCAAGTCATAAATGAAATCTTTGGTGTGTTGATATGAAAGGCATTGATTAACCAGCAACCACCCACTCGCAGGCAAAGCTATAAATATCGCTATAGAATTGTTTATTTTTTGCATTTTAAAAATATTTAAAAGAAAATTTAAAAAATTATTTTTTCATTTCAAATTATTTTTTTAAAATTTAAAAAATATTATTTTAATATTTTTAAAATAAAAAAATATTTTAAAAATTAACCCTACTAAAATAAAATAAAATAACTCGTCAATCAATGATAAAAGTTGCTATACAGCACCTTTTTAATCATAAAAAAATGACTTTCCAGAGAATCAAATATCTTTTCTTCTCTTTAAGCTAATCATGCTCCTCGTGCTATATTTCCACGACTGACCAAACTTACATGCTTGTACTTTTTACTTTTCTCTTAAAATAATAAATAATAATAATAATAATAATAATTTCCTTTCCAGGGGTATATTAATTTTCAGCAGTTTTTCACATGACTAGAATTAAAAAATTTCCCTTTTCTTTCTTGAACAAGTGTCATTAACTCAATAAATAACAATTAAGAAAACAATAAACAAATTTTATCTTAAGAATTTGAGACTGAGATACCTTCGGAGTGGCATTATACCAGCAATTTTATCAAATTATTTTATTATTAAAAAAAACATTTGGAAAACAGGATAGTGGGTATGCTTTTAAACTACAAAGTTATTTATTTATTGGGCCTCCTAAATGTGGTAAAGTCTAGCTATTTCTCTCCGTTGTTGGATAAAGGTTAAAGTCTAAGAAATAGAACATGGATTTCTATCTAGAAGATGGCCTCATAGGTGTTACAAATCATGGCCCACCAGGCCTGGTGCAATTAATCAAAGCAGTGGACACCTGGCATAACAGCCCACATCATTGCTGGGATAGATAAATCATCCGGCTACTTGGGAAATGGGCCTGGGCCTGGTAACTAGCCATGTAGAACCTCTCGCTTTCTCCTCCGATGACAAATTATCCGATTATTTTTAAAAAGTTTGGAGTTTTTTTTATGTTTTTAGTTTTAAATTATTATTTTTTAGTGTTTTTAGCTTTAAATTAATTTGTTTTAGCTAGTTAACAAAATCTGCAGGATTATATGTTTAGCAGGATCCGATGTTTCACCCTCTTATAAGCTGGCTCAGTACGTACCCCAAGGACAAGCCTCTCGTATGGATGGTGTGGGCTGGTACTGGTTGCATTATGACGAGTCAAGGCTCGATACCACCGGACCCAGCCATCTAAACCATAACTAGCTTGGGAAAAACATCAAGCAGCTGTACTTCTATGAAATTTGCTTGGAAGAAAAGTTTGAAGGGGCCAGCATTCAGACATCAGAATCTAAATTCCGAGGAAAAAAAAACTAACGCATAAACATTAGTTAGCATCAAACTATTCAATTTATTTCTTTTTAAAGCTTGATAATTCCATAGTTTTGAAACCCGACCCGGTCATCGACCCGGTCATCGACCCGGTCAAGTGATCGGGTCACGGGTCAGATGGATTGACCCGGGTCAACAAAAAAAAACACCTATAAAAAAGCATCAGAAAGAGTTTGTTAAGTAAATATTCAGTCCATGATGTGCCGATTCATTCAATTCAAATTCAGTAATAAGAAATGAGGTGGCAAAAATCGATTGAGAATCTTCATTAAATCATCTGTAGAAAATAAACAGCAATGCCACTAGATATATTAAATACAGCTTTATGATGGCAGCACAAGATACACCATTAAATGAGTGGTTAAATCAGCACCATAACTACAATGTTATCTTTAGTAGCACAACAAGCTTACCTTATTTTCATCACCAGCATGGACATCTTTCTGCTCAATGGATCCAGAGATTTCTTGGCACATTGAACCAACAATATCACTGTAGTCATCTAAAGATACACCCAAAGATTTCACAGCCTGTATCAAGTAAGGTTTAACCTTCGTAGCACAGGTTTCAAGTACTTTCTCTCCCAACTTTTGGGCAATAGGTAGAGCTTCCTGCAAAACAGTAAAAGCGGTTGGTTCATTTACGGAAACGGATGGAAATAAACAGAGTGCTTGTGCCATGAACTGGTAGAAATAGTTCACCTCATCACCCTTTTTCACACTAGCTAAAAGGGGTGACAATAATTCCACAGAGATATCTTCAGCCAGCCACGATCATGCATATGAGACACAGAAGACAATCAAGCAAAAAGGGAGAAGCATATTTGAGAATAATATTTCTTGCAAAAAACATATAATCTTCAGGGTAATTTTCAGGCATAGCTAAAGGAAGCAACTTAAATTACAAGACGAAAGGGAGCAACTGAAATTCAAAAAGACAAAAGGAAGCCACCAAAATCAACAAGATACTGCACTTTCTCCGCGGCCACCATCGACACTTGACACTTCATTCCTTATTACTGAGCAGAGGACGTCTCTTTTTGGCGTCTCTGTTCTTCTTTCTTCTTATTCTTTAATTCCTTCTTCAGTGCACTACAAAAGTAGCAACATACCCAAAAGCCACAATCAATCCATCACTGAAAAAAAAATAGAAAACAGAATTTTCAGTAAGAACAAATGAGAGAGAGACTAACTTTTTGCTTATGGTTTTCTCGCTGAGAGCAGAAGAGTCGGTCTCCTTCATTGTTAAATCAGAAAGAGACAAGGCACGCAGTTCGGCTGTTCGATACCCAGCTGAAATTAGGTTTGCAAATTGTAACTGATATTGTTTTGTTCTTCTTCACTCTTCAGTCTTCAATGTTTTGGCCTTTTAAAGGCCAAAACGCCGTCGTTTAATAACTGTCAAATTAAAAAAAAAATTGACCGGGTCTCACCTGGGTTTGACCGGGTGGACCGGGTCCTAGGTCGACCCGCCGGGTCGGCCGGGTCGACCGGGTTTCTCCGGGCCAATTCCCAAACGGGTTTTTACCTCTACCCGGACCAGTCTCAGGCCCGGGTCGGCCGGGTCCCGGGTCGACCCGCCGGGCCGGTCCGGGTTTTAAAACTATGGATAATTCTTGAAACAGGAAGAAAGATTGGAGTAAATCCCATATCATAATATATATATATATATATATATATATATATAGCAAGATCAAGCGGATACATGGTATATATGATGATATTATAAGGCTTCCAATATGGAAATTGATCTTGCCTAGCCAAACAATATTAAAAAAAAAAAGTACAAAATCAAAAGAAAATCCATGAACCCACCAACCAAACTAAATTAAGTATTTACTAATCAACATACGCATACTCTGGTACGATAACATGTTACACACAGAAAACACATGATGATATACCACCTCACTCAGAATCAGAAGCAGCAAATAAAAGATCCTCCTTCTTCCAATTCAGCGATCAAAAGGGCCATTGGGATCAAGCTGTTTACACATTCCAAGATAAGCAAGATAGAGAACACGATCCTTAGCCCCAGTGCGATGATTTTTTGTGTGCTTGCAAAAATATTTCAACTGATCAAGAGTACAGCAGCCTAACATTTGCCCCAAAAGCAAAAACAACCAATTAATCTTCTGCTTCTTGTTGGCAATCACAGGCTTCACGCTATTTTCCTGGTCGCAAAATTGGCACCTGGGCAATACCGGATTCATCCAATCACTTGGTGCCCTATCATGCATGAAACTCTTGTTTTGAGAAATAAATGCACCAATTTCTACAAACTTGGCTCTCAAGTCAAACCCTAATTCAAATTGTTTTTCACATCTCTTGCATTGGACTAAACCAGTGATGGTTTCTATTCTTCTTGATAGCAAATAGTCCAAGCTATGCACCATGGCACGACGATCCATGGCCCAAGGATACAAGACGGGAACAGTTTCCCCTTTCCCTTCGCGGGGACCCTGAGAAGGGTTCCGGCGTGTGCGTGGAGCGCGAGATGGACCAGCCATGGAACTTTCATGGTTTATTGGAGCAGGAGTGTATGGCAATGGTTCAGTCACAGGTATATCAGCGAATGGGGCGTGTTTGGGATAAAGCTGAAGAGGGCCAAGAGGCCTTGGTGTCATCTGGGCATCCGGTGCTGGGATTTCAATTTGAGGGATATCTTGATGCTGGGGTAACTGTTGATGAGTTACCGATAATGATGTTGCAGGTGGTGGCAATGACAATGATAACTGTGGTCTTGTAGTGTTTAGGGTAGTTTTCTTTTTGGATCTCGGAGGTCGACCAAAAGACAAAGAAAGTGTAAGGTCAAAATCTTCTTCATCTTCACCTTCCAAATCTTGCTGGCTATCGCTTTTGTTATTGTTGTTGTTACTGCTGTGCTTTCTCTTCGTGGAGATCTCTTGCTCATTGGTTTTTAAATCTTCTTGGCTCTTCATGGCGTGAGTAAAAGATTGAGGGAGAGAGGATTAGGGTTTTAGTGAAAAGACAATAGTGTTAGTGTGTTGGTTATGAAAACAGAGAGAAAAACGAGAGAGATGGATTTTAAAAAGACATTAAAAATTGGAGATAGAGATATGGAAACAGAATATATAAGATAAGAACGGGAGTTGATAAAATTTCTTTCAAATTTTGTAAAGTAGTAGAAAAAAAAAAGACTACTGGTTATCTTTATTCTGTGTGTTTGTTGTGGAGTTTGTTACAGTAGTGTTTTTCCCCTACCGGTCACCTTTTTTACTGGGTCTTTTTCAACCTGTTTCAGCAAGTCTGGTGACTGCTGCTGGTGCCTGTGGAGGAAGAAAATTAATTAAAAGCCTCGATGAATAAACTGATCAAGTGAGAGAATGTAGGGAGATAACTAATCGGGGAGAGAGATAAGAATCTAAGAGTCTATCTCTTCCTTAATTTTCTGTTTTTATCAAAATGCTTTCATAAATATCTCTTAGACTTCCATAATGTCCAAAGTCACGTAATTTCGAATGTAATCATGCACACAAGAAAACATAAATATGGAGATTAAATGCTGTTTTTCCCGAGCAGGTATCTATGGTTAATTTGGTGTCTTCTCCAATTTGCATTTTAATTTGTAGTCTAGTAATTAATTAGCAAAAAGTTTTACAACACTTTAAAAAAAAACAAATAAATTAAAAGGTGTTAGTAGCACTCTCCTGGAGTGACTGTAAGAACTGCTGGCGCACCTTTCATGGACTGACAGAGGCGCCTGGTACGTAAGGACCAACTAAACAAGGACAAAGGATGTGTGATGCTTTGTACATGCAAAGTTGCAATCGAGATTGTAAGAAACTCTGATGTGTGTATAAACGCAAACACTGAGCGCAGAAACGAAATTGCAAGGAACTATTACGTACGTGCCCATTAATCCATCAGCAAGAATTGAGCTGAGAGGGAAACCTCCTTGCCATTGCATTACCTCACATTGATGGCACTATGATCGATCTGGTCCTCGGTGCCCGCACATCTAATTGCTACATCTTACATTCTGTGAACAAAAAATAATATCAAAAAGAAGCCATGCATGCATGAGGTATAGCTATTCAAGATTAAACTTGATTTATTTTTTCGAAATTTAACAATTAGGAGCTTATGTACATTTCTGTTATGGTTTGATACCCAAAAGATTTTCATATACCCAAAAGGTAGATGCTACTTTTTGAAATTTGAATTCTTTTTTTTTTCTTTTATTTGAAGACAAGTGGGAGAAAGGGAAAATAGAAAGAAAAACTTGGCCCTGATAAAATGAAGTAAAAGTTCTGTTGTGGTTTTTTTTGGACTATTTGTAGAATCCGTTGATACAATACATATGGACCTTAAATTTGTTGCAAGGACAGTAATTTACAACACGCGCTCAGTACCATGCTCTTATATATATATATATATATATATATATATATATATATATATATATGACGACTTAAAATTTGTAATTAAGATAATTAATTGATTTTAAATTTGAAGTACGATAAAACATTTGAGATTTGATAAAGATTATATTACAATATTAAAATTAGAAACTTGAAAACAAATTACCAGCACCACTAAACACTTCAAAAGAGTTTTTTTTCTCATCGATTCTCATTAGAAAATCTTAGAGGATTTAAATCCAATTATTATCAAATATTTCTTAGATTACCTCAATATTGAGTTATTTTGGAATTGATTTTCGTAATCTTTTCTGTTTGCTTTCAAATAAATTATTTTATTCACATGATTTAAATTGTAGAATTTAGTTTACTTGCCTGTTTTGCTAGTTGTTTTTTGTTTTTTTTAATTTTATCTTTTTAAATTTCATTTGTTTGGATTTGGAGTTCTTTTTTAGTTTATTTGATTTTTTAATCCCGGTATATTTATTCTTAGTATACGTTGATTAATGTTATAAATACCACCACAATAGGTGACCTTGCTTTTAGGAGGGTACTGGTGCTTTCACTAAAATAAAAAAGCAACCTTTTCTCTAACATCTACCTTTTTTTGGTCTTTTAAATCCCAAAAGGTTCTTTTCTTTTTTAAGTTTCTCAATCTGTAAGTGCATTTTATCCGGGGTTTTCTTTTTATATATATTCTTTTATTTTTTATGCATGTTTATCGATACTTTTTATTGCATCTTCAATGCTTAAATTGCTGACTTTTTTTTAGTAGATTGATGGACTTGAAAGATGAAGTGCAGAGAGTTGACTGTCGGATTAAACAGGCTCGTTTCATTAGCTACCATTGATTTCTTAGGCACCTTCGTTAATTGTTTTTGCCTCTAAAGTTTAGAGCTTTTCAACATTGTTTCATGCATGATTGCCATATACAATTGTACGCAATTCATGTGTTGTGTATTTTTCCTTGACTCTAGCAGAGATATTCATTTTGGGTTTTAAGGTTTCGTGCAGGTTGGAAATTTTGTGCTTCGACTAGTTTGGCATTTTATACATCTTTCTTGTAAGATTTTGGTATCTTGTAGCTAATGTGATTGAGAACTGTTTAATCTCAAGTGGACTACATAAGCGTTACAAAGCTATCGATGCTGGCAAGCTCCAGTATCTTGCAATTGTTATCAGGTATGCATTAGCTCCCAAATAATTCGTGGGAAAGGAAATCCAGGATTTTTTCCCCCAAGTGGCCGAAGAACTGCACGGTTGGAGAAAAATAGCCCATTTGGAACAATCACCAAGTGGAATGTTGATAAGCTTCAGATTGTTCTACGAGGAATGTTGATAAGCTTAGTCGAGCAAAGAACCTGAACCATCCGAGTTTGTAAAATCAAAATTCTTGCACGTTTGGCACTGAAATTTATAATACCTACTTAATAACGTTGGATCACAAATGCCAATAAAAAATGGAGGCGACTCAACTTCACATCAAAACTATATCCAACCTTCCCACCGCATTCAATGCCGGATGTTGTTGAGCGGATAGATCCTAGTTTAATATTCTGTTTCCAGGATGCCATCAATGAGCCCAAACTCCATAGCCTGCAGCAAAAGGGTGGGCACAAGGAGCATGGTGATTACTAATTGCATATGGTTTTTAAAATGCCCACCGACTAATTAGCTGAGTGAAATGCTACGATGAATAAATAGCTTGAAGCAGGTCATAAACTGCCAAAAGATGACATGTATACAAGATTATTGCTTTTTGACTATTGTCAGGTGTTCGATTATGAGCATGAATTTTAACGGAATCTAAACAAATGCATAATGAACAATTATAAGAGTGACACAGGCAGCTCAGAAACATGAAAGAGTAGGTAAAATTTTATTGTTATCTCATACATACGATTTTTACTACAGCAATCTGTTTCTTCTCCCATTTTCTTTTCTCCAAAACTGTGAGGGTGCACACATAAATGCATAACCACATGCACACCCGGACAGGTGTTGAAACAGGTTTTCACCAAGCAATAATGTCTGGGAACGACTACTTCACATCAAAAGGAAAGAGGAAAAGAAGTTGAGCCACATACCTCTGAAGCAGATAAGAAACGATCTCTCTCAGTGTATTGTTGTACTTTCTCAAGGGGCTGGCCGGTAAATACAGCATACATTTGGTCAATTTTCTGCACCAGAAATACCAGGGAAATAAGACTTTTAAGTAGAGAAATCTTCAATTTGAAAGTTCCATAACTAGCAAACTGCAGTAGGGTTTATACGAACTGGAATGATCAGCAAGCAAGGCATAGAGGCTGGTTTTAATCTGAGAGCTCTACAACTTGAGTCAACATTGAATAATCATTTTGCGTTGAACATGAAAGTTTTGGGACCTCTGATGATAGATAAGTACTACATTAACATACAAACTAGCCCCCACCCTTACCACCACCAAAAAAAAAAAATCCCACCCCACTAATATTGTGCTTGCAAAACAAGCGCAACTTCTTGAGTCTGAATTTCATCTTCAAGAATACAGCAGTGCAGTGCTCAGCTCTTAACTGAACGAGGAAAATCTTGGTTTCAAATTCTTGTTCAACCAGGCTAACAAGCATTCATCCATTAATTAGGTTTCAGCTTAGCATCAAGTTAATCAGGATGAAAGCAAGTGCGAAATAGAGACTCACATGACGAGCTTGAACTGCTTCATTTGCTTGGCGTCTCACATCCTCCACATGACCCTACAAGCAAATATTGGAACTTGCATCAATGACTACTGCATATATATTCATTCCAGAGACCCAAGATTTTGGAACTGTTGCATTGTAGTGGGCTTATATTGTTGCAGTTTTTGCATTTTGGATTCTGCACACACAGATGCATGAAAAGTTCACGCACCAGCATCCTATAAGGGAAGAGCAAGTTAAACATGATAACAGAAACTTCAGGAATTAAAAGTTTCCCCTCATAATTTAAGTAAACAATCAGCACAGCACATATGCTTAAGCATGACTAGAGCATGACTAGTTAGCTGTAGATATGAAATTATATGGAGAATGTCCTAACAGAGATCTTTTCTCGATTCAACTAGCCAGTAAAGAAAGAATCTCTTGCATGCTCTCAAAAGCATTAAAGAAATTAGGAAATTAATTCTAACCCCACAGCCGCCCTGCGGTTGATGTATCATAATACGTGCATTAGGCATTGCATATCGCATTCCTTCTCTCCACCAGCAAGAAGAAGTGCTCCTTGGCTTGCAGCTACTCCAAAACATACAGTGCCCACTTTATGCTTTATCTGAGAGCATCAGAAGTCATCAATGCTTGCAGCAGATAGGAGTCAAAGGAATAGAAAGATGGATGGATGGATCAAAATGCAATGCATACATATTTTCTTGGGCATGTTTCATTGTTTAGACAGAAGACCGTAATTAATTGTTTATGACTGGATGCCACTTACTTCAATGCTCAGGTCGTGATTTATTACCATAACTTTAAAAGCATGCCTTTACTCCATTGATCTTTCATGTAGTCTTTAAAGTTCATTGCTAAAATCACCACCTCTTGGAGGGTTATAAGATCAGAATCCCATGATGATGTTGCTTATGTTCCAAATTATTCAATGATGAGAAAATAAAATTATAATGACAGTAAAATTACCGAAGACATGCAATCATAGATTGCCAGAACAGAGTAAGTGCTTCCACCAGGACAGTTCAGATACATCTGCAAATGTAAAAAAAGTCACAAGCACTTAAAACTTGTCCTTACCATTTAGTGCCAAGCTCCATAAACTGATTACAAGACTTAAGTACAAAACCAATAAGCTAACATAACCACACCAGAATATCTGCATTCTCATCGATAGTTGCTAGAGTCACAAGCTGTGAAATGACTCGTTGAGCCACCTGTGAATTGATTGGCTGCCCGATGAAGATTATGCGATTCCTAAATAACACAGATGACAAATCCAAGGGTCCTCCTGGAGTCATCACCGCTGGCATAATGGGTGGATTGCCCCCCCTTGCATTAACTGTAACATAACTGTATAAAAAAATCATTACTTGAAGAATATGCATCAGCTAGAAGAAATGCTTAACTACCAAAACAGCTAGACAATCATTATAAACAGTCAAATTAAATCTTAAAAAAAAATAAAAAAATGCATGGAGCATGAAAAAGCAATAAACCTTTGTTTACAATCAAGGAAACCCTTCTCATCATTCCTTAGCGATAATCCTACATTGACAGAATTGCACATTTATATATATATAAAAAAAAAAATTGGGTCGAACCATAGACACAAATTAACAAAATAGTCAAAACATATACATCATTACATTACCGGCATCTATACATAATTAAGCGGAAAGGGTCCGCCCAAAGCCATCCAATAACTCAACAAACCCATTTGACAACGCAATGTATAAGAGAAGCAAGTACTAAAATATCAAAGGCAGGGGTAAATTGATAAAACTGAAATCAGATTTAGGACATTGGATTCAAGCTAAAAAAATCGAACTGGGTCAATAAAAAAAATAAAATTAAGGACATTGAACTGAACTGAAGCATGTTTTAACAATAATCAAGCTAAAAAACGAACTGGGTCAACATAAAATAAATGCAAAACTTACGACTTCTTGAAGAAGCACTGGAGGGTCTAGGCAAGGCAGAGACCACCGAGTTTCTTCTGCAATTAATCAAAGAAATGATAAGATTAAGTACTAAGAATAATTCGGATGGTACACTATATGACGTTACCCGTGAGAGAATATAGAAAGAGAGGGGGCGTTTGGTGCGCGAAGAGATAAAGAAGATGGCAGCAGGGGCAGACATAGCTGATGCTTCTATCATTTCGAAGCTGTAATATCAAGAGAGAAACAGAGAGAGTAGGTTTTTGATGGGGGATTATAAAAGGGGTTTAGACTTTACAAACTGTTAGGCAAGGAGAAAATAGATATCTTTGCTTGCTTATTGCTAATTAAAAATATTGTTTTTTCTTTTTCTTATATAAATAATTTAAAGTAAAAAAAAATAAAAATAAAAATTAGAGGGAATACCAAGCATCTCCCATAAGCTTCCTTGATGAGTTTTGTATCCCTTTTCTTTTCTCTGTCATTTTTTAGTTATTAAAGAGATGTTCAAATTTAAAACATCTTAAAAGAAAAAGAAAGGAAAAAAAATAATACTAACTGAGGGACATCTTATTTTCTTTTCTTCATCGTCAGTTTCCTGGTTGCAAGTCCCGTACCACCATAACAATAATCGGCACGTCGTCCCTACAGATGCCTTTAGAAAATGATTCGGAAAGAAGAAGCCCGTGCTAACAGTAACATTCGGAGACAGCATATTATTGACCCATGAAAAGTCTTGCATTGATAGATTCGTAGCCACCTTTTGGACTCCGACCATGCGCGATGAAAATCCATTTTCAAAAAATTATCAGGAATGAGAATTTTATGATACACACCCTGTATATTGCCACTAGTAACAGCAAGAAGCGGCATGCCACCAATAAAAATCTCGATACATAAACTTTTGGTGGCGAAAGTTAGAATGTTACTAGCGAAACCGAAACAGAATTTCTTCAGGCCAGCCAATGCCTGAAGCAATTCAAGGCCAAGATCCCGAAGAAAATGACAAACTTGTCAAGAATGTTGTTCCTGAAGAACCTAAAAATGAAAGACCTCTTGATTTAGATGATTGGTCCAATCGTTGTATTTATCATGAAGCTCCTGAGACTGAAACGGATAAACTAGATTTCGATGATTGGTCGAATCGACGTATTTATCATGTGGAACAACGATCTAGCCTGAAAGTGATGATTTTTCGAACCGACGAATGGAGCGACAACTGAACCCGAAACTGATGATTGGTCAACCATATACCTTTGTATCATGGAACAACTACCGAGTGCAGAACTGAGAAGTCCTCTGTCACTGCCTCCGAACCAAGACAGTGCAAAGATGCCAAACCAGCAGAAGATGGTAAATTTGCCAAGGATATCAATAAGGTGACTAATGTTATTGTCTTAGGCTCTGAATAATGGAGTTAGCAGTGCTCTATCCTCAAGCTTTGAGTCATTAATGAGTGCTACATTATAAAAATAAACGTGCTTCCTTAACAGGTAAGCTGTGAAGTAGATGAAATGAGTAGATTTGATGTTCAGTTTGTATTCAAGGGTCTCAATACGTTAGGTTAGGATGCAAGCCAACTTGATTACGAAGTAAACATTACTGGACCAGGGTTTTATGCATCCTGTTGTAATGCAGGAATATCTTGTACTATGCGTGATTGGAATTTGGAAATAAGCATCTTGGAGTTAAACCTTGCAGTATAAACATGCAAGCAGAGCAATGTTATATCATGCACATTTATAACGGTGAGGTCTTCGGGGCCTTTCGTTAAACCCGACGAAAAAGTGGGATTGGATGTTTAAATTATTTTAAGCCATGACTAGATCCAGTTATGGTTTAGAAATCTGGTCAGTTCTGGAAATCCAGTCACGCCCAAAATATTTTTCGCAGCCAGGTTCTGATCATGTAATTAAAGAGAATGCCCTTGCCTGTCATCCTAAACCACTCGCACTCCAAAACATTCCCATTTATAGAATCCCCGATGTTATTTACTAGTCTTTGTAGCAGGGAACATTGGTGTGGATGCCTACATCCACAAGGACTCTTTTAGAGACAAGCATATGACGTAACACAAGATTTAAGTATCAGGACTTATTATTTACAATCACTTCAATAGATGTTACTACTGAATTTACGAAATCAAAGGCACCCAAACTATGTTATCTGCTGGAAAAATATGGCACACGGGGGCAGTTCCAGGCTTTATCTTCAGCACACGAAATGATGGGTTTTCAGGATCCCATTTTGAGGTGTCCATGTGGCAAACACCAGTAGCTTGGACTCTATCTCCATGCTCGCCACCAAGTGAAATCTCAAATAGCCTGTTCCCACCTTCTTGGCTATGGCAATAGTAAACTACATAAGGGTAAGGCATGGTATGACATCCTATCATTTTTGGTGCCAAGATCTCTTTGGGCTCTTCCAAAAGGGTGTAGTTTTGTAAAGGTGCAGCTGACTTTCTAAGGTGGTTAGTAGTTAAAGCTTTTACTTGGGTATCCATTCCAAAGGTGGCCTGTGCAAAATCAAGCATGGATTCTAAGGAAGTAGCACATAACTTGGTCTCTCCTTCCATGGGTTCAACTTCACATTGTGTTAGTGTATATTCCATGGCTTTGGCTTGAGGAGATTCTATAGACAGAGAGAAAAATTCAAGAAGGTAAGGTAATTTTGCTAAAGAGAAAGGAATTGAATTGGCTTCTTCTCTAGATATCAGATGAGGAGAAGTTGAAGGGTCTCCATGGGAGAAGTATATTGGAATTGCGTTACCAACTTTTAGATCCTTTATGGTGAAGAAAATCTTATCTGAAGGGTCCATGTGATCCATATGTGATGATAGATGAGCATGTGCATGCTTTTGATGATCATCGTCAATATTATGCTTGATTGGCAGATGGTTATCCTTGGAAAGTTGTTGCAAATCAGGTATTTCTGGGTTGTGTTGCTGACCCTTAGTATCATCATCCACTTCTTTCCATCTTATGCGAGTTATCTCTCTTGCACTGCTGTCTTCAGCAAACTGTAATAAGAACAAATTGTTTGAATTATTAAATCAGGAAAACCAAATATTAAAAAGCTCCCAATTTTGTCAACAATATATTAAAAATTCAAGGAAATCAATGGAGGCTGCGAGTGTGATTTCAAGAAGGGGAGATAAAGATTACCAGTAAAACAAGGAGAGCACAAAGGACAATTCTCCAAGAAACATCAACACTCATCCCTGCCTGTGATATCTTGAAATCAAACCCGCTCCCTCTTACTCTCTCCTTGTGAAAGGAAACAGTTATATGATCAACTGATCCAACTAAAACCTAGTCTAACAGTTGAAGTTATTTCTATGTCAAATGGAACAAATAACTCTGCACTCATTTATTGAGTTTTGTCTTAATACGGCTAGTTGGAGACATCATATCAAACTGAATTGGGGTCAACTGTTCTAGAGGATAGGCCAAATGGCACTTCAATCTTTGTCACCCCTGTTCAGGCATTTTTGGTTGCGTTTGATTTCCCCTGTACAAACTTTGCACTAGAAGATCCATTACTAATATTATAATGATCACAAGTCAAATATGCAAATTACATATTGTTCAGTACTTATCCCAGGTTAATGTTTTTCTGTGGATGATGCATTTGCCAAACTTGTAGTGACGTTGAAGGCCGACATGCAGGGGCAGAGCTAGGAGGGACTGGTAGGGGCAGCCCTGCAAAAAAAGAAAAAAATTCCTGGCCCCTCAAATGACTTAAAATTTCAGGATCAAGATTAGTAAAATTTAAGTTTTGATCTCCTTAGAAAAATCTTCTTAATCTTGCCCCCCTTCAAATTTTTTTAACTCCGCCTCTAGCCACAGGGCTACCGAAGTGCTCGGTTGACTTTAACTGGTTCCTTGATTCATTTCACCTCTAGTTAAATTGCGAAGTCACTTGTAATCTTTGACTATAAATAGATCCGAACCTAACTAGAATACTAGTCATTGAAATTTGAGATCTTTATTATAAAATCTTTTATACGAAGGAATTTGGACATGATACCTTACTATACCTGTAGTTTAAAGTCCATTCAATGTCTCGTAGTTATAAATATATAGGTTAGAATTATATACATAGATAAAGAAAAAACTCAAAACAATTATACATAAACGATCAATTCCTAAAAAATCTAAATAGCATAGGAATATGGTTCTTGTGGATAATCAATTAATCCATTAGTACTAACAATCTTATCCATTCTCCCTAATTAAAATAATTGATAGTTTATACTTAGTATTTGGTAGACCAAGATGCCTTGTGGCTGGTACCTACAAAAGATTATTTTTGATAAAGGTGAAGACTCTCTGATATTTAAATAATTATTTTTCAGAAAGAAAAAATATAATAATATTCTAGAAAGAAATACTCTAAAAATAAATGTGCAGTATAAAATGAAGATTATGAACCTTTAATTTGAAGGTTTCATAGTGTATCTATATCTCATGAGTTTTGTCTTTGTAAAGATGAGGACTTGGAGTGGGATTTTACCATGATAACATTTAATGAGTGTAAATATCTTTTACATCTATATTAATATCCGAAAGAAATATGATGGGTTTCTAAAGAACTTTTATACACCTAGAAGGTATAAGGAGATTAAAGTTAGACGTCAAATATAGTTAAGCTCATAAAAGCTGAGTTTTTCCCGTAGGCTAGATCTAAAGGAGAAGGGTCATCTCTTTGGGCATGCCCTGAGTAGAATGCTCATTCTCTTGGGCATGCCCAAGGAAGGATAATCATTTCCTTGAATGTACTAAGAGAGGATGGTCGTTACCTTAGACTTGGCTAATTGTCAAGTCCAAGTACTTTGGATTTATCGGACTGTCAATCCAAGTGCCTTGGACCTGACATATTTTTTAGACCTACGTTACCTTGGATTTGGCGGATGGCCAAGTCCAAATACCTTGGGTCTGATATGTTTGTCAGACTCAAATTACCTTGAATTTGGCTAAACGCTAAGTTTAGGAACTTCGTGTGATGTATGTTTATCAAACCCACATTACCTCATTTTTTTGACGTGTAAAAGGGGAATGGTCATTTCCTTGGACATGTCCATGGATGAACATTCTTCTGGATGTGCCCGAGGCTTGGCACACCAGTAAACCCAATCACGACTAGATTTAGCTAGCGCTAGACCCAGCGTGACCGAGACTTGGCATACTACCAAGCCTAGCGTGTCTTTACTAGGACGTGCTTGTTTTCCTGAAAGTTTATACCCGTAAATCTTTCTCAATCCAGTATTTTTTTATAAATTTATACTAATAAAATCTTGGTTCATCACGATTAGCATACTCCAGATAATTATGTCCACATACCAAGAAGGAGAATATTTGAAGGACTTTAAATCTTGATCCCAGGCACGTTCAAAACCTCATACCATGTAATGAAAGTGATATCTATACAGAATATAATTCAGATGGGTGGATATTCGGCCGAGGCACCAGAAAAAGATCCATCTTGAGTTTTATAATACTGACCATATATATTGAACGATACATGTGAGCGTTAATTACATGTACAAATGAAATGTAAGTGGATGCTCCGGCCGAGAGGTTCATTGTAACATGCTGACCATGATTTATTTTAAGATTTAAGTTCGTTTTCTATCTGGATCGGTGGATTGAATGTTACTACTGTCTGGGCGTAGTGGAGTTGAATGTTGAAGCGTTAAAGATGTGGGCGTAGTGGGGATGAACACAAGGGTTGACTACAGGTATGGCTACCGTCGATGCTTTGTAGTGGGTATCAACTTCAAGCGTTCAAATTGTCAAGAACTATTTCAAATCATAATAGCGTTGCTGACTTTAGCATGCTTGGCTGTACCTTTTATTTGTCCCTCCCACTTTGTGCAAATTGGACCTTAATTAATGCCTTGAAGTGGACAAAAATGTTTATCACTGTTCCGAATATTCCCCAACAAAATATAGCATATGACCGACGTGATAATAAGAAGGGGAAAATACGGTGAATGTATTTTTATATCATGTTTGTTTGTTTTTGTGTTTTGAAAATATTTTAAAAATATTTTTATTATTCTTTTTAAATTAATATTTTATTATTATTTTTAGATTATTTTGATATACTTATATACTAAAAATGATTTTTTAAAAAATAAAAAAAATATTATTTTAATGTATTTTCAAATAAATAGCACTTTAAAAAACAATTGTAACCACACTCCCAAACGGGCTCGGGTTCAAGTGTCAATCTGGAAAACTAAAAGTAAGTGTCTTTTTTTTTTAGAAAAAAAAAAAGATGAACATAGAAAATACCTGAATTCATTAAAAGTTCTAAAGATATTTTAATTTTAGTTTATTTTTCTAATTCTATATTTCCTCCTTTTTTTCTAACTTGTTATGTTTATTTTTCTTTTGTAGAATAGATGTTAATAGTTATTTTTTAAATACCATAAAACTTCTCTCCCTAATAATTATGTATATGGATTGGAAAATGAGACTGTCTCTGGTAGGCAATGCCAACCAACACAATGTTCAGGTTCAACATAGCACTTACAAAACCAAACTTTTTGAACAAATTAAAAAAGAAGAAGAATAGAAAGGAAAATGATAAATTAGTCCTCCAACTCCACTTAATTGTTACTTTGGTATATAAAGATACTAAAAGGGTGTTTGGGATTATGGTAGATATTATTTTGCATGATATTTGCTTGAAAATAAATTAAAATAATTATATATTTTTTATTTTTTAAAATTTATTTCTGACACCATATAATATATAATTAACTAATTTGGATTGTTAATCAAGTTAGATAACACGAGTAACATTAAGCTTTGAGTAATTAGAATATTTGGATTTTTTTTAGTTTTAAAAGTATATATCAGATTGAAAATGAATTAATAATTAATAGGCTGATCTGTCTTTTCCTCATTTTAAAAATGGACAGTACTATTCATGAACAAAAGATCAAGGAACAAAGACAGTCTCTTCGATAAGCAAGAGACCTAACCATTTATATTATGCACATTTCAAGTTTGACCTTAGCCTAAGAGCCAACCTTTAGCCCCTGTTCAACATTGCGTTGCGTTGCGTTGCAAATAGGGGTAGGGTAAATTTTTTATTTTTAAAAAAAAAGATATTTTTTTAATATTTTAAAATCATTTTAATGTCCTGAAATAAAAAAAAAATATTTTTTTTAAATAAAATAAAAATTAATATATTTTTAAATAAAAATCAATTCTTTCAACCACACAAAATCTCTAAGCTTTCTCGTCGGCACTAGAATCTGATATGAGCACCCAAAAAAAGTTCCTTTCTACCTTTTTTTTCTCCTTCTCTCGTCGCTGTCAGCTGATAGTCAATGACAGATCCCTGCATGGAGCGCAGCATTAGCCAGAAATATTGTAGGCTAATAATATCAGGCTTGAATCTTTTTCCTCCACGGAAATTCGGGCTACTCTAACCATCTCTTAAATCTATATCAATGAAAAAACAGTGATCTAATCAATCTTTTTGAACTTGAAGATTGATATTAATTAATTGTGTCCCCAGAACGATGATTGCAATAAGATAATCTTGAGCCAGCGTGTGGTCTAAGAGTTGACAATAGTTGTGGAAACATCTAGGTGTGCCCTCCTGCTCCTAATGATATTGACATTTAATTTTATTATTATTATTTTTTTTTTTGAGTGTGTGTGAAGGTCAACTTGTAGTTAGCCAAGAATAGGAGATAACACTGTTAAGATGGGTGTGCCTGTCAGCATGAGCACTCTGGGAAGTATTTTTCCCAAATTTTTTTCTCTCCTAAAATGACTATTCAATATTATCCCTCTGACGTCTAAATTGTGGCTGGTGGATCTTCCAAATGACGGGCCAAGTTCAGTTCACCGACACACAGGAGAGTAGAATTATGACAAATATTGCATGTATAAAAGATGAATTTGTTTGCTATAATTGCACATCGATTTCCAACTAGCATGGCAAAAAAAATCTTTTCGTTTTCATTTTTTTTATTCTACTCGTATAATTATACCAATACTGATATTACATAGCAAGTGGGTTGATAAATGTTCTTGGACTTTAGAAAATTTAATCAGCAAAGGCTATCTAGACAGCCTGAAGCTGGACAAAACAGCTTAAAATATAAATCAATGAGGCCGAAAGCAAGCAAGTTCCTTCTGTTGTTCAGGGGACCCTATGTTTAAGCCAGTAAGATATAAAATGAAAATATAAGGTTTTTTAGGATACACCATATATTCAAAGATTTATGAAGAAGATGGAAATGTGAATAAGTGTGGAAAGAGAGAATGTTCCTCCTTCTTTAGTGATTCATGAAAGCGTATTTATATTCGTGAACAATGTTCACTTGCATCATGACAACAATTATTCAAATCTTGTCACGTTGATTGACAGCTAAATTTAAACGAGATCAACATGACTGTCACCGTTGTGTTGGCTTGGTGATGAAGAATGGCGTGTTTATACTATAAATGCAAGTGGCTTCGTTCAAGGTCGGGACGTGTAGACTCGGAGGTAAAGCTCATAGGAAAAGAAAGGACTCCCGAGCCCACCAGGAGGCCATTGAGGTATTTGGAGAGGTTAAGCCTCCTAGGAGGTTGTGTCTACTAAGCCTTCCGGGCTACCTTGGAGGTTATGCCTCCCTCTCGTGTCCGGAGCAAAGGATATACTGATCCTCTCCGAGCATGAGATGCCCAAATGACCCACCAGGTCTTGGGCTGGTGTTCTTGGTAAACCTTGCCTCGAATCTTGCTTCAAAACATGGTGATGGGTAGGGCAAGCTCTGGGCACAGTCCTAGCTGGGTCCATTGATGGCATTTTGGTTTGGATTAAAAAATGGGATGCTAATCATTAACCCCTCACAAACCATTTGCCCTCAAACACACAAGCATGACGGAAATGGAACTATTCTTAATTAGGATAATGTCAAGAACACGAAACCTAAAGAATGTTATTATATACATGTCAGCTATGAACAACAACTATATTTTATTCTGCGTCGAACACATGTATTTCGTTACTGTTAATTGTATGGTGTATAACTGGGTCCTTATTTTTAAAATTAATGTTTTCAAGGGAAAACACTAGTGATTTTTGTATACGTAAGCAAAACCTCTGGCCATTGCCTATCACCAAAAGAAGAGAAGGATTTTTATATACTTTTTAGGTATTTTATTTTTGTAAGGTCAGTGCCCAGTGGTGTTCCAAATTTTCAATACAGGGGCATTATCGCAATTGATGGACACTAGACTCTAAAAATAATTAAATCATTCACATACCATCCCGATTGGATTCTTTCTTCTCTCTTTCAAGCCACAATGTCGACACTTTGCACCCCCTCCGACCATGAAATCACCTTTATATTTATTTGTATTTTTTTACGCAGCCTTTGATTCGATCGTGCTCCGAAGCACAGCAACTTCTTTTCTTTGATAGGGCAAAAGATATTTTATAATCACTTTCTTGTCCTTGCACTTTGTTATAAAAGGTAGAGATCAGCCTGAGGTTGAGAGACCTGGCTACCATACAAGACAAAGTACGAGCAGCAAAATCAAAGTGTAGAATACTATACATGAAGTCTTTCTTGTTTTTTCTTGTTTTCCTCTCTTTTCTCTCGGTAAGCATTTCCTAACCACATGAAACCTTTCCGATTTATTTAAAATATCCTACTATTTAATCTTTTTCCCTTTTGATTCATGAATCTGTTCCCTCTAGTAGTATATCAATGGGATGTACACCTAGAGGTAAATCCAATTGAATTTCAAATCACCCTGTACACCATCAATTAAAGTTGTCCTTGCACTTTTTTTCCACTCTAGTAGTATTTATGTTCTAACATGTTTTTCACCTATATGGAATAGTTTGTTGAGCTCAATCATGCAAGAAAGGAACCGAGGGAGAATTATTGGAAGAGCATGACGAAAGATCAGCCTATACCGGGAGCAATTAGAGACCTTTTCGTTCAAGATCCTGCGGCCGGTGCTGACAAAATGAACCATTTTGTTAAGGATTTTGATACGAAGCACAACGCCATCATATACCATAGTCATGAGAAGGACAAGCTGAAAGAAAAGAAATCCATGAATCCCACAAACACTTGGGATCATGAGAAAGAGAAGGAATAAGAACAATAAGTAGAAAAGTTGTGATCCAAGGACTTATCACTTGTGTTTGTTGAATATCAAGTAGTGTGCTTCGTATTGATTGATTGGTGTATAAGTCTGGTTGTGTTATTAAATAATAACTAAGCTTTTTCTGTGTTTATTTCTTCTTTTCTTGACATGGCTAAAAATGGATGAAATTTGAATGAAAAAAAAAAGGGGGCTGAAGGTGGATGTTTAACTCATGAGCATCCGCGTGCAAGAAAGGAAAACGAGGTGCATGAGATAGCTATAACCCGGTAGACGGTAGCTGTTTGCTGTAACTTACAGAGTTTTGGTTATTATCTTGGAATAGAAATAGTAAAAAAAAAAAAAAAAAATAGGGAAAAATTTTTTTTTTTTTTTGGGTGTTTTTTTTTTGTTTTTCTGGTAATACAAAAACAAAAATAACATAGATATAAATGTGTTTAGTTGGGACAATTTTAAAGTAAATTTTTATTCTTGCAAAAGATGAGTTATAAAAAAAATATGTAATATAATTTTTATCATTATTTTTTTTTGTTTTTTTATAACTATAAAGACAAAACAAAAAAAAAACATGAAAAAAAATTAACTCTAAAAATAGATTTGTTTAATATCTTTTCTTAGTTTTTATTTATTTGAGTTCTTATTGGTTTAAGAAATTATCAATGACTACATACATTGGTTTAGTAAATATCCTGATATTTTAAAATTATAAAAAAATCAAATAAAAGAATCTTAATTTAAAACTCTTATATATATAATATATATATATATTAAAGAACTCTAAAACGCTGGGATATTCACTTGTAGCGACATTTTTTTCTTCTTTTTTTTTGCTTTTTTAAAAGATGAGTTATAAAAAGGGATACACTGACTATTTTTTGTTTTTTTTTTTTTTTTTCGCTTTTTTTTTTTTTGCATTTTTTTAATGTTTTTTTTGGTTTAATTTAGTTTGAATTTTTTTTTTTTCCTCTTTTAATCAATTTTTTCGCTTGACCCATCGTTTTTTTCATTTAGGTCAATTTGAGTTAACTTTGTGACTTAACTTGACTTTCCCATATTCTATTTAGTTATCAAACTTTCATATGAATCCCAAGGGGGACCCCGGTTGGCGGGCTAACACAAAGATTATCCCTCATTGGTAAATGCTTAGTCTTTTGTTGTTTTTTTTTTTTAATAATTTTTTTTGTTTATTTGGTTGTAATTTTTTTAATTTTTTGTTAATGTGAAAAAAATTTAGTTTCATACTTTCATGATTTGATTTGGGTTCTTAAACTTGGTTTAACGAAATTATCATACTATGGACTACATACATTGCCCGCGTTGTTTGGTTCTGTTTTTTTTTTTAAATTATCTTTGTTAAATTTATTTTTCTGATATTGGGGGGGGTGGGGGTTTTTTTCTCCCCCTCCCCCTCCCCCCCTTTTTTTTTTTCCCCCCGTTTTTTCTTAAAATTATAAAAATATTATTAAATTATTTTTATATTCTAATCGTTTTTTTTTTTTGTTTTTTCTTTTTATTTTTTTAATGAATTTTTTTTTGATTTAGTTTGTTAATGTTAAATTTTTTTATTTAATTATCATATTTTCATGATCCGAATCTCGGGTTTGAGGGTTAACCTTGACGAATTTTTTTTCATTTGGTTAGTTTGTTAAGTTAATTTTCTTTCTATTTAATTATCAAACTTTCATCTTTCATGACCCGTATCCCGGGCTTGACAGGTTTGTGGGTTAACCGGTAATTCTAGGAAACCCGTCATTTCTTTTAATTATCAAACTTTCTGGCGCCCCCCCCGGCTTACAACAGCAGTTGACCAATTAATCAATATTTTTTTTTTTTTTTTCAAGTTTTTTACTTCTGTTGATTTTTCATTGTTTTTTTAATTAATCTATTTATTATCATCTTTACTACCCCTTGGGTATAACCCGAAAAACCAAGATTTTTAAATTTTAATTGTTTTTAATATTTTTATGCAAAATATATGACCCGCATCAAGAGGCTATATATATATTGGGGGTGGGGTGTAAGAACAAGTCATTGATAAGTTAGCACAGCAGTTAAAGGATCCAAGCTAGTGTTATGATTTATATTAAAAAAAAGTGCCAGATAAAATAAATGTAAATAATAAGAGGCTATGGGCTAGTCAAATGACATGCAAGTAGTGGATGGGTGGATGATCAAAAGAAAATAGGTAATTTTGAGTTTACTGCTTCATCTTGCTAATAAACACTATGATTTGCCCTCCTCAAAAGCTCTAGACCCAAGTGTTCGACATAATGCTTCTGAGAAGGGCCTTGGTGTTGATATATGAGAAATGCCACGGGTCAGTACACTACTGAGATGCCTATAGCAGATTCCAACTTGATTGTTTGTAAGTATTCACTTGTACCTAAAGCTGAGCATGTATGTAGATTCCAACACAAAATATGATATTGATACTCCTTTGCCTATAAGTGGAGATGGTGAAGGATCTTTAATACTTGATGATTTTGAGGGTGACAAAACTGTTAAATAGTATGATCCTGTTGGTATCAATGGTGGAGAATGCTTAAATTCTGAACCAGTGTAGTCCGTAGAACTATCCCTTGCACGATCAGGAGTTTGGTGGCCAAAAGAAGATGATTATACTTTGATGATAAGGGCTTGGGCGTGGTTGTTACTGGATTTCCGCTGGGCGTTCAATGACATAGATTTTACCTTTCCTAATATTGTTGGTGGAAGGGTAACCAGTCATCATAATAGCCTTAAGGTGGTGTCTAGTGATGATGACAAAGAGCTAGAGTTACATTAATACGATTTTTGTGCTCTCTGAAGTTAGCGGAAGGATGGCATTGAAGACAAAAGGATTTGCTTGTTTGATGATTGAACTCTGCCTTCAGGCGTTCGGAAACTTCTATTTAGCTGCTTATGGTGGTGGTCCGTTTATGGAATGGGATCTAAGACCCGAATTGAAGTGGTTCAACAACTCTCTTGTTTGTGTGAAATTCATGGAGTAGTAAAGGGGGATAGTTTTATGGGGAGCAGTTTCGGCGTTATTGCTCTTAAGAATTCCAACAATCGAAAGCTTGCTTATACTGTAAAGTTTTACCATGGAAACATTCCTTGGAATTATAAGACCTAAAACAGGCACGGAGATGGGACTGTTCCATGCATGAATGGGTTGGGAATTAATATTGTTATGAGTTGCTGTAAGTGCAATAATGAAAAGCTTGTTTACTCCCTAAATTTTGACCTAGGTGGAATTGTGTGGAGTTATATGATTAGAAAGAGAGGTTTATGTGGACATTGGGTCACTAGTTTTTCACCAAGTGTCCAAATAATGGTTGCTGAGAAAAGTGTTGATGATTCATTAACAAAACTCATAACCAGAGCTTGTTTCTCCAAGTAATAACTGACATAAATGAGAAAGCTCTCATGCAAAGCCTTCTTCCAACATTGCTATTACCTTGGGAGACTAATCTGTGTTGGCTGCTTGGTAACTTTAGTGTTCAAGGGATTAATGCTTAGTCAGAAATTGCGAATGAAGAGACCATGAATTGGTTCAAGAGGCATCCGAAATGTGTGGTTAACAACTCGGTGGGAGCTTATGTTTATGATAGAGAGAGAGTGGTTAAATACATGGTTGATTGGTACAACGTTTGCAAGTTGAAAGTTCACACCGGGCTAGCTTGACATTATTACTTGTAACCGAAAGCAACTTTCAACAATTGACGAGAAACTTTTTACAGGGGAAGTGGGAACTTGCTGTGGGTCACTGTTAGTAGAATTAAATTGCAGTCTGGCCATTGTGCTAGAAGAGACAAGAAGAAACGAAACTCCAGATGGTTACATCATGGCTTGGTTACTCGTGTCTTCTTATATGCTTACAACAGTACTGGTGCTAAATGCTTGTGTTGTTTGGATAATGTTTTGTGATATCTCGAAACGCTGTGGTCTTGGCATAATTCATGACAGTTTTGGATTTGGTAGCTTGTTGCTAAAAGATCATTGTGATGGTGAATCAAAACTTAATGATTCCAGTTGTGTGTTTGTGGAACCAAAGAATGATGCTGAAATTGACGGATAATATGGAAATTGTGGAATAAAATTGGGAGGAAAATGGTCAATGCTCATCAGGCACATCCTAAGGAACTTCAAGAGTAGGACAAGAAGAATGAATTACATTTTTTCATCTTATAATTACAGGAGGAAACAAACTTGTCGAGGATAGGAGAGCATTAATCTTTCATGTGAAATTTACTCTCGGAGGTTCAGACTTCACTCAGGTACACGTGTAGTTTTATCACCATAGAAATATTGTCTCCTCAGATTGTGCGTGTGCTGGCTTATAGGTACTTTCTCGAGAGAAGCTGATACTTTCGGCTCTGAAGTACTAAAAGATATAATAAAGAACAGACTCGCATTTGATGATAACAAGTCTTGGTTTGTTGATGTCATTATGCAAATTCTAGTACATCATGAAGGTTGCATAATCTTGTGCGTTACGGCGTTGGTGCTCATGTTCATTTAAAGGTGTAATCCGAATGAAGGACAACTTAAGGAGCTGGACGGCTTTCTGTTTAGTAGCAGTCTAAACTTTTCGAGGACCAGGGTCTTTGAAGAGAGATGCATGTTTTTCGTATAGGCCATGGGCTCGTGTATTTAAATATTTAAAATGGGAAGTCGAGGCCTAATTGGCCCATTTGTTGGTGGGCTTAGACTATTAATTAGGCTGCTTGGTCTAGAGAGAGTTTGGAGTAGCATGTATCAATTAATTAATTTCAAAACGAAAAGGAGGGGATTTTACAGTCCTCAACAAATTCTTGAATATTTTTTCTTCTTTTGTCTATGTTTTTTCATTCTACTTTTTATTTTAATTTCATACTTAAATTTTATATTCATTAGAAATTAATTATTTTTTTAATTTTTTTATATAATTATCTTAATCTCCTAATGCAGCTTTGAGTTTAATTAATTAATTTAGTTGATTCATATTTTTTTATAATTAATTTTTTAAAAAAATTTTACCATTCAATATTAATTTAATTAACAATTAAAATTTGTAATTTATTTCAGTTTGCTTTTCTTGAGATTATTCTCATTTCATGACTTGAGCTATAAGGTTAACATGTCATCTTGTGATGATTCAAGTTGTTTTTTGTATTTTTTAATTAATTTTTTAATTTTAATTATATCCTTTAATATTGAGTTTATTAGGGATTGAGTTTCATAATATGTTTTTATTTGTTTTCTATTAGATTATGATAGTTTCATAACATGACATGTAGATTGACAGATTAACTTGAATTGACCGAATATGTTATTGTCTTAATATTTATTAAAAAAATATAATTTTAAATTTTTTTTAATTAAATTATATTTTTATTAGTCATCCAAGTTAAACTTATTAAATTTATGGAGCTACGTTAGATAAATTATAAAATGATTTAAAAAAATAATAGAAAAAATATTGAATGTTTCAATAATTTTTATGTTAAAAAAAAATAACCTGATAACAATGATCTAGCTTGCACCAATCAAACATGCAATGGGTACAATGAAAAAAGAATTGATATTTATCTTTCTTTCTCTGCCGCCTCTCTTTACCCTTGTTTTTCTAAACTCTTGCTTCTCTATTCTCTTTTCCCCTTCTCGCAGTAAAATCTTCTATTTTCAAATTAACCGCATCAAAGAGCCAGGGAGATTTATGATTTTGGTGGCTAAGCTCAAGCATAAACATGGACTGCATCGACTTTTTGTTGATCGGATAATGGCCTTCTTGACAAATGGAAGCCGGAGAGAATAAATGAAGTCTCGAAGAGACGATCTGGAGGGAGGAAAAAAAGAATTGTCTGCAGATGAAAACGGCAACTGTGAATGAAATGGTAGTGAATATAGTTGGGTTTATTTAAAGTGATTATAATCGAGAAGGCCTACCAGGCCCACGTAAAAAAGCCGAAGACTAAGCCGGCCTTTACAAATTAGGGACCTTATTAGCTAAAACCTCTTGCACAGGCCCATTAAAAAAATTCCCGGAGCTAGTCAACAAAGCACTTGAACCCATAAATACTTCTATTTTCCTAAGTTTTTTTTTTTTTTTTAGAGTTTAGTGGATTTTTGATATGATATCATTACCATAATCCTTGAAAATTAAAAAAATAATAGAATAGAGAGTGATTTATGAGAAAATAAAGAGGAGGAGGAGGAGGTAAGTTTTAAAAACAATCTTCGTCCTATAAAAAGCATATAAGAAGTAACTTATAACAAATACAAAAAGGGAAAAATACATGAAAATATTTATAATTAAAAAATTATTTAACATTTAAAAAAATAAAAGAGATGGTAGTTTCACCACCTTAAAAAATGCTATTCATTATAATAGTTTTTTCTTTTTAAATCTATGTTTTTTTTATTCAACATTTGATTTAATAGAGATTAAGTTTCATGATTTATTACGATTTGCTTTTTACATAGTTATCATAATTTCATGACCCGTGTCACAATTTTAACAGGTTAACTTAGTTGACTCGGTTTTTTTAATTGGTATTTTTTTTCAGTTTTATAATTCAACATATGTTGATTGTGAGGTAGATCTCATGATTTTTTTTTCTTTACTTTTTATTAGGTTATCCTGGTCTAATGACCAAAATTACGAGTTTTTATGGGGTAACCTGGTTGACTTGAGTTGTTTTATTGAGTTTTTTTTATTGAATTTTTTTATCCAATTTCATTTTTCAATAATGGATTAATTGAGAATTATACTTCATAATTTGTTTTAATTTACTTTATATAGGGTTATTCCAGTTTTATGACTCAAGTAACGGGTTTCTCAAGGTAACTCAGGTTTACTTGGTTATTTTTTGTTTTGTTCTCAATGAGGTTATCTTCATCTTATGACCTAAACCTTGACAGATTATCTAGGTTTACTCGAGTCATTTTTCGTGTTCTTTTTTTCATTGACTTTTTTTTTTATTTTCATCCTTTAACTTTGGGGTGATTAGGAGTTGAGATTCATAATTTGTTTCAATTTACTTTATATGAGGTTATCATGGTATCGCGACTCAAGTCATGGATTTAATAGATTAACTCGGGTTGACTCGAGTCGTTTTTTTGTTATTTTTTTTTTCAATTTTATTCTTAAACATTGAGTTAATTAGGAATTGGACTTCATAATTTATTTTTTTGATATGTTTTATGTGGGGTCATTATGATCTCATGACCTTCATCACGATTTTGATAAATAAACCCAAGTCGATATGGGTTGATCTAATATGTTACATTTTAATATTTTTAAAAAAGATATTATATTGAATCTTTTTAGTCAAATTATATTTTTATTAGCCATCCAAATTGTTTTTGGACTCGTCAAGGTGACCAGGTCACATTGTAACTCTCGTATAATTTATTTTTTCCTAACAAAAATTTTTTAGCAATGCTTGAAATATTTTTTATATTAAAAAAAATTAATCTGATTGGCAGCATAACTTAAAGCTAGTTATATAGTATATTTTTAAATATTCTCATTCTAGCTTCAATCATAGAAAACATTAATGATTAACCATACTATCCAAGATCATATTTGGATATTATTGAGAGGGAAATAGCCAATTATCGTGGATCACTGTCCTATCACAAAAAAACACCTTTTATACAAGGCATCAAATAATCTGCTCAAATTGTGAGAATCATGCAGATTGATCGGAAAGAAGTAGCCTTGCTCAAATAATATCAAATAATATTATTTTGTGTAGCAGTGCTTTCTTAGGAGGGTTAAGCTTCAGAATAATAGCCTTGCTCCTTCCGCTGGAAAGAAGCTGGATACCTAAAAGTGATATCAGGTGGCCGACCTTGAGATTGATATACTTCGACATGGCCTATCAAGGCTAATGCACTCTCTTGTTCAAATGCTCAAACTTTCGCTCATAAAATTGTAAACTGGATCAAATCCATGTGAAGCCGGTTAGCTCGGGATATCGTCATCCCTGCTGGCTAGTTTTGTTCAGATTTGAATACAGTAGGTGAGAATATAAAGAGAGCAAACCATTAAGCTAGAAGGATTTCAGAAAAAAAGTTCTATTGGAGCTTGTCACGCCATCTTCTTTACCCTCTGCGTAACTTCCTCTCTAAAAACTCATGTGAAGACATGGAAGTTCAATTTTATCTGAACATTTTATTGGCACATTACATTGATCACTCAGGACTGCAGAGCTCACATTACATTTATTAGATTATTAGACATAGTAGGCATGGGAACATACACTAGATTGTCTTCTGGGAAGAAATGGCAGACATCGGAGGACCCTGGTTCAATTCCAAGCACTTTAAACGACACATGATTACGACTCCACTGTGAAGTATCCAAGTGGCAAACGGCAAGAGCTTCTACTCTATCTCCATTCTCACCGATTAGTGAGACCATGAACACCTTGTTCTTAGTCTCCTGGCTATGGCAATAGAAAACTGCATAAGCGTAAGGCATAGTGTGACATGCTACCATCTTTGGAGCTGGTACCTCTTTTGGCACTTCTAGGATAGTATAATTTTGGAGCAGGATACTTGATTCTGTAAGGTAGGTAGTGCTCACAACTTTGAACCGGGACTCCAAGCCAAGTATACCTTGTACAAAATCAAGCATGGAGTCTAAGGACGTAGCACAAAATTTGACCTCCCCTTTGATGGGTTTAATCTCACATGCTCTAAGCGTATCTTCCATAGCTATGGCTTGGGGAGACCCATTAGAGAAGGAGAAGAATTGAAGAAGATACGGAAATTTTTCATATGAAAAAGGAATTGAATTTGCATCTTCTCTAGGCAACAAGCGAGGAGATTTTGAAGGGTCCTTCTTCGGAAAATATATGGGCATTGTTCTTCCCACTTTTAGATCATTCAAGGTGAAAAACACTAACAGCGAGTGATCCATGTGATCCATATGGGATGATGGATGATCATGAACGTGAACAGGTTCTCCATGCATCCCTTCACTTTGAGAATCATCCCTGGCTCCTCTTTCTCCTTCAACACACTGCAATATACCATATGCTTCAGATAATTAACAACTTAGAGAGAGAAAGAAAAGAACAAGAATGTTGATTCATCATTTCCTGTACGAAACACAAAAGTTTAAGCTTGATCAGAAATGTTTTAATTTAGCAGAGAATGGTACAAAGACAGACTGAATAGATAACTCATTATACACATAAGCGTATACAGATCATATATCCTATATATCAAAATGAACCAAGCTAGCACAGTCTAGTTAAGAGTACCATAACAAGCAGAAGATAAAGGAGGAAGAACTTGAAGGTAAATTCTGCGCCCATCTCTTTCGCTGTTTCGACTGAAGTAACTCTTCCGAAATTATTAGATCGCAGAATATATGGTCACGTTCTATATAACGTGAAATGGTCATATTTATCGCCCAGATAAAAAAAAAAAAAACAGAAGAAAACGAGTCATATTTCTCAAAGAAATGATTACCTTTCCGCTAGGCAAAACAAACAAGTTAATGTCTAAATGATAAATAATTCATTTGTGGGATACGTCATATCAGAGAGACGGATCATGCGAATCATGTGGTATCAAAAGACTCAAAACAAACAAGTTAATGGAAGAGTATGTTTCTCATTATTCCATAGTTGTTTTTTAAATAATTTTTTTATATTAAATTAAATATTAATAATTTTTTTTATTTTTTAAAAATTATTTTTAATATTAATATATCAAAATAATTCAAAACATAAAAATTATATTAAATTTTAACAAAAACAAATTAAATTTTTTTAAACACGGAGTTACCAAATTCTAAATCTTTCAAATTTAATCATGATCATATAAGAGGAGATGGACCATGCGAATCAGGTCAAAATAAACAAGTTAATGTCTAAATCATCCAATTATAATTATAGTCATGATAATTTTAAAAAAAAAATTATAAAATTTAATTTTTAATTAATATAGTATTAAATAATAAAATTAAAAATAAATCAATTAAAAAAAACAAAAAAAAATTAAATGAATTATAATTAACCCATCAAACTCATGATTTTGATCATTGGACCAGGATAATCTCATAGAAAACAAAATAAAAAATTAATCTAAGTCAATTCAGGTTACATTATCAAACCCTCAATTGAAGTCATAAGAATGAGATAAGTTTATACAAAACAAATTAAAAAAATCAATTTAAAAATAGGACAAAATAAAATGACCCGAGTCAACTCAATTAAATTAACCAACAAAACTCATGATCTAAGTCATATGACTTAAATAATCTAATAGAAAGTAAACTGAAACAAATTATGAAATTTAATTCCTAATTAATATATTATTGAATAATAAAATTAAAAAAAACCTTAATCAACCAGGTTAACCGCTAAGTCTAGGTACGAGTCATAAAATTAAAATATCCACACAAAAAACAAACCGCGACAAATCACAAAACTTAATCTCTAATAAACCAAACATTATGGATAAAAAAAAATAACCAAAAGCTAAAGAAATATTATTACAATTAATACTATTTTATACATGTAATGTATATACACCAGCTTTCTTTGTCTATCTAAATGTGATTAGTATGGTCTACACATGCCATTAACTGATCTTATACTTCAAAATCAAGGCGATAAAGCAATTCTGGCTTGGAAGTAACCTGAGAGAGAACTTCGTTGGGGAAAGCTATTAACTGCCGTCGTTAATTCTAGTTAGGTGTCAACAAATTTGGAATTAAGAGAGTTTTTACCGGTTAACAGTTCTAATTAAGCGTCACCAAGAGCAAAGAGAGATTACATGAAATAGTTCAAATTAATTGTTAATTCAAGTGAAAAAGTTTCTCTAGAAGCTTGCCAATAAAAAATCTCATGGTGGCCAGGTTGGGAGACAACATTATTTTCTTGATAATTCCTTTTTAATCATTTTGAATTATTTAATTTCTTAAGATCTTTAGATGGAGACTTGTGGAAATTACATGAACGGCTTAACCTTTTCCTCCCTTTCTCTTTATGAATGATCCGATATCACATCAACATCGAACAAATAACCCAAAAAAAGAAGTAAAATAAAGAAAAGACGACATAAAAAGACATGTGATTTAAAAAGAAAACATGGCCACGCGTTCATCGAGTGCATATAATTGAAACTTCATGTGCATATGAACAACATGGCTGTCCAATCTTTCTTGATCACGATCTTTCCTTCTTTGTCCATTAATAACAATAATTTTCTTGTCTAGATAGATGAGATGAACCCCGTGAAGGAGATAAGGTTCCACGTACTAATTTGACTTATGCAAATTTAATAAGACTAAAAAATCTTTGCTTGTTCGGGATCAGGAGGGACAGCGGTGATCTCTGTAGGACTCGTCGGCTTTTGAATGCAATTGTTGATCGGACTCAGAAGTGACGCCTACAATCTGACTCTTAACATCCATCTTGCATAATTGCTCTGCTGTCTAACATGTATATGCAGGAGCAATTGTCAGTATCGTAATGTATATCAGAACATTATTTGAGAGTTGAAGTTTTCATACAGTAAGCAATATTTACATGTTTATGCTTCAAGACTAAACCAAAATGGCCTCCTAATCATGAAGTATCAACTTAATGGCGGGTGTTCTCGGGAGGCGTAGCATGATAGTAAAGAGTTTGAGATCTACACAGCAGATCTCGAGTTCTAGTCAAGACATATATCTCTTGTAAGAGTCTAGAATAACAAGAGTTTTACTTTTTTTATTTAAACTCAAAAAATACTCTTTTCAAAAAGTGAAGTTTACTCAAATTTAAAAAATAAAAAAAAAACTTAATGGAGGGTGTTGTCATTATTTCTGGCCTATAACTCGGAAAGTTAGTTTCATTGGGGCAACCAAGTGAGACTTGTTCTTGAAAGAGGTTAATAATATCATGTAATAACTTAAAAAAAAAAATTGAAATATTCCACGAAAAGGAAATTCATGTGGTCCAGTTAGACTCAACTGACTGAATCTGTTAATTTTTTTTTCCTGCAGCCAGAGTTTTGGCTGGAAACATAGTTTCATTCGCTAATTAAAGCAAGTGAGACTTTTAATTTATTGATCAAATAATAAGTTTTATTATATGAAAATATAAATTTTGTTATATTTGTCATCCTATTACTTTATTGACATCCATCAATAGCTAGTTACCTTCACATTCAAGAGAATCACAGCTTTGTATCGCAGTCATAATTATCTAATTTTTATTTTTTTGAATTTGAGAAAACTCTATTCTCTTTAAAGCGTAATTTTTAGATCCAGATAAATAAGTAAAACCTACTTGTTCCAGATTTTTACAAAATATACAAGTTCTGGCTTAAACTCGAAACTTGTTATGTAGATCTCAAGCTTTTTATCATCATGACACGTCTCTTGAAATTGTTTATATATTTATCACTTAATCAATTAAATTAAAATACTAACTTAAATATTGAATTGTATTTTGTTTGAAAAAAAAAACTTGTTTTTAAGATTGAACTCTTTAAAACATAGTCTCGGAATTCAGCAAAAACAAATCTGTTTCAGGGTGAAGTTTTTCTAATTATTCATCCATATCGTAACATCACTTGTTACGCTTTCTACCTCGATCGATGCACTCCAAAATCCACTTGGCAGAGGAAGATAATGACATGATAATTGGGATAATAAAGTACAGGATAATATGATGGGCCAAGGACATGATTTTGTGTCCATTGTTCTACCGGCAAAAAAATGATTATTTGTTGCTAATTTTTCCCAGTCCATTATTGATGACGTTTGAACTTATCTGCTGGTGCTGGGGGCAAGATGGGATATTGAACATTATTTTTTTTTAGTCAAGTGTATAATAAATAATACTTGATATCCGCAAAAAAATCTTTGCTTTTGAATTTAAAATTTTTCTGATATTTAAATAAGTATTATTTAAGAAAAAAAACAATTATATTTTAAAAAAACATGCTAAGAATATATATCAATTATTATTCTAGACGTCACAGAATAATTGGAACAGTGGCTGCCAAAATAAAAGTATGGCTGCATTCTAATTATTATACACCAATTTTCCAACACAGGAAACTTTATGATCCACTTAGAGGGCCCTCGTTTGCTTACAGAGCTTATCATAACCAATAAAAAACCCTTGCATTATTGTAATGTTTATAATTGTTTTGTAAAATATTTTAATTAATACATAGTTTTGCTATATAAATTTTAGTAGAGGTATATAAATTTATTTTTGAAGTTTCTTAATTTAAGCTATTGGATTGAAATAATTATATGGTATAGTTTTAGAACTTTTATTGATCTAACAATTCATGAATTTAAATTTTATTATTTTCTAATTTAAAATCATTGTCATTTAATGCAGCTAATTAATATAAAAACATTTATAATCAAAGGGTTTTTATTTAAAAAATTGTGTTAAAAAATAATATAAATTATATCTTGAAATTTTACCAAATAATTTAAAATATAAAGTTGAGATTAGTTTTCTAATAATCGTGTTTCATGTGTTATATGAATTGTTGTCGTGTAATATCTTTCTTTTAATTAATTAGCCAAGGCCTCCATGGTTTGTAGAAATAAATGTTGATATGTCAAGGGGCCTGGCGTGTGTAATTAGCTTTGTAACAAGTTTATCTTGATTGTGACAATTACGTAATATATTAAATAGTATTAAAGAATTATCTTAATTTGATAGATTAAATTATTAGATGAGGTTTCAAGATATGATTTATATTATTCTGTAGCATATTTATTCAAGTAAAAGACTTTTGAGTTTGAAACTTACAGACTTGTATTATTTTATATTTAATTTTTATCAAATAAATAAAAATGATGAGATTCGAACTTGTGACCATTTGGTTATTGATATTCTAATACTATATTAAAAAACTATCTAAATCATATTTTGAAATATCGGTTTAAATTTTTAGATTAAATTGATTTTTTGACAAATAAAATATGTGAAATATCTTATATTCAATTAAGTTTTGAATTTTTTTCCCAGCAAATTTAATGATTGATCGTTTTATTAATGACCTATTAGGCTGCTAATCAAATCTTAGATAATTATAACATCTATGCAACTGTAATTTCTAATGAACTGATGTGGGATTATGCATTATCAGCCTTTGTTTTCTTTCCGCTGCAATGTGCCTGTGAAGCCTGAGCAGTGCATCTGCGTTTAATTAGCAGCAAATGCATGCAGCCTGATTAAACCCCCTCCCTTTCAACCATTGGGGCCTCACGGCCGAACCCAAAATAGCAAACCAAATACCACTTAAAATATATTTTTAAAAAAGTCCGTGACTCGGTAGAAATCAATTGATATAATATTAAGGAATTCTTTTTAAAAAAAATTAAATAATATTATTTTAATAAAAGTTAATCTAGTGAGTCATAAATTAACTCAATGATTAAATAACTTTGACTTTTTTTTGCCAGTACACCTATTTCAATAATTCATCGGTAATTCAAGTGAAAAAGTTTCTCTAGGAAGCTTGCCAATAAAAAATCTCCTGGGTGGCCAAGTTGGGAGACAACATTATTTTTTTGACAATCTTTTCTCTTTATGAATGATACGATATCACATCAACATCGAAGAAATAATCCAAAATAAAAAAAAGAAATATAATAAAGGAAATGCGACATCTGATTTAAAAAGAAAACATAGCCACGCGTTCATCGAATGCATATAATTGAAACTCCATGTGCATATGAAACGACATGGCTGTCCAATCTTTCTTAATCATGATATTTCCTTCTTTGTCCATCAATAGCAATAATTTTCTTATAAAGGAGACCGGACCTTGTCCATCAATAGCAATAATTTGTCCATAAAAGACTACCATACCCGACCAATGTGATCGGCTCTAGACAACGGTCTATATCTATTTTTTTATCTTTAATGTCAGAGACTCGGAGCCCTTTATTTTTTTGGGATTTTTTCTGGAACGTGCACGGTTTTTTTTTTAAGTAATATATAATAATTCAATACATATTATTTTAAATAAAATACAACTTAAAATATCACAAAAATAAAATTACACTTTAGCCCTTCCTCTCCAAAAATAAAATTACACTCTAGCTCTTCCTCTTCAAAAATTAAAAAAAAAAACTAATGGACTATAAATATACAATGATTCATTTAAACTCAAAGTTCAAAATCTCTTTATTCTTAACATTTTCATTGTATATATTTTCAGAATCTATCTTTCTAAAATATCATTACACTTTCTTTTTTTATAAATTTATTAAATTAAATATCAAAAAGTCCTCACATCCATAAGAAAAAACATTTTGCATGTATCAGCTATCAATCATATTGACTTACCAGGTATCACATGTGTTTTCTATATTAAGTCACCAAACACCTCAGACATGAAAAATATATCATATTATTTGACCTAAGAGATTAATCAGTTATCCAACATATTAATCTTATTTCTAAGCATCTTAGATTTTAAAACTCATCATTATTCAATAACTTCCATTTATTTTTTATTTTTATATATATTTTGTCTATGCATATTATAGCTGGGTGAATTGCCAACACTATGCAAATGTTTATTTGGAAGAAATTAAGTATCAACTATAAAGTTAAAATGTACTGGCTTTTCACTATTCAATAAATCATTGTTCACTATCTTATATATTATTGTGGATTTGAGCAATGATTTTTTTTAATTTTCAATTTGATATTCAAACTTTTATTTTGCATAATTAAACCCTTTTTAGCTCAAATTAGAACCCCATCGCTTTTTTTTTTTAAGATATGATTGAATTGAAAATTAAAAGACTTAAGTGATAAACATTGGTAAATAAGGTGGTGTTTTCAATTTTGTTTGAAAAATACATTTAAGTCCCTTATCTTTTCAGGTATAAGGTGACCGGCCCCTCTAATTTTAAAAGAATTAATTTTGATACCAAACTATATTTTCAGTTCTTTTTGGGTAAGAAGAAAGAGAGGAGATCGCCGGATTCCAAACTATAAAGAGAAAGTTTTCGTTACAACTATTCTAGCCACAAAAATAGTAGATTTTTGTTCCAAATAATTTTATATGATGAGAAGAGTTTTAATTAAGTATTTTTTTTCTATCTTTTTGGTTGAAAATGAATTTTCTTTTTGTAAAAAAAAAAAAAGCAACCACCCCCAATTTTAAATTGACAGCTTCTACTGAATTGATGGTGTCTCGATCCTTCTTTGCTTGTTTGGGACCAGGGAGGACAGCGGTGATCTCTGTAGGACTCGGCGGCTTTTCAATGCAATTGTTGATCAGACTCAGAAGTGACTCCAAAAAATTGCTCTGTTGTCTACCATATATACAGGAAGCAATATTTACATGTCTATTACGCTTCAAGACTAAACCAAAATGGCCTCGGAATCATGAAGTATCAACTTTATTCAGCTCCTAAAATTTTATCACGTTCAAGATCAGATACAGACTGACTATGATTATGAGTTATCGAGAAAAGAGAATAAATAAGAATCTTAAAAATCAACTATAATTGATTAAGTTTTACTTATGGATGATGTTGAGGTTGGGAAACGGTGACAGGTGACCAATGATAAATGGCGGGCGCTGTCAAAGAAAGAGCCTATAACCAGAATTTTGGCGGGAAAGTTAGTTTCATTGGGCCAACCAAGTGAGACTTGTTCTTGAAAAAGGTTAATAATATCATGTAATAACTTTCAAAAAAAAAAATGAATATTCCACGAAAAGGCAAAGTTCATATGGCCCAGTTACACCCATCTGACTGAATATGTTAATTTTTTTTTTTCTGCAGCCAGAGTTTTGGCTGGAAACATAGTTTCATTCGCTAATTAAAGCAAGGGAGACTTGTAATTGATTGATCAAATAATAAGTTTTATTATATGAAAATATAAATCTTGTTATATTTATCATCTTATTGCTCTATTGACATCCGTGAATAGCTAGTTACCTCCACATTCAAGTGAATCACAGCTTTGTTTTGCAGTCACAGATGCCTATCTGTTTGAGGTTGTCAACTTCATCAAATGGTTAAATGGAATTGAGATAGTACAGAAATCACGTTCTCCTGTGGTCACTTTTGCAAATTAGTTGAAGAAATCTAAAACAATTATCAGAACATAATTATATATAATAGGCTAGGCGCATGGCTTGTTCTTTTTTTTTAATTTAAAATTATTTTTATATTTTTTTTAAATAATTTTTAAGTTTGTTTTTTAGTTCTTGAGATTAATTTTTTTTGCTTATTTTTTTTAGATAGTGATTATGTTTTAATTATATTGGATATGTTTAATTTTAAAGAGATTAGTATAATTCATTTGTATTTTTTAATCTGTTATATATATATATATATTCAATTTATTTCTATAAATAAAAAATATTTATTTCTTATAATATTTTTTATGGTCATCCTTGCATGGTATGTTTTATCTTTTTATTTTATTCAATAAATCTTATTTGTGTGTTGATTTTTATTTCAAATTGAATTTAATAAATAAATTCATTTAACACAACCAAATAAATGACTCGTATTGCGATATTAAATACTCGATATTTGTCTTTTAATTTTTTTAATTTTATTTTTATTTAAGAAAAACTCGATTTATGGGTTTAGTGAGGTGTCTTTTCTCTTCTTTTTTTTTATATCAAACTTGACTCTCTTTTTTTCTTCTATTTTTTTTCATATAGTAAAAAAAATAGTTTCAAATAAAATTCATGTTATTAAACTTTATAAAGTCTATAGATATGTTCATATGTTTAGCTGGTTGACCTGATTCGTGAGCCTCATAAGTCAAAAAAATTTCTTTTTTTTAATTATTTTTTAACATCTTAACATAGGGTTAATGTTCGATTTTGTGATAATCTATTTTTGTTATCATATAGTGAAATAAAAAATATTTTTGAAAAAACCAAATTGCAATCCCACCGGAGTCCATAACTCGGTTCATAAGTTTGGTGTACTAGCTCGGGTTACTCAATTCATAGATTTGATGAGTTCACTTACTATCGGATATGCTCTTTTTTTTTGTCCTTTAATTGTTTTTAATTTTTTTCTTCAATTTTATCCTCCAATATTTGGTTGGTTAAAAAATAAATTGCATGATTTATTTTTGTTTTTTTATAGTATTATCATTGTCTCAAATGAGTGTTTATTTTTAGGTTAATGCTCAATTTTGTGACAATATATTTTTATCGTATAATTAAAAAAATATTATAAAAAAAGTTATTAAACTCAATAAAGTCCATTACATGGGTCGCTGGGGACTAAGATTGTTTCAATCTATCATTGCCTCAATATTTTTTAAAAAAATTATTCTCTTGAAGTTTTTTAAAAAGTTAAATCGTGTTTTTAACAATTATTAAGATTGTATTTGGACCCATAAAATTAATTGATTTAATTCGGGTTATCCCCTATGCAGTTTAGTTGAAAACTCAAGTTAAGTAAAAAATTAAGTTGCAAGGTTTCAAAATTGAGTTGTTTAGAACACAATCAAAAAAAATTTCACACTTATAATAATATTTTTTTAAATTTAAAAAATTAATTTGGTCCATTGCGAAGCGCAAGCTAATTAACTGGTAATAGTATATACTTTGTTTGATTGAGATTTATTTGAGGTCTTAGCTTTCATTCTTGTAAAAGGGGTTAGGTGTTTGATTTGTATCAATAACATTTCAATTCCTTTTAAGATAATAAAATACTGCTTCTAACAATTTCTAATCACTTTTGTTTATCACAGATGATTAAGCAGAAATTATACCTGACGACAAAAAAAAAAGTTTGAGCTTCCTAACCAAGCTGAATCTCTCAATCTCATCGAACTATCTTGGACTGATTTTTTCCATCCCAATTGAGTTATCATGTAACTCAATTGATTGATTTTTAAAATTCAACAAGCTCATCTTTCACTCTCTTCTCTTTGTTATTTGTTTTTTATTTTTTACTATTTACCGTGTTGATTCTTTTTTGTTTTTGGTAATCGTGAGTATCCGGATCAACTTACACGCATATCGATTAATCTTCTAAGACCCTGAAATTAATAAGCATATAAATCTCTAGTGGCTCTGAGATTTGTGGCATTCGAACTAGTGATTTCTAGAAAACAAACTCAATATCTAACCAATTAAGCTATACTCCTCATACTAGTTAAGCTTTCGTGTTAATTCTTTTATTTTTCGAGCTACCAACATGTTGAGTTATACAAGTTATGACCAAGAATGAAATTAAGAGGAGGCTGGCAGGCCTCCAATCCCTTCAAGGAAATTTTTTCAGCTATCCTTCTTCAATAAATTAGATTTTTTTTTGAAAATAAAATAAAAAACTTAAATTTTACTCCCCTAAAACATTCTCTAATCTGGCTCTTCCAAACTAAAATCCCTAGTTAGAGCTATCACAATGAAAAGTGTTACCCTTTATGATGAAGCGCTTTAGATATTTTTCAAATATTTTTTGATGTAAGCTATATATTTTAAGATTTAGCGAGAGAAAAATAATTTATCTCAGCAACACAGAATAGAGATTGCATAGAGTTTCTCTACAAGTTGATCACTTTATCAACTAAATTAAAATACCAACTAAATATTGAAGTGTATCTCATTTTACAAAAACTTATTTTTAAGGAACAACTTAGTCTCGGAATTCAGCAAAAACAAATCTGTTTCAGGGTGAAGTTTTTCTATTTCTTCATCCATATCGTAACATCACTTGTTAAGCTTTCTACCTCTATCGATGGCGATGCACTCCAAAAATCCACTTGGCAAAGGAAGATAATGACATGAATCATGATAATTGGGAGAATAAAGTACCGGATAATATGATGGGCCAAGGACATGATTTTGTGTCCATTGTTCTACCGGACATAAAAAAAAATTATTTGTTGCTAATTTTTTCCAATCCATTATTGATGAAGTTCGAACTTATCCAATAGATTTAAGTTATATCTTGGATAATAAGTTAATTTATTCTAATAATTTAAATTTATTTTAATTAAGATGATTAGTGGATAATATATAATACCTACAAAAAATTTTATTTTATAAATTTAAAGACTTTCTAATTTTTAAATGAACATGAGTTCAGAGAAAATACAATTATTTTTTTAGAGAAATATATTAAGAATAGGTATACCATAAGGAGTGGTAAAAAAAAGAACATGTTTGAGTGATATCCTGATCCCCTTTTTACTGCCCATCAAGCTTATCTCTTTTTTTGAAGAGAAAATAATAAAAAGTGAGTAAAATATCTTTGATTTATCATAGTAAAATATATCTCACTCGTCAAAGTAATCATGAATTCTAAGAATCTTCATAGTAAAAAAAAAATTATAAACTTGGTATTTGATTGAGTTTGAAGATAATGAATCTAACAATTCGCTAAACTCATATTTATATAGGCTCTCTTAAATGTTTTTATATTAATTAGATCCCTTAAATGACAAAATAATAATAATAATAATAAGATTTAAATTCACGAATTGTTAGACAATAAAAGCTCCAGGACTATATAATATAATTATTTCAATCCAACACTTGAAATTAAGAAACTTCAAATATAACTTTATATATCTCTAATAAAATTTATATAGCAAAACTATGTATTAATTAAAAAGATTTTACAAAACAATTATAAACCTTACAATAATGTAAGGTTTTTTGATTGGTTATGATAAGCTCTGTAAGCAAACGAGGGCCCTCTTAGTGGATGATCAAGTTTCCTGTGTTGGAAAGTTGGTACATAATAATTAGAATGCAGCCATACTTCTATTTTGGCAGCCACTGTTCCAATTATTCTGTGATGTCTAGAATAATAATTGATGGATTATTATTTTTGTTTTTTTACTGTGGATTTTTTTTTAAAATAACAAAATATAAGGTAATAATCGAACGCACTCAAGTTTAACTAAATATTGAGTTTATATGGATGTTATAAGTTATTAGGCTTGTTGTTTCTAAACTCGGGATAGTTGGAGACCTGGAGTTGGTGAAGCGTAATTCAAATTAAATTCAAGTACCTCTCCTCCAGACTACCCAATTTTTCATGTGAAGCAAATTTATCACCTATCCTTGTCAAGTTTAATCACCAAACTGGCATCCAATCACACCTGTTGTTCACATATACACATCGATATTGGGAAGTAATTACTTATGTTAATTCCATCTTATTTGATACGGAGGAATTTTCTAACACGTTAAATCAATATGGGAAAACAAAATCAATATCATTAACAGCATATATGATTAAAAAATTCAATCGGTAACATGAAGTTGGATTTGCGCTTACCTAGGTGAGTAACATTGGAGGCTCCCCGAAACAACGTTCAGAAACAAGAAAAACGTTGTAAATAGCAATTGAGTTCGTGTCCTAACAGTAAAAGAGACTTGTTTTTTTTTTTTTTTTTCATGCATCTGAGTTCGGTATTTTTTATGCATACTTGTTACTCTGTGATTTCTTACATGTTTGCTGGCTTTACAAGATATTCAGTGGATCTGAAAATTAGTTGTGTTGTGCGTAAGTTAACCCAAACATTCCGAGTTATAAAAAGAAAATACCTTATAAATAACCTAGTAGGATTGGAAGAGCAAATAGTAAAACAGATTATAAGAACAGGGCATGGTAATTATGTACTAGAAAACACGACATTGATGAAAATGAGTTGCCTCCTAAACCAATCTTTATCGAAAGGGATTTTGAATATCAGAGTGGAGCCTATCGTAACCAATCATCTCTCACTACAATCTTTTTTTTTTTTTATCAAATTGCATAGTATGATGAAGCGTCTCTTTCTTATATACACCACAAGTTTTAACATGCTTTTCATGAAAATAAAAATAAAATAAAAAATAAATCGTGAGTCATTAGCGACCATAATCACGAGCCTTCTTATTTCTGTTTTTCTTGTCTCTTCTTGTTCATAATTTGCCTATATATAATGAGAATGCAAGCGACCTCCACACCATCAAACTCTTTTAGAAGGATCTGTTTAATTTGAGACAGAAAACATGAAATCCTCCTACACTTTCTTCATTCTTTTCTCACTCTTTTCGGTATGTTTTTTTTTTTTTCAATGACAAATAGAATAGAGGGTGCACATGCACACAAATGCACGCAGTACTGTCCTTTTATCTATCAAAATCTTATAATATAATGTTTTAACTTTTTTTTAAATTTTCTGATTTAGCAGTTTGCTAACGTGATCGGTGCTAGAAAAGACACTGGAGAGTATTGGAGAGCTGTCATGAAAGATCAGCCCATGCCAGAAGCAATACATGGCCTTATTCGCGAAACCACATTGTCATCAGTCTCCAATGAGAAAGCCGATTGCCACACAACCGAGTCCAATGAAAAGAATAATTTGGTCAAGGATTTTGGCCCACAGCCTACTGTTACATCTTATGACAACGGTATAAAACCAGCAAAAGATAAGTCCTTCTCGAAAGATTTCCACCCAAACACTCAGTTTTTCCTTTACAATGATGGTGTAGTTAAAGGAGAGAGATCCTTCGCTGAAGATGTTGAGCCGAGGCCTAATGTGTCCGTTTACCACGACGACGCTACTCTTAAAGGAGAAAAATCTTTTCAGGAGGACTTCGAACCAGGACCTAACTTATCAGTTTATGATGATGGTGTCGGGCTTAAAGGAAAAAAATTGTCTTCGGATGATTTTGAACCAAGGCCAAGTACTACTGCTTATAACTTCTAATTAGCGAGACAAAGTTGCTTGTTGATGTGCTCATGGTCTCTTAATTACGATGGAGCAGAATTGATTTTAGCTAAGCCAGCTTTTGTTTGTGACTTTATTAAATAAAGGTTTCCCTTAACTAGGGGCGCTTATAAGCGAGCTAGCTTGTGTTTGATTAAGCAATGTAAGATGTTTTTCAGTCATTATGATATCATGTAATATTGCTATAAGAAGTGTGTGAGAATGTTACCGTTTTAATGTGTTTCTTATCAAACCCTTGCTAATGTTTCAAATCTCTCAATACATAGAAGATCTTAACCATTTTAAAAAAGAAACAGTTTCAAGTCGCCTGCTACCGTGCCTTCCTTGAAAGGGAAACGACGCTGCTCTTTTGCTGCCGAATTTCAGTACCACCAACAATCCCCCATGCTATAGATTGCGCTATCATAGGAAGCAATGTATGAAATCCAGAAAAGATAAAGGAAAATAATAAAATTAGCCCGCTTTTGAGTGAGTGAGGTTTTTAATATCTAAATATCTGATGGTTCATGTAGGGTTGTAAGGGCTATTATAAAAAAAGTAACCTTTAAAAACTCTTGTAAAAATTTAAACTCGATCGGTTTAACAATCGAGTTAAAAGTTACGGCTTTTTTAAGCTATTATTTTTTTGCTTAGAGCGACCGGACCTCCTTCTAGCCCTAGATCTATCCCATTGATCTATGTGGATAGTTAGGCTATCCACATAATTTACATATAATACATCATCATCTAATTGCAACAGATCTACACTTGACTTACAAACCCCTACAAAAAAATATACACTTACAAAATAATAGAAAATAATTTAAATTAAGTAAAAAGAGTTAAGAATGACATGGAAGAGCATTTGGGTAAACCTGGTTAGTAATTTATAATATTATCTTAAAATGGTAATAAGTTCATAAAAAAACTAAAATGATAGAAAAAATAAAATAAATAGTTTTAAGCACAGTGAATGTTCATGAGGACTTAGTGAGATAACTAATATGGTTTATGTAAGGAGGAGGGGAAAATTTTGAAATTTGATGAAAAATTACTCGATGATCAGTTTTGCGTTATCAAGTATAACTTTCAATCAAATTGTTGGATCAAACTGAAGTTTTATGATAAATCTTTTGACATATATTCCTATTGAAATTTTAGATCAATCAGAGTTTTAAAAGCTCATACAAAGATGATGATGATTGAAGAGAAAAATAACATATAACTCATTAATGGTATTTTTTGTAAATATATGGGTGAGCTGGAAAGTTCCAACAACTTCTTCTCCTTCTTTTAACTCTTGGCAGAACAAGAAAAAAAAAAAGAAGGAAAAGAGAGAAAAACCTTGTGAGCTTCCATACTTAGAAAATTTAGAGAAAGAAACAAGAATTGGAGCAAGATAAAGGAATTAAAGAGTTTTTTAAACTGTTCAAACCATTAAAGAAAAGAGTTAATAGGAAAATCAAGTGAAAAAAAGGAGAAACTAGAGGAGGAAGTCACGTTCGTCCAAAAGAGGAAAAGAGGTCAATGAGGGAAAAATTTGACTAGTTTGTATTTGAATTTTATTTTATTGTCTAAACAAGTTTGAATGAAAAGAAACGAATTTAATGTATAAATCTTTAATTTTTAAATTAGGGTTCTTAAAAGATATTTTGGGGAAGTGTGAAATTATTATAGTTTGATATAATTATGACAAAAATGGTTATACAAAATAATAAATAATTGAAGAAAATTTTCAGACTAGAACCAGCCACTTTAGAAGAAAATAGCGAAGGGAAGGACCCAATAAATATTTGTGTAATTATGTGTGTCGAGTATATATGTTTGATGTATTAATGATGAAATTGAAAAACATTTAAGTAAGCTTTTTTAATTAGTTGTAGTTGGATGTTAGTGCATTTTGAATGATTACATTAAGAAGGATTGATGATATAAAAGATTCATGTTTTAATTGATTTGGAATTATCATGGCTTGTATGCAATAAGCATGTAAATGAAGAAAAAATTAAACGAGTAAAAAACATGACTAAACTTTGTGTATTTTAAATTAATTTTGAAAAGTGGTTGAAATTAAGGTACAGAAATAGAGTATTAATTAAAAAGATGAGGATTTTCAGAATCTTTGAAATGCCAAATGAGTATTAATATAAGCAAATATGACTAACTTTGTGTATTTTAAGTATGAATATAAGCGTAAATTAAGCTTGGGACATAAAAATATACCTAGGATTGTGTGTAAGGAAATAAAGATTGTTAATAATTGAAGAAGATAACCTGAGGGGCATATCGTAACCAATCATCTTTCACTACAATCTTTTTACAGATCCCATGGCACAGAGTGTCTCTGTATAGACAAGTTTAAACAAGCTTTTCATGAAAACAAAACAAAAGAAAAACGTGAATCATTAGTGACCATGTATTAATCACGAGCCTTCTTATTTATATTTTCCCTGTCTCTTCTTGTTCTTTGCCTATATATAATAAGAATGCAAGCGACCTCCATACAATCATACAATTTTAGAAGGATCTGTTTAATTTGGGACAGAGAACATGAAATCATCCTTCGCTTTCTTCGTTCTTTTCTCACTCTTTTCGGTATGCTTTTGTTTTTGCAATGATAAATAGAATAATGGGTGCACATGCACCACATGCATGCAGTACTGTCCTTTTCTCTATCAAAATCTTATAATTTAATGTTTTAATATTTTTTTAAAATTCTCTGATTTAACAGTTTGCTGACGTTATCGGTGCTAGAAAAGACACTGGAGAGTATTGGAGAGCTGTCATGAAAGATCAGCCCATGCCAGAAGCAATACAAGGCCTTATTCGCGCAACCACATTGTCACCAGTCTCCAATGAGAAAGCCGATTGCCACACAACCGAGTCCAATGAAAAGAATAATTTTGTCAAGGATTTTGGCCCACAGCCTACTGCTACATCTTATGACAATGGTATAAAACCAGCAAAAGATAAGTCCTTCTCGAAAGATTTCCACCCAGACACTCAGTTGTTCCTTTACAATGACGGTGTCGTTAAAGGAGAGAGATCCTTTGCTGAGGATCTTGAGCCGAGGCCTAATGTGTCCGTTTACCACGACGACGCTGCTCTTAAAGGAGAAAAATCTTTTCCGGAGGACTTCGAACCAAGACCTAACGTGTCAGTTTATGATGATGGTGTCGGGCTTAAAGGAAAAAATCGTTTTCGGATGAATTTGAACCAAGACCAAGTGTTACAGCTTATAGCAACTAATTAGCGAGACAAAGTTGCTAGTTGATATGCTCAAGGTCTCTTAATTACGATGGAGCAGAAGTGATTTTAGCCAAGCCCGCTATGGTTTGTGACATACTTAAATAAATGTTTCCCTTAATTAGGGGCTTATAAGCGAGCTAGCGTGTTTAATTAAGCAATGTAAGATGTTTTTTCTTCATGTAATATTACTATAAGAAGTTTGTGAGAATTTCCCCGTTTTAATGTGTTTCTTATCAAACCTTTTCTAATGTTTCAAATCTCTCAATACATAGAAGATGTGAGCCATTTTAAGAAACATTTTTAAGGCGTCTGCTACCGTGCTTTCTTTGAAAGCGAAAGGAGACTGCTCTTTTGCTGCAGAATTTCGGTTCCAACAATTCCCCGAGTTCGGAAGGTAGAAATGCACATTCGTTAGAAACACTGAAGTACCAAAGGTCATTTATGTTTGGTAAACCATCTATTACATCCCAGCAACAGCTATGTCCGTAATCGACAGCTTCAAAGGCCCCATGTTCTGATCTGTGGAGGAGAGCAATACAAGAAGAATTGTTTCCCTTTAAGAGAAGCAGTTGTAGAACTTGTAGAATTTGCAGCCTTGGTAATTCTTTTGGTGGATGTCAACTAGTGATTGATGATATAACCGTCCACATCCTGGAAAGTTGCCAGTTCAGAGAAACAAGGAAGTCACGAATTTTGATGCTGGAGAGAGAGTTGAAGATTGTCTGGCTCTGTGCAGTGAGCTTTAATTGAAATTGATGAATTGTGATCTAAGTACATTAATTTAAGATTACATCGAGACCTCTGTTTGAGGGGGGAAATGAAGAGGAGAAAAACGGTAGAAAACTCACCCCTTTATACTTCATCGGAAGAAAACTCACCACCAGGCATTGAGATAAAACAGAACCTCTTGAACTTTTAGAGGAATAGTTTAATTCATCTTTCAAGATTATGGTTAGAGTTTTGTAAATCTTAAGGTTATTAAAAATTTATATAATCATTAATTTTAAGATTTATAAAATTAATTATATTACTTGAATATCTATATTAATAATTAAAAAAAACACTTGAGAAAAAAAAGAAAAAAGTTATTAACAATCAGGCTGTTCTCTGTCCCATTTTGAACGCAGAGACTAAAATCCTTATTTTACTGCAGTGGTGGTGGGCTGGGCTGGCAGATGGGAATCCTTGCCACCCTTGATTCAAAAAAATTTCATGTATTCTGTTAATTCATGAATATGTGTTACAGGCAATATTTTATATCATATCTTTTCTGGGTTTATGTTGGACGTGGCCCATCAGTGCAAGAACTTATTATCTACATATGTGTTAAGGATGCCTTTGTGGTTATTGGACTCCTCTCTCTCTCTCTCTCTGTTATTAGTATATAACGTTGATTTAATATTTTAATTTATGAAGTGTATTTTAAACTTTTAGATAATCTTTTTAGTTTATTAATCATATTATAATTTTGTGATTGTACTTGTGATGATGTACTATAAATCTAACTGTTCAAGAAACATGTTATTAGACATTTGAATTGCAGTTAATCAAACATTCATGTTCTTCTTTCCTTCTTCTTAGCTCAAAAAGTGGAAAAATTAATGATATTAATTCTGGTACCTGCAAACACATTACATGTCCGATGATAAAATTAATAATTTTAAATGAAAATGATGATAAATGAATGAAAAGGTTTTAAATTTCAAGAAAAATAATATTTGTTCTTGATATTTTATGTTTAATGCCATACATGCGCACTTTTAGAATAGGAAAAAATGAATCATTTATCTGAATAGTTTATGAGATACTTATAACCCCTAAACTTTGTTGTCTTTAGAAAATAGAAAAACTGAAAAGTTTTTTAGTTTTGATGATATTAATAAAGGATAAAATTTCCTTACATGTAATTAAAAAGAGATAAATATCTTTTACATCATTAAAAAAACAAATATTATTAATAAGATGGAAAATATGGTACTTGAGAGATTTTTTATACATCTATGGATGTAGGGAGATAAATACCTCTTACATGAACAATTTATGTAAATAACATGAAGATAAAACCTTGTGGTAGTAACATGGATCTCCAAGTTCAATTGGATCTAACATACAATCAAACTTAAAGAAAATAAGTTTGACAACTTAACAAATCCATAATATTTTAGGTTTGATTTGTGACTGAATCAATGTATAATGGGTATGATAACTTACTAGATTCATGGGTTATTTCGACTCACCTCGTGATTGAATCTAAGTATATAATGTTTCATTTCTTATCAGATCCACGATAAGTTAAGTTTAGCTTATAGTTGAATTCAATGACATTATGCTAGAAGAGACAAGAAGAAACGAAACTCCAGATGGTTACATCACGGCTTGGTTACTCGTGTTTTCTTATATGCTAACAACAGTACTGGTGCTAAATGCTTGTGTTGTTAGGATAATGTTTTGTGATATCTTGAAACGCTGTGGTCTTGGCATAATTCATGACAGTTTTGGATTTGGTAGCTTGTTGCTAAAAGATTATTGTGATGGTGAATCAAAACTTAATGATTCCAATTGCGTGTTTGTGGAACAAAAGAATGATGCTGAGATTGACGGATTATATGGAGATTGTGGAATAAAATAGGGAGGAAAATGGTCAATATTCATCAGGCACATCCTATGGAACTTCAAGAGTAGGAAAAGAAGAACGAATTACATTTTTTCATCTTATTGCAAACTAATTGCTGGAGGAAACAAACTTGTCGAGGATAGGAGAGCATTAATCTTTCATGTGAAATTTACTCTCGGAGGTTCAGACTTCACTCAGGTACACGTGTAGTTTTATCACCATAGAAATATTGTCTCCTCAGATTGCGCGTGTGCCGGCTAAGGTACTTTCTCGAGAGAAGCTGATACTTTCGGCGCTGAAGTACTAAAAGATATAACAAAGAACAGACTCGCATTTGATGATAACAAGTCTTGGTTTGTTGATGTCATTATGCAAACTCTAGTACATCATGAAGGCTGCATAATCTTGTGCGTTGCGGCGTTGGTGCTCATGTTCATTTAAAGGTCTAGTCGGAATTAAGGAGCTGGATGGCTTCCTGTTTAGTAGCAGTCTAAACTTGTCGAGGACAAGGGTCTTTGAAGAGATGCATGTTTTTCGTATTGGCCATGGGCTCATGTATTTAAATATTTAAAATGGGAAGTCGAGGCCTAATTGGCCCATTTGTTGGTGGGCTTAGACTATTAATTAGGCTGCTTCGACTAGAGAGAGTTTGGAGTACTATGTATCAATTAATTAATTTAAAAACAAAAAGGACGGGATTTTACGGTCCTCAATAAATTCTTGAATAATTTTTTTTCCCTTTTCTTTATTTTTTTCATTCTGTTTTTTTTTATTTTTTTATTTTTAATTTCATACTTTAATATTATATTCAAATATTAATACTTTATTTAATTTTTTTTCATAAGTCTATTTTAGTCTCATGTTACGGACTTCGAGTTTAACTGGTTAATTTAGTTTGTTCAGGTTTTTTTTCTTTTTATAATTGATTTTTTTAATTTTATCATTCAACATTGAGTTAATTAAAAATTAAACTTTATAATTTATTTAATTAAAAATTAAACTTTGTGATTTATTTCAGATTGCTTTTCATGAGGTTATTCTCATTTCATGACTCGAGCCACGAGTTTAACAGATCAATCTGAGATGATTCAAGTTGTTTTCTGTATTTTTTAAATTAAATTTTTAATTTCAATTATATCTTTTAATATTAAGTTTATTAGGGATTGAGTTTCATAATTTGTTTTTATCTACTTTTTATTGAGTTATCTTAATCTCATAACTCGACATGCAGATTGACAAATTAACCTGAATTGACTCGAATTGATCTAATTTTTTTTTGTCCTAATATTTATTAAACAAATATAATTTTAAATATTTTTCCAAGTTAAACTATATTTTTACTGGTTATCGAGTTATTTTTAAAACTATTAAATTAATTAAGTTACATTATATCAATTCTCGCATGTTTAAAATTTTTTTGATAAAAAAAGTATTAGCAATGTTTCATTAATTTTTTTATGTTAAAAAAAATAATCCGATACACCAGAATAATGATATAGTTTTGCACCAATCAAACATGCAATGGGTACATAATGAAAAATGAATTGATATTTTTCTTTCTCTCTCTGCCGCCTCTCTTTCCCTTTGTTTACCGAAACTCTTTCTTCTCTATTCTCTTTTTCCCTTCTCACAGTAAAATCTTCTATTTTCAAATTAACCGCATCAAAGAGCCAGAGAGATTTATGATTTTGGTGGCTAAGCTCAAGCATAAACATGGACTGCATCAACTTTTTGTTGATCGGATAATGGCCTTCTTGCCAAATGGAAGCCGGAGACAATAAATGAAGTCTTGAAGAGACGATTTGGAGGGCGGGGGGAAGAATTGTCTGCAGATGAAAACGGCTACTGTGAATGACATGGTAGTCAATATAGTTGGGTTTATTTAAAGTGATTATAATCGACATGGCCTATCAAGGCTAATGCACTCTCTTGAGATTGATATACTTCGACATGGCCTATCAAGGCTAATGCACTCTCTTGTTCAAATTCTCAAACTTTCGCTCATAAAATTGTAAACTGGATCAAATCCATGTGAAGGCCGGTTAGCTCGGGAATCGTCATCCCTGCTGGCTAGTTTTGTTCAGATTTGAATACAGTAGGTGAGAATATAAAGAGACCAAACCATTAAGCTAGAAGGATTTCAGAAAAAAAGTTCTATTGGAGCTTGTCACGCCATCTTCTTTACCCTCTGCGTAACTTCCTCTCTAAAAACTCATGTGAAGACATGGAAGTTCAATTTTATCTGAACATTTTATTGGCACATTACATTGATCACTCAGGACTGCAGAGCTCACATTACATTTATTAGATTATTAGACATAGTAGGCATGGGAACATACACTAGATTGTCTTCTGGGAAGAAATGGCAGACATCGGAGGACCCTGGTTCAATTCCAAGCACTTTAAACGACACGTGATTACGACTCCACTGTGAAGTATCCAAGTGGCAAACGGCAAGAGCTTCTACCCTATCTCCATTCTCACCGATTAGTGAGACCATAAACACCTTGTTCTTAGTCTCCTGGCTATGGCAATAGAAAACCGCATAAGGGTAAGTCATAGTGTGACATGCTACCATCTTTGGAGCTGGTACCTCTTTTGGCACTTCTAGGATAGTATAATTTTGGAGCAGGATACTTGATTCTGTAAGGTAGGAAGTGCTCACAACTTTGAACCGGGACTCCAAGCCAAGTATACCTTGTACAAAATCAAGCATGGAGTCTAAGGACGTAGCACAAAATTTGACCTCCCCTTTGATGGGTTTAATCTCACATGCTCTAAGCGTATCTTCCATAGCTATGGCTTGGGGAGACCCATTAGAGAAGGAGAAGAATTGAAGAAGATACGGAAATTTTTCATATGAAAAAGGAATTGAATTTGCATCTTCTCTAGGCAACAAGCGAGGAGATTTTGAAGGGTCCTTCTTCGGAAAATATATGGGCATTGTTCTTCCCACTTTTAGATCATTCAAGGTGAAAAACACTAACAGCGAGTGATCCATGTGATCCATATGGGATGATGGATGATCATGAACGTGAACAGGTTCTCCATGCATCCCTTCACTTTGAGAATCATCCCTGGCTCCTCCTTTTCCATCAACACACTGCAATACCATATGCTTCAGATAATTAACAACTTAGAGAGAGAAAGAAAAGAACAAGAATGTTGATTCATCATTTCCTGTACGAAACACAAAAGTTTAAGCTTGATCAGAAATATTTTAATTGAGCAGAGAATGGTACAAAGACAGAATGAATAGATAACTCATTATATATACACATAAGCGTATACAGATCATATATACTATATATCAAAATGAACCAAGCTAGCACAGTCTAGTTAAGAGTACCATAACAAGCAGAAGATAAAGGAGGAAGAACTTGAAGGTAAATTCTGCGCCCATCTCTTTCGCTGTTTCGACTGAAGTAACTCTTCCGAAATTATTAGATCGCAGAATATATGGTCACGTTCTATATAACGTGAAATGGTCATATTTATCGCCCAGATAAAAAAAAAAAAAAAAGAAGAAGAAGAAAAAGAGTCATATTTCTCAAAGAAATGATTACCTTTCCGCTAGGCGAAACAAACAAGTTAATGTCTAAATGATAAATAATTCATCTGTGGGACACGTCATATCAGAGAGACGGATCATGCGAATCATGTGGTGTCAAAAGACTCAAAACAAACAAGTTAATACAAGAGTATATCTTCGACAGTGTTGTAGTGATTATTTTTTAAATAAATTTTTATATTAAAATATATAGGAATAATTTTTTTTATTTTTTAAAAATTATTTTTGACATCAGTACATCAAAACAATCCAAAACATACAAATCATATTAAATTTTTTGAGAACACAGAGCTACCAAATTCTAAATCTTCCAAATTTAATCATGATCATATCAGAGGAGATGCATCATGCGAATCATGTCTAAATAAACAAGTTAATGTCTAAATCATCCAATTATAATTATAGTCATGATAATTTTATAAAAAAATAAATTATAAAATTTAATTTTTAATTAATATAGTATTAAATAATAAAATTAAAAATAAATCAATCAAAAAACATAAAAAAATTTAAATGAATTATAATTAACCCATCAAACTTATGATTTTGATCATTAGACCAGGATAATCTCATAAAAAACAAAATAGAAAATTAATCTAAGTCAATCCAGGTTACATTATCAAACTCTCAACTGAAGTCATAAGAATGAGATAAGTTTATATAAAATAAATTAAAAAAATTAATTTAAAAATAGGATAAAATAAAATGACCCGAGTCAACTCAATTAAGTTAACCAACAAAACTCATGATCTAAATCATATGACTTGAATAATCTAATAGAAAGTAAACTGAAACAAATCATGAAATTTAATTCCTAATCAATATATTATTGAATGATAACATTTAAAAAAATCGATTAAAAAAAACATTAATCAACCAGGTTAAACCGCTAAGTCTAGGTATGAGTCATAAGATTAAAATATCCACACAAAAACAAACCGCGACAAATCACAAAACTTAATCTCTAATAAACCAAACATTTTGGATAAAAAAAAATAACCAAAAGCTAAAGAAATATTATTACAATTAATACTATTTTATACATGTAATGTATATACACCAGCTTTCTTTTTCTATCCAAATGTGATTAGTATGGTCTACACATGCCATTAATTGATCTTATATACTTCAAAATCAAGGCAATAAAGCAATTCTGGCTTGGAAGTAACGCGAAAGAGAACCTCGTTGAGGAAAGCTATTAACTGTCGTCATTAATTCAAGTAATTAGGTGTCAACAAATTTGGAATTAAGAGAGTTTTTACCGGTTAACAGTTCTGATTAGGCGCCACCAAGAGCAAAGAGAGATTACATGAAATAGTTCAAATTAATTGTTAATTCAAGTGAAAAAGTTTCTCTAGAAGCTTGCCAGTAAAAAATCTCATGGTGGCCAAGTTGGGAGACAACATTACTTTCTTGATAATTCTTTTTTAATCATTTTGAATTATTTAATTTCTTAAGATCTTTAGATGGAGACTTGTGGAAATTACATGAACGGCTTTACCTTTTCCTCCCTTTCTCTTTATGAATGATCCGATATCACATCAACATCGAACAAATAATCCAAAAAAAGAAGTAAAATAAAGAAAAGACGACATAAGAAGACATGGGATTTAAGAAGAAAACATGGCCACGCGTTCATCGAGTGCATATAGTTGAAACTTCATGTGCATATGAACATCATGGCTGTCCTATCTTTCTTGATCATGATCTTTCCTTCTTTGTCCATTAATAACAATAATTTTCTTGTCTAGATAGATGAGATGAACCCCGTGAAGGAGATCAGGTTCCACGTACTAATTTGACTTATGCAAATTTAATAAGACTAAAAAATCTTTGCTTGTTTGGGATCAGGGGGGACAGCGGTGATCTCTGTAGGACTCGTCGGCTTTTGAATGCAATTGTTGATCAGACTCAGAAGTGACGCCTCCAATCTGACTCTTAACATCCATCTTGCATAATTGCTTTGCTGTCTAACATGTATATGCAGGAGCAATTGTCAGTATCGTAATGTATATCAGAACATTATTTGAGAGTTGAAGTTTTCATACAGTAAGCAATATTTACATGTTTATGCTTCAAGACTAAACCAAAATGGCGTCAATAATAAGCAAGATTAGACTTTGTACTTTTAATTGATTGATCAAATAATAAGTTTTATTATATGAAAATATAAATTTTGTTATATTTGTCATCCCATTGCTTTATTGGCATCCATCAATAGCTAGTTACCTCCACATTCAAGTGAATCACAGCTTTGTTTTTGCAGTCACAGATGCCTATCTGTTTGAGGTTGTCAACTTCAACAAATGGTTAAATAAAATTGAGATGGTACAGAAATCACGTTCTCCTTGGTCACTTTTACAAATCAGTTGAAGAAATCTAAAACAATTATCAGAACATAATTAAAAGGAAAACGGAACACAACATATGTGTCGAGTTGATAGTTAGTCTGCTATGCGGTAAGAAATCACACTCTCATTGCTGCAAAATATGTGTGATCAAATCCCTTGTTCGGTCTTTATCGTCACCTTTAAGAAAATTTGGTTCTACAATTCATTTTATGCTCATATCACAGCTTGTAAGAGAAAAAAGGAGTGGTGAAAAAAAGGAGAACCTGTTTTAGTGATATGTCGATTCCTTTTTTTAAGCCCTTCAAGCTTATCTTCTTCTTCTTCTTCTTCTGTTTTTTTTTTGAAGAGGAAGGGATAAAAAATTAATAAAATATCTCTAAAAAATATCTTTAACTTATATCTTACACTTATCAATCAAAGTAATTATGTAGTCTAAGATTCTTCATAATTAAAAAAATCATAAATTCAATGTTTAGCTGAGCTTGAAGATGATGAGTTTGACAGTTTACCAGAGTCATCATATCTAGACTCAGTACTTTGTTAAGCCTAAATAAAATGGGTCTAGCAATTTGCCAGACCCATATATATAAGAGCTCAATACTTTATTGCACTAAAAAATAATAGGATTGGTAATTAGTAGACTCATACATATATGGACTTAGCGTTTGACCGAGTGTAGAGATAACAAGTCTAGCAACTAGCTAAATTCATATATATTTAGTTTCAACGCTTGACCGAATTTAGAAATAATAAATACGTTAGCTCACAAAATTCACACACACACACACACACACATACATATATATATATATATATATATATATATATATATATATATATATATATATATATAAACTTGAGAGACCTGGAATATTACCTCATATTCGGTTAGTTTTCTAGAAAAGAAAATTCAAAGTAAAAATTAAAAATAATGATCCATCAATTACTATTCCAGACATCACAAAATAATTGGAACAGTGGCTGCCAAAATAAAAGTATGGCTGCATTCTAATTATTATATACAACCTTTCCAGCACAGGAAACTTTATCATCCACTAAGAGGGCCCTCGTTTGCTTACAGAGCTTCAAAAAAACCTTACATTATTGTAAGGTTTATAATTTTTTGTAAAATATTTTTAATTAATACATAGTTTTGCTATATAAATTTTATTAGAGATATATAAATTTATTTTTAAAATTTCTTAATTTAAATTGTTGGATTAAAATAATTATATGATGTAGTTTTAGAGCTTTTATTGTCTAACCATTCGTGAATTTAAATCTTATTATTATTATTATTTAATGAAAAATTACTGTCATTTAAGGGCTAATTAATATAAAACAGATTTTTTTAGTTAGATAATTCCACAACCCCCAAAAAAAATACTTGAGAACATTATTCATTTTGGAAGTACTTAATAATTCTGCTTGGTTAATTTCCCCTCTCAAAAAAAAAAAAACTTTATCATATGCTTTTTTCTCTCTCATTTCCTGTTTTTTTCCTTATATATTCCAATACAGAGTATGTAAGCTCCATCCATACATCTAGAGATCAGTGACAGAAACATGAAATCTTCCTTTACTTTCTTCGTTCTCTTCTCACTTCTCTTGGTAAGCATGCATTTCCATGGAACAAATGATCCTACGATATCCATTATTCTTTTAATTGTCAAAATCGATCTCATAATTACAAGGTTTAACATTTCTTTATTCTCTAGCTTGCTAACAGTATCAATGCTAGAAAAGATATTGGCGGATATTGGAGAGCTGTCATGCAAGATCAATCCATGCCAGAAGCAGTACAAGGCCTTGTTCACGCTGACCCAATCACTGCCTTATCAGCTATCAAAGATTCTGAGCCGAATCCGAGGTTTTGGATTTACGATAACGGTGTAGAATCAACAAGGACACATTTCTTCGACAAGGATTTTGAGACGAGGCCTAGTGGATCTATTCATAATGATGATGAAGGAAAGAAACACTTCGCTGAACATTTTGAGCCGAGGCCTGACGTGTTTGTTAATCATGATGATGCTCTTAAAGGAGAAAAACCTTTTACCGAGGAGTTCGAGCCGAGGCCTAACATCTCAGTTTATGATAACGGTGTTGACAAGAAGCCATTTGAGAAAGATTCTGAACCAAAGCCGAGTGCCACAGTTTATAGCCAGTAAGATTACAAATTAAGCCGCGTGCTAGCTAAGCTGCATATGCTTGCAGATTATCCTCCGTATGTTTCATATGTGTTATATCAATCGTTGTCATGTAATATCTTTCTTTAAATTAATTAGCCAGGGCCTCCATGGTTTGTAGAAATAAATGTTGATCTTTCAAGGGGCCTGGCGTGTCTAATTAGCTTTGTAATAAGTTTATCTTGATTGTGATAATTATGTTATAATATGTTGAATGGAATGTGTGAAAAATATCATATATTCAATTGAGTTTTGAACTTTTTTCCCCAGCAAATTTAATGATTGATCGTTTTTTTAATGACCTTTTAGGCTGCTAATCAAATCTTAGATAATTATATATAACCTCTACGCAACTGTAATTTCTAGTGAACTGATGTGGGATTATGCATTATCAGCCTTTGTTTTCTTTCCGCTGCAATGCACCTGTGAAGCCTGAGTAGTGCATCTGCGTTTAATTAGCAGCAAATGCATGCAGCCTGATTAACCCCCTCCCCAAACCAAATACTAATTAAAATAACTTTAATAATTGTTAAACCAGACCCATGCATGGGGTAACATAAGAAGTTTGTGACTCGGTAGAAATCAATTGATATATAATATTAAGGAATTCTTTTTAAAAAATTTAAATAATATTATTTTAATAAAAGTTAATCTAGTGACTCATAAATTAACTCAATGATTAAATAACTTTGACTTTTTTTTGCCAGTACACCTATTTCAATAATTCATGGAGGTTCAGAAAAGTAAATCTTCTGCTGGGCAAACTTTTGATCGGGATCTTTGGAGACCTGGAGTTGGTGAAGCGTAATTCAAATTAAATTCAAGTACCTCTCCTCCAGACTACCCAATTTTTCATGTGAAGCAAATCTATCACTTATCCTTGTCAAGTTCAATCACCAAACTGGCATCCAATCGTACCTGTAGTTCACATGTACAGTACATCAATTATCGATCGGTACTGGGAAGTAATTACTTTTGTTAACTCCATCTTATTTGATACGTAGGAATTTTCTAACACGTTAAATCAATCTGGGAAAACAAAATAGTAATTCAATCGGTAACATGAAGTTGGATTTGCGCTTACCTAGGTGAGGACTGAGGAGTATTGGCTCCCCGAAACAACGTTCAGCAACAAGAAAAACGTTGTAAATAACCCAGTAGGACTGGGAGACCATAGAGTAAGACCAGATGATAAGAACAAGGCAAGGCATGGTATTTATGTACAAGAAAACACGACATTGATGAAAATGAGTTGCCTCCTAAACCAATCTTTATCGAAAGGGATTTTGAATATCAGAGTGGAGCCTATCGTAACCAATCATCTCTCGCTACAATCTTTTTTTTATCAAATTCCATAGCATGTATGAAGTGTCTCTTTCTTATATACACCACAAGTTTTAACATCCTTTCATGAAAACAAAAACAAAATAAAAAATAAATCGGGAGTCATTAGCGACCATAATCACGAGCCTTCTTATTTGTGTTTTCCTTTTCTCTTCTTGTTCTTAATTTGCCTATATATAATGAGAATGCAAGCGACCTCCACAGTTTCAAACTATTTTAGAAGGATCTGTTTAATTTGGGACAGAAAACATGAAATCCTCCTACACTTTCTTCATTCTTTTCTCACTCTTTTCGGTATGCTTCTTTTTTTTCTTTTTCTTTTTTGCAATGACAAATAGAATAGAGGGTGCACAGGCACACAAATGCACGCAGTTTATCTATCAAAATCTTATAATATAATGTTTTAACTTTTTTTTTTAATTTTCTGATTTAGCAGTTTGCTAACGTGATCGGTGCTAGAAAAGACACTGGAGAGTGTTGGAGAGCTGTCATGAAAGATCAGCCCATGCCAGAAGCAATACATGGCCTTATTCGCGAAACCACATTGTCACCAGTCTCCAATGAGAAAGCCGATTGCCACACAACCGAGTCCAATGAAAAGAATAATTTTGTCAAGGATTTTGGCCCACAGCCTACTGCTACATCTTATGACAATGGTATAAAACCAGCAAAAGATAATTCATTCTCGGAAGATTTCCACCCAAACTCTCAGATGTTCTATTACAATGATGGTATCGTTAAAAGATATTTTGGGGGAAGTGTGAAATTATTGTAGTTTAATATAATTATAACGAAAATGGTTATAAATAATATAAAATAATAAATAATTGAAGAAAATTTTCAGACTAGGATCAGCCACTTTAGAAGAAAATAGCGAAGGGAAGGGCCAAATAAATATTTGAAAGCTTTGATTTAAATGATGTTGAAATTAATATATGAATGTGGTTTGAACGATAAAATTGAAAGGTGGTTGAAATTAAAGTATAGGAATAGTAAGTAAATGATTTAATTAAACATTAAGGATGTTTAAAAATTAAAAAGATGAGGATTTTCAGAATCTTTGAAATGCCAAATGAGTATTAATATAAGCAAATATGACTAAACTTTGTGTATTTTAAGTATGAATATAAGCGTAAAGCTTGGGAAGTAAAAATATAACTAGGATTGTGTGCAAGGAAATAAAGATTGTTAATAATTGAAGAAGATAACCTGAGGGGCATATCGTAACCAATCATCTTTCGCTACAATCTTTTTACAGATCCCATGGCACAGAGTGTCTCTTTCTTATATGGACAAGTTCTAACCAGCTTTTTCATGAAAACAAAAGAAAGGAAAAGAAAAACGTGAATCATTAGTGACCATATATTAATCACGAGCCTTCTTATTTATATTTTCCCTTTCTCTTCTTGTTCTTTGCCTATATATAATAAGAATGCAAGCGACCTCCATACAATCAAACAGTTTTAGAAGGATCTGTTTAATTTGGGAAGAAAACATGAAATCCTCCTTCGCTTTCTTCGTTCTTCTCTCACTCTTTTCGGTATGATTTTGTTTTGTTTTGTTTTTTTGCACCACATGCATGCAGTACTGTCCTTTTATCTATCAAAATCTTATAATATAATGTTTTAATATTTTTTTTAAAATTCTCTGATTTAGCAGTTTGCTGACGTTATCGGTGCTAGAAAAGACACTGGAGAGTAGTGGAGAGCTGTCATGAAAGATCAGCCCATGCCAGAAGCAGTACAAGTTCTTATTCGCACAACCACGTTGTCATCAGTCTCCAATGAGAAAGCTGATTGCGACACAACCGAGTCCAATGAAAAGAATAATTTTGTCAAGGATTTTGGCCCACAGCCTACTGCTACATTCTCGAAAGATTTCCACCCAAACTCTCAGATGTTCTATTACAATGATGGTGTCGTTAAAGGAGAGAGATCCTTTGCTGAGGATCTTGAGCCGAGGCCTAATGTGTCCGTTTACCACGACGACGCTGCTCTTAAAGGAGAAAAATCTTTTCCGGGGGACTTCGAACCAAGACCTAACGTGTCAGTTTATGATGATGGTGTCGGGCTTAAAGGAAAAAAATCGTTTTCGGATGAATTTGAACCAAGACCAAGTGTTACAGCTTATAGCAACTAATTAGCGAGACAAAGTTGCTAGTTGATATGCTCAAGGTCTCTTAATTACGATGGAGCAGAAGTGATTTTAGCTAAGCCCGCTATGGTTTGTGACATGCTTAAATAAATGTTTCCCTTAATTAGGGGCTTATAAGCGAGCTAGCGTGTTTAATTAAGCAACGTAAGATGTTTTTTCTTCATGTAATATTACTGTAAGAAGTTTATGAGAATTTCCCCGTTTTAACGTGTTTCTTATCAAACCTTTTCTAATGTTTCAAATCTCTCAATACATAGAAGATGTGAGCCATTTTAAGAAACATTTTTAAGGCGTCGACTGCTACCGTGCTTTCTTTGAAAGCGAAAGGAGACTGCTCTGTTTCTGCAGAATTTCGGTTCCAACAATTCCCCGTGTTCGGAAGGTGGAAATGCACGTTCGTTAGAAACACTAAATACCAAAGGTCATACCAAAGGTCATTTATATTTGGTAAACCATTTATTACATCGCAGCAATAGCTATGTCCGAATGCTGGAGTACCAACCCGTACTCGACAGCTTCCAAGGCTCCATGTTCTGATCTGTGGAGGAGAGCAATACAAGAAGAATTATTTCCCTTTCAGAGAAGCAGTTGTAGAATTTGCAGCCTTGGTAATTCTTTTGTTGGATGTCAACTAGTGATTGATGATATGAACCTCCACATCCTGGAAAGTTGCCAGTTCAGATAAACAAGGAAGTCACGAATCTAGATGCTGTAAAGAGTGTAAAATCTTTATTTTACTGTAGTGGTGGTGGGCTGGGCTGGGCTGGGCTGGCAGATGGGAATCCTTGCCACCATTGATTCGAAAAAATTTCATGTATTCTGTTAATTCATGAATATGTGTTACAGACAATATTTTATATCATGTCTTTTCTGGGTTTATGTTGGACGCGGCCCGTCAGTGCAAGAACTTATTATCTACAATAGTGAAATTGAAGCCTAGAATGAAAGCTCAATAACCAACTAACCTGAACTCTAATTAATTTTTTAATTTAGATAACAGAAATTTATATTAAATATTTTTATATCTTTAAATTTTATCTGAACTCTAATTAATTTTTTAATTTAGATTGATTTTAGATTTTTAGATAATTTTTTAAAATTATAAATTGGTTTATTACTCCTAAAATGTTTTATATACATTTTAGGTTAAAAATTGATTGAAAAACAAGTTTTTAGATAAGAAAAACTTAAGTCTTAATTTATTTGACACCATAATAATTGGAATCTAAACAAATCAGATGACATATCATTTATTTTTTAAAAAAAAATATTTGAGGTGGAATCTATCCTAATTGCAAACAAAAAAAAAATCAAGGACCCACTCACATGGACCTGCCAGGGCAGGCTCGCACGTGGGCTCTAAAACAATAGAACAAGCTGACTAGCCTAATCTTTGATTATTATTTTTTTATTTTTTTAATTAAAATGAACAATTTTTTAATGATTTTTCTCTAAATGTTTTTAATTTATATTTAAATTGGCACATATTCTTCTTTTTATTTTGTTTGATACTCTTTTAAATAATGATTAGTTTTTAGTTATGTATTTAAATTTAAAGAGTTTTTCTGATTCATATATAAAAATTTTTTTGTATAGATAAAATTTATTATTGAAAATAAAAAAATATGTTCAGATAATATTTCTAATATGTGCATCCTTACATGATTTTTTTCCTTTTGTTTTATTTAATCAATTTAATTTGTGTATTTATTTCTATTATCGTTTGCTCAAATAAAAAATTATTTTAATAAACAAATTTAGTAAATATAACCGAATAAATATCTTATCTTTCGATATTAAATATCTTAATCTATATCCATATTTTAATTTTTAAAGTTTTATTTTTAGGTATCGTTAATAACTTTTTATTTATTTATTTGTATATACAATTTTTGATTTATTTAATTACATGTATGTATATAAATTTTTATTTGAACATAAAACTTTTTAAATTACAGAAATACTTTGAAAAATTCTATATATATAATTATTTTATAAAAAATAAAAATACCTAACACATAACAAAAGAAAAAAAAAACGAGTACCATAACTAGTTATATTTCTAAACGTGGCAGCTTGAAAGGGGTCAGTCCATTATAAATTGAAAACCAAAGGTTCAAAATTAATAAAAAAAACAAAGAAATAGGACTGAATTGACTAAATGTTAAAACTTTAGGAATCAATATGATTTCTATTCAAAATATTTAAAAACGCTTCACTAGTACCTGGAAATGAAAATTCCTCTTTGCCCATAACAATCCACTGAGATGGATCACATCTCCTTCACTTCGTAACTCAAAAAACCCTCCAAATCAATCAAAAATGGAAGAGAAACCGGCGGGGAGCCACGCTGACTCGCCGGCGTCAGCTGAGCCTGGACCTTCAAGGCGCCGACCTGGAGGGCACAAAAGAAAAGCGAATTCACTCTCAAATTTTTTCTCTTCACCTTTACCATCGAAACGGCTCACTCGCGAGAAAGCTGCGATCTCTAATCTCTCGAACCATAACGGTCCTTTTACTAGAGCGAGACAAATCCCTAACATTTTGGCTTCTTCGGCGCTTTCAGCGGGCGTGAAGGTCGAGCAGAAAGTAGCTACGGCGGTTCCGGATGCTGCGGCCTTGGTGGAGGAGGAGAGGAGGAGTAAGGTGGAGGAATTGCAAACAGAAATTGAAGCAGAGTTTGAGGTTATTAGATCTCGTGATTCTAATGCTCATATTGTGCCTAGTCATTGTGGTAAGTAGTGGAAGTTCAAGTTTTTGTATGTTTTCTGGGCAAGTTGGTTAATTTAAGTTTAGTTGCTGAGAAAGTGCGAAAAGTTTTAGGTTTTGGTGCGTGTATTAGCTGCAATTTTGAGAAATCTTGAATTTCAAAGTTTTTTTAGGTCAAGTTGTGTGCATTTTGTACTGCCGTTCATGAAGTGAGAATGTAAGAAATTATGTGTTTTGTTTTATGTGAAAATCTTAAATTCTTGTGATAAGTCAAGTGGGGAAATTGTTTATTAGAGGCAGACAATGAGTTTTGGTTTCCTCCCTTTTGGATTACAGGTTGGTTTTCATGGACAAAAATTCACCCGCTTGAGGAGCGTTTACTGCCTTCATTCTTTAATGGGAAGTCCCAAAGCCGGACACCGGATACCTATTTAGAGATACGTAATTGGATCATGAAAAAATTTAATTCTAATCCAAACACTCTTATTGAAGTGAAAGATTTGTCAGAACTTGAAGTTTCAGACTTAGATGCAAGGCAAGAGGTGCTAGAGTTCTTAGATTATTGGGGATTGATTAACTTTCATCCATTACAATTCGATTCTGCTCCCAATGCTGATGGTGATGAAGCGGCAAAGAAAGATTCATCTCTTGAAAAGTTGTTTTGCTTTGAAGCCATTCAACCATGTCCATCTATTGTTCCTAAACCTAACCTCGCAGCTCCAACTACATCATCTAGATTGTTTCCTGAGTCGGCAATTGCTGAAGAGTTGGCTAAGCTTGAGGGGCCATCTGTTGAGTACCACTGCAATTCTTGTTCAGCTGATTGCTCTCGCAAGCGCTACCATTGCCAGAAGCAGGTTGGTTCTTCACTTGGATTTGTTGGTTTTAATTCTGCACCACTTGCATTCAATTGTCTGTGAAGTATGGAATTTCTTTAAGTCAGTAGCTCGGATTGTTGGCACATAAGATAGGATACAAGCATGTGCCAAATATTAGTTTTTTACAGTATAGCAATATGGTACATGGAATGGGGCTACAAACGCTTGCTGAATTTAAGTTTCTCCTGATCCCCCAACCCGCTATATATTGCATTCTATCTAACTATGTTCCTATTGGACAGGCAGATTATGATTTATGCGCTGAGTGCTTTAATAATGGAAAGTTTGGCTCAAACATGTCCTCGTCTGATTTTATTCTCATGGAGCCTGCTGAGGCTGCTGGTGCAAGTGGTGGAAAGTGGACAGATCAGGAGACTCTACTTCTCCTTGAAGCACTGGAACTTTATAAAGAAAACTGGAATGAGATTGCGGAACATGTTGCCACAAAAACAAAAGCTCAATGTATATTGCACTTTGTTCAAATGCCAATTGAGGATGCCTTTTTTGATGTCATCAATGATATGAATGGCACTTCCAAAGTAACAGTAGATGCTGATGCAACCGTTGATGAGACATCTGGCCCTAAAGATGTCCTTGATACAAGTGAGAGTAAAACAGGTGCTAGTGAAGATCAACCCCTGACTCCTCCAAGGGAAGCTTCAAAACCAGAAGATACAAGTGAAGTAAAAGGTAGTCAGGAAAGTACAGAAAATGAGAAAAGCAGTGAGGTGATTAATGGTCTGGAAATTTCCAAATCAGAAGATGCCAGTGGAGTGAAGGTTAGTGAAGAAATGGGTGAAAATGTTGCACTCAGAGCTCTTACAGAAGCATTTGAAGCTGTTGGCTATTCACCAACACCTGAAAACCGACTTTCATTTTCTGAAGTTGGAAATCCTGTCATGGCTTTGGTAAGTTGAATGTTAGCCTGCTGAAAACTATGATGTTTCTCAGGATGCATCTAGAAATGTGCCCACTATAAATGAATATTGATACCAGTATTAATGATGAAAACACAAGTGCTTCCCACACTTAAAAGTGAATTATCTTGATGAACATGCAAGGAAACCTGATAAGTTTCTGTAGCATGCTTCTAAATAACAAAAAATATATATGTAAGTGAAAACGTGGCAACTCTTTTACACCTAGCAGGTACATCTACCATGACCACTCTGTAGGTTCATGTTCCGGTTCATTCATAGTCATCTTCTACCTGCATTTGATTGGCAATCAGTAGTATCATTCCCTCCATTCACATAAAGTTTTCATGTTGCAAATAATAAAAAAAAGGATTGACCTTGAGGCTTAAGACCTTGTATGCAATAACTCATTACAAAATGCAGCTAATATATTTCAAATTATGGTTCCTTTCATCTATAGGCATCATTTCTGGCAAGATTGGTGGGACCTAATGTTGCTACTGCTTCAGCCCGCTCTTCTTTGAAATCCTTGTCTAGCAACTATCCTGGCATGCAGCTGGCAGCAAGGCATTGCTTTCTTTTGGAAGATCCACCAGAGGAGAGAAAGAAACCATCTGGCAGTGATTGGTATGTAAACCTTAACTAGAACTTAATTTTCTTTCCAATTTATGGGTTATGTGTCTTATGCGAGTAAGAGATTTGCAGTGTTGCTACTGAAATGGCTGATCATGATGCTCAAAAGGACAAGCAAGAGGAAAAAAACCAGAAGGAGAATAGCCCTACCTCAGGTTTAGGTGATAGAGACCTGTCAGATGATCACAGAGACAAGAAAGTTGGAGACTCTGTTCCAGAAGAGAAGAAACCACTGGATTCATCAAAGGGTGACTCCCCAGAGAAAGTAAATGCTGTAAATGAAGCAGAGACAGCTGTCTCTCACGAGGAAGTTGAACCTTGTAGATCAAAGGAATCTAGCAATTCAGAGTTACCGAAGGACCACACACCTAGTATTGTAAAGGAATTGGATGGGATACCACCCAATTCAGCGTGTCCACCAAGTTCCTTGAAGGAAACACTGGAAGTATCATCAGCCGAAGAGCATTCTCAGCTTACAGAGGTGGCTAAGGATGTGGATATGGTGTCTGATTTGAAGTCATCAGAAAAGAATGAGCCTTCTCAATCAGTTGCATCAATGTCAGTTGATGAACACTCTCAAGCTGGTGATGCATCAAAGGATGTAGACATGGTGTCAGATTCTCTGCCTGCAGACAAGGATGGGTCACAGCAACCAGCAAAATCAAATGCAGGAGACCACTCTCAGCCTACAGAGTCAACAGCAGATGTAGACATGTTATCTTCACAGCCTTCAGAAGTGAAGCCTCAGGATCTGAAGGTTGAAAGTGGAGTCACTTCAGGTCCTCTCTCTATCTCTGTGTGTACGTGCATGCGCACGTGTATCTATGTCTGTGTTTCAGATTTGGGGAAAACAATATGTATATTCAAGAGGGATCTTGGATGGAGTCAAAAATAAATGGGTGGGATGGAGTTCAGTGGGCATTTTATGTTCTGAGAAAGTGTGATTGTGTCACAGTGGTTGTGGTTAAAAAGAAAGAGAAATAAGAAAACAGTCTAACCACATAATGTCTTCTCAAAGCTTTTCCTGGATGAATTCATGAATTTTGCAAATTAATCTGGGTGCATACCAAAACTTGTATATCATTCTTTTGAATCATGTGCACTTGAATTGAGAATTGGAGGAGGTCTAATTGAAATTTGGTGGGAGAATTTTGACACCATGGTTCTTCTGTTTTGCAATGGTTAATTTGATATTTTGGCTGGGAGATTTTTCCTCTATGATTGTATCTTCTTAATTTGTCTGTTCTTTGCAGAAGAGGGTCCCAAAGATAGTAAGAAAGAGAAGCTTGACAGTGAAGTGATTAAAGATGACAATAAAATTGATAAAATAAAGCGTGCTGCAGTTTCGGCCCTATCAGCAGCAGCAGTGAAGGCAAAACTTCTCGCAAACCAGGAAGAGGACCAAATCCGACAACTTGCTGCCTCATTGATAGAGAAGCAGGTATTTTTACAGCCCAGTAGGCATTCTACGCTGTTATCTATGATTTTCCATAGAAGTATGACCTTGTGGATGGTTCCATATGTGCAGTTACATAAGTTGGAAATGAAGCTAGCCTTCTTTAATGAAATGGATAGTGTAATAATGAGGATGAGGGAGCAACTGGACAGGTCAAGGCAGAGACTTTACCAAGAACGAGCTCAGATAATCGCATCCCGACTTGGTTTACCACCTTCATCTAGAGCAGTGCCACCGTCATTACCTGCCAGCAGAATTGCAATGAACTTTGCAAATGCATTTCCGAGGCCTCCGATGAGCATGACTGCCCAAAGGCCACCGATATCAAGACCAATGGGTGCATTGGCTCCTACCCCTGGCACATTAGTGTCCACAACAACTACAGCAGGAAATTCAATTCGACCTTCTGGTCAGGAAAAACTTTCTTCAGTTGGGACAAAGTAGTCGTTCCTTGGAATGTTTGTGAATAGAGCTGCATTGATTTTTATACACCGGTCAGTTATGGCTAGTTTTACCAAGTGAGTGCCCTTTTCTGGTATTTCTGACTCACTTTATTGCATTTGATATCCTGTCACATTTCCATCTTTGCTTACATGTCCCAAGCCATCTAAAAATAAATAACCAGTGGATAAGCAGATCTGATGCTCTTTATATTTGCTCTTATATCCTTCCACTGACATGATGCTATCTGCCCACAATTTTTCCTACTTCTGTATCCTCTGCGTCTTAGCAGTGTAGAGACTCGACTAAGCTCTAACACTCTTTTCCATCTGTTATGCAGTTCATTTTTTGTAGGTCCTGAGGGCGCTTTTTATCTCCTGCTGCAGGATCATTATCGTGCGACATGTGTCTATATTAGATGGTATGTTGCACTCAGCAGTCTCCTGGAACGGGAAAAAAAAAGGGCCGGTGTCTTTTACAATCTACTCCTTAGAAGCCACTATTGTCAGTGTATTAAAAAAAATGTGGGGATGGAGCTTTACTAGCAACTCAACGGTGTATTGCAAGATCATTGGATCCATTCGACTCAGAATTATGTGAGAATGGAGAGAATAATAACTTGTACCTTGAAATTTTGCTGATGGTTGCATTCTAGTATCTTCTAAATATTAGACATATAGCTAGTGTTAATAGTTTGTATTGGCCTGTATGACCTCTTACTGCTCCAAAATGCAGGCTGTCAGATGTAAGAAAAAGGATATTTGGATTCACAAATTGATGCAGATGCTCTGACGTGATATGCACTTCTGTTCAATATGGTCTAGAAGCCTCTGCCTCGAAGCTGCTCTGTAAATTTGTAATGTCTAGCTTAACAGTTCACAGGACAACCTGGGACCCAGTCTACTTTCACAGGCGCAAGGATGAATATCTGTGCCTAACTTATCTATGCACTGCGTCGATGAAATCTTCATTAACAAAACACAGTCACGGCCTAAGGCAGTGCAGTATAGCAATTTCAATTGATAGATGAGCCTTGCAGTAGTTATGTGGATTAACTTTAATATTTGAAGTTCTCAAACAAATTTCTTGATTGAAAGAAAAGGTAACAGCATGATGTAAATAATAACAAGAAGAAATGGCGCGGCGCGCGCCTACAAAAAAATCAAACACAGCATGAACAAATCCAGCAGTTTTTACACTAAGGCGCCATATCCAGCACTACGGAACAATTTTTTCCCACAAACACTTAATTTACAGTCTAGCCTCGTACACAACGATTGGAAGGGCTCAAAACAGCCCAATTGTTTGTAGCACTATAAAAGATGATTTATTGCTGCCGAAGAATCAGGCTATAGTTCAGCACTCACATCCAGTTGACCTAGGTTGACTGCTGGTTCCAACATCAATGGTATCTGGCAAGTATCTTCATGCCACAATTTGCACGGGAAACACAAAAACAAGGAGAGTGCCATTAGTATCTGTTAGCGTTGTTAAAAAAGATAACAAGCACCATTCAGTGTTTTAGGAAAGTTAATAAAATAACGAACAGATTTTTTTTTTAAATGAGGTAACTGTTAACAAGTCCAAATTAATTGCTTTAAAAAGATCATCGGATCAGATATTCAGCAATCTTTACTAGCTAATTGCAGTCCAAAATAAGTACTGTACTGTACTGTACTTTAATGGCAAGCTCAGATTCTGATGTGAGAAATTTATCAGACCAGTCAATGTATTCACTGAAAGCAGAAATAAAGGGTGAGTTGTGAAAATAGATATGCTTATCTTTCTGACTTACATCTCTTCCTCTTCCCCACTCTTCAGGGCATTCTTTGCTATGCATTGGAAAGCTTCCTCAACATTAATGCCTTCCTTGGCAGAGGTTTCAAAGTAAGGGATATTCCCTTTCGAGGCACACCATGCCCGTGCCTTTTTCTCTGAAACCTGGAATTCACAAGAAGCAGATGTTTATCTACACAGAAAGGAATAGGTAAAGGGGGGAGTGTTGTGTGACGCATTCAAGATACATACCACTCTGCTATTTCCACCATCCACGTCGACCTTGTTTCCAAGAACAACAAATGGGAAATTCTCTGGGTCTGAAGGGCTTGCCTGCAAATTTTTTCTCAAATCATCATCGTGGATCAGCTTCAAAATAAAATCACAGATTTTGATAGATATGCTTTTCTGCAAGATTGAAAATAAATAGAGCGATACCTGAATGAGGAATTCTTCCCTCCAATTATTAAGGTTATCAAAAGATTTCATCGAATTGACATCATATACAAGAACACAACAATCAGCACCACGATAGAAAGCAACACCGAGGCTTTGGAATCTTTCCTGCCCAGCAGTATCCCAGATCTGCCAAAATAAAAGGATTTGCTAAATGTTTGGGTGCAGCAATCCAACAAAACACTCTAAGAGTTTGAGACACACAGGAGGGTTGACTAAGAATCCAATGGCATGATTGGCAAGCAAGAGAATTTTTTGTTTCTGTAATAACACATGGAATCAAGTTGCACAGGATATACAATAATCAAGTATTGGCACAGGTAGATTGCCAACCTAACGCCATAGGACACGGAATGCACACAGCAATCAATGTGGAAAGCTTCTCCCATGAAGTGGCAGGAACAGTGACCAACTTAGACCCCATCTGGAATCCAATAAATGGGAAGGAATACAATTACTCAAGTTCATTTTAGTCCAGTTGATATAATTGGATAGTGTGAAACAAATTGACATCAAAACTCATGTGAGCTTTTACAAAGACACAATAAGTTCCAAGGAAACTACTTACTGATTTTCTTTTACATGTATTCTATTAGGGATAATATGGAGACTTCTATTCAATTCAATTCAATTCATTTTCGTTTTGCTCTTACAAAGTAACAACGTGAGTCAGAAATCCATTCCAACTCGACACGCCGTAATGATATGAACAGAGTTTTGCAATGTCAGTCAAATTCTTTCAGTTCCCAAAAGTATACACGTCAAAAAAGCATCTATGAACTCCCAAAAGCATACACAATTTTACTACATTACTAAAATTGGAGTCACATCAATGAAATAACAAGGCGCTTAGGCTACTAGCACTACCAACCTGTAAAGTGAAGAGCCTATCTTCAAACTGAACTTCCTTGGTCAAGAAATCAGCTCCAATTGTCGCCTTGTATTGATTGCTAAACTTCTTGTTTACATATCTAAAAGCATTACGTCAAGAAAAACAACACCAAAACAGGATACATCTCGCAGTATAGCATGCATTACAGATTTTTTTTATATACTAAAACAATTACTAGTGAGATAACAACCAGGTCAAAAGGATACTGATTCATCAAAGAGGTCTTTCCTACCCTGCACATCGCGAACAAATTCTATTACTTCATTGAAATCAATCAAAGCAAACAAACATAGGCAGAGGCATTCAAAGTTAATCTAAATCCAAACTACAGATCAAAGCCTGAGAAATTGAGAAAAATCTCGGTACTAGAAAAACGTATAATTCAACCAAATAGATAAACAATTCTACAAATCAGAAAGAAATTTAGGATCTGGAAAGATCCGCCTAGGCAAACCCTAGAATTCAAAATCGAACTAGCAATAGAGGGAGGGGTAGGTAAGGTGACTGACCCGCTGTCTCCGAGGATGATGACCTTCAAGAGAGTTCTTCTACGGGAAGGCATCTTTGTTTTAATCGATTGATCTCTGTTTGGTTTCTGAAAAATAGAAGAGAAGGAAAGAGATTGAAGATTTCTTCTCTTTTCTTTTTTTTGGTGTGTTTAGAGTAGTTCTGAGCAGATCTTCTCTCTGCTAATTACTCTTGCGGAGGAGGAGAAAGGAGACGCTCATTTGTTTTTATATCTCTCTCTCTGTCTTTTCTTTTTTGAGTTCAGCTGAGAGCCTGAGACGGTCGGACTTCCTCTAGTTTATTAGAGCCTGCTTGGTTAGTGAAAGCTGGTAGTGACCTGTAATTTATGGAATCTATTTATTTATTTATTTATTTATTTATTTATCTTGTTTCGGAGAAAGTTCTGGAATGACAGTTCGTTCGGTGACGTATTGTGTTTCGAGTTAACTGCCGTTATTATCATATTAGAGAATTAGCTTAATTTATCTTTTGTATTTTAAGATTGTCACAAGAATGTCGTTACAGTTTTAATTGTTTTTAATGTGTTTTTATATTTTAGATTAGTTTGTGAATATTTTTATATAAAATATGAAATACTCTTATTTGAAAAATTCAAATCTATCTAATTCAATAATAAAATAGCCATTTGCCTGGGGCGATTTTTGAAGAACTACCGTTGCTTTATAAGTTTGTCAAGATTACTTTAAGGAAATTGCTGAAAATCCAAAGAAAATCATTATTGATAATAAACTGTAAAACATGAGGCTTTTTATATTAAAAAAAATCGTTGGAAATTTGTTCGCTTGCTTTTGGATTATAAAACTGTACGTAGTTCTAGGAATATTCTCAGAAGTACAAGATTCCTCAACTTGCAATAATACGTAAAAAGAAAAAAAAAATCAATAGAATTGCTATTAAAACCACGTGATCACTATAATGCACAGGAGACTCGTACCCAACAATCATGGCCGGGAATTTGAGCCGGCCAAAGGATTATACTGAAAAAAAAATTAAAAAAAATTAAAATTTTAATATTTTATTTAAAATAGATAAAAAAAAAACAATCAATTTGGATTTATGCTATATATAATCAAGTCAAAAAATAATAAAACAATATTTCATGTAAATATAGATTATAAAAAAATATGAGACTAAGAAAATATTTCATGTAAATATAGATTATAAAAAAAATATGAGGCTAAGAATTTATAAATTAATTATATATTTTTTGAGTTTATAAAAAAATATTAAAAAAAATAAGATTTTATTTGAGTTGTGCTAAATTATCCTGGTTTAATTGGACCAGTTACATACTTTAATTTTATCTATTTAAAACCCGATCAGAACCTCAAATTAACTTGTTAGGCTTAGTGATTTTCATAACCATGCCTGCAATATTTTTTCTCAGGAATAACTCATAAATGCATCAAAATGACATGGATTCACATGTCTAATTTATTTGAATAAAAGATTACTAACAATAATGCTCGCAGTTCTATTTCTATCCATACATAGAAGATTAATGCTATTTTTATTTGATTATTTTCTTAGTTCAGCCCCAAAAAAATTATTGAAAAAAGAGAGAATAAACTCTTATAAATTCAAATTATTTATTTTTACAGTCTTTGAAAAGAGAATTGAAAAATAATATCAGAGATAAAGAATAATCTTAATTAAAAGTTTAAGGTTCTCATGCTATTTTGAATTTAATTTTATTAATTAGTTAATACATGCTATATTAAAAAAATCATTTAAATTCAAAAATTTAAATTGTAAAGTTAGTTTCTAATCTATAACATCAATATCACGCTATATAGAATCTCTAACATCTTGATTAGCCGCCGCGATCTTGATATTAACCCTCTGTTTCCCATTCAAGAAAATATTATTTCAAAATTAAGGAGCGCGACGAGATACGGTCATGTTATCTCTGGGAGGCCCAACTACTTGAATGTGTACAGAGTGAAGCAATTTCCTGCTGGTAACCCGTTTAAGCCAACGTGTTTCTCGGGTACAGTCAAAGCAATTTTTTAAGACAAGTATCTGCCATTTTGACCATAGCATGTATAGTTTAAGCGGGGATTAGCCATTTTTAACTTGTTATGCAAATACCTTTTCACAGTATAATGTATAGTATTTTGAATAGTATAAATATAATTTTTTTTATTATCTATACTCTAGTAGAAAAATATATTTGAAAAGTTAATATTTTATTTTTTATTTAATGAGTTTGATGTCATTTTTTTTTCTATAACTGTATTTAATTGATTTATATTTTTATTGGCCTCACTTTATTGGTTTTGATTTTTTTAAGAGATATATAAGAATATTTTTTTAGAGATAAAAGATATTTTAATATTTTATTTAGTATTTAATTTGAAACATGTAAAACAAACATGTGTTAAAATAATATTTTTTTTATTTTTAACCCTCCATTACTCTCACATCATAAAGTTTAATTTGCCTTCCATAAAACAAGCATGGGAACGCCAGAAAAGCATGAAAGTTTGAAACAGATGTTATAAGCACGTGAAAACCAGAATTCTAGCAATTCTGATCACAGCAACAGCTTATACAGTACATATGCGAAGATGTTTAGGTAGCCACGAGAATGAATCCGGTTAGACAAGCGATTATGAGCTCGACCCTTCCTCTCCCAGCAGTGAAGAAATGACTGCAACATTTTTTAATTACAAATTAAGGAGAGATTCAAGCTCTAAGAAGATGAGAAATATTAATATCAATCGAATTATTTTTTGTTTTTGTTTTGTAACCATTCATGTTTATCCATGGAGTTCTTGTGGTGGATTCAGTAATTTTTTCGTGCTAAAAACTGTTGTTTAGAGAGCTAAATACGGGATGTAGCTAGTGCCAATGATTCTAAATACGACTGCTTAATTATACACGAGACATCCCAATAAGCAATGCCAAGCCAGCGTTATTAATCTCACGTTGCAAACTCTAACTTCCTTCCCGTTTGTTATCGTTTTTAAAAAAAATTAAAAATTTTATATTTTTTTTAAATTAAAAAAAATTATATTTTTAAATTATTTTAATACATTAATTTTTAAAAATAAAAAAATATTATTTTAATATATTTATAAATAAAAAATATTTTAAAAAATGATCATAACTATACTCCAACACATGCTTAAACAATTAGGGTCCGTTTGATATTGTGTTTGTAATTGCGTTTTATCAAATTTTAAATTTTTTTTTGCTAAAATTAAGTGCGGTTTGTACTTTTTGGATCGTTTTGATATGCTGATGTTAAAAATAATTTTTAAAAAATAAAAAAGCATCATTGACATGTATTTCAGCATGAAAAGTTATTTAAAAAGTAACCACAACCACACTGTGAAACACGTATTCCGTATATTCTTGATGCTTAATAAAATTCCTTCTTAAGATTTGCATCGCGCGAAGCGCATGTTAGAATTTCGAATTACGGTACACACACTATGAAAATTGAGCTAATCATGGGATGGAATAGTAGCAAATAGTGTTATCTATTATTTACATCCCAATAATCACATTAAAAAAATAGATAAACATGGGAGAAGAAGAATAAAATATAAAAAAAATTAATAAGGATATTTTTATAAATAACTTTTTTTCATCCTTGTATTTATCTATTTTTTTCAAAATAAATTAAAAAAATAACTAAAAACCATAATAATTACCCCTTAATCACTATAAAATTTTTTAAGTTTTTTTTAGAAAAGCGACATCAAAAACCAACAATTAAAGTCCACCCGATGTACTTTCATAATTTAAATCATGGGTAGCCATTCTATATATGACTTAAAAAAATATATGAATTGTTGGATTAATTTAAGTTGATTATTTCTATTTAAATAATATTTTATTTATATTTTTTTCTATTTGAATTTAAATTAAATTTAGTTATTACAACTTAATCAATTGATAAAGCCAAATGAAATGTCATATCCCATTTAAAACCCAACTCATATCATATATTTTTAATTTTTAAATTTATGAAGAATTTTTATTGGTCTTTGCAAGTATTTAAAATTATAAATTCTAAAAGGTATAGTTTAATTGATCAGATTTTAAATTTGCTTCTTAAAAATTATCGGTTCGAGTCTCATAAACTCTAAAATTACTGAAAATTTATATGATTATTAATTTCAGAGTCTGTAAAATTAATTAAAATATATATAAAAAATATATTGATAAAAAATATATATTTAAAGCTAAAGACAAATAAGATTTCTTGTCATGGTACCTCAAACCCAGTTTGACTCTCCTTCATTTATCTCCCACATGCGAAGCCAAGATTGTAAGGGAGTGATTACTGGTGATTAATTATTTTTAAAGTATTTAAATATATTTTATATTTAAAAATATATTATAATAATAAAGTTTTTATTATTTAAAAATTATTTTTGATATTACATTTCAATCAAAATAATTTAAAAAATAAATAAAATATTAAAATAAAATAAATAAAATATAATAAAATATTTTTTTTAAAACACCAAAAAAACAAAAAATAGCGGGCTATTAGAAGCTAAACCCAAAATCCCGAGGTTAGAAAAGGGGAAAAACAGTTCCACATAAACGTGGCTTTCATTCATTTGTTAATAGCATCACTTCTAACAGACCCACATCACTCACTCCCATGAGATTTTTAATCCGCTCCTCTTCAAAACACAATACACACAGGACACAAAGAAAACAATACACAGAGAGAGCTCTTCTTCTAAAACTTTCACTCGTGCCTTCATTGTAAGAAGAGAATCAAGCAATAAACCACATATCCTGCAATTTATTAACGTAATTGGCGATGGCACAGCCTCTCGTGAAAAAAGACGATGATCACGACGATGAAGGTAATTCCGCTCGTCTTGATTCTCGATAATTCGTTACATTTTTGCACGAACTGACACCGTTTCTTTTACCGTTCTCTTTGTTCGATTTAGGCTTTCTTGATTCAATTTAGGGATTCATTTCCAAATATTTGGTGATAGAATCAGATCAATAATGGTTCTGGATCTGTTCCATTTTGGATAATTTTAATGCGTTTGATTAAGTATTGTTTGATTAAAAATCGGATCCGAGATTGTGAGATTTGATTTATTGATCTGATCTGTGTTTTATCTAGGGTGTTTTCGAGCCCTAAATTACAATGTAGATTGTTGATTCGATTTAAATCCGATTAAATTCACCTGCTCTAACGTGATATAGTGTGACTTTTTGTATTATTGATCCAATTCGTGTAATTCCTTGTTAATTAGTCCCTGTCCTTCAGAATCGTAGATTCTTTGAGGATTACTTTTTAATTGAGTGTAATTTTGGCTGGCCTTTAATATTTAAACCGTGTAATGTTTACTTTTACAGCAGAGTACTCTCCCTTTTTGGGGATTGAGAAGGGCGCTGTTCTTCAGGAAGCTAGGGTTTTTAATGATCCTCAACTTGATCCGAGAAGATGCTCTCAGGTTTTTGTTTTCTGTTGCCTTAATCTTTTGCTGTAGCTTGTATTTTTAGGTGATAACCGGAGTTAGTTTGTTCCCGGGGTTTGGTGTGTTTGTTTCATTGCAGGTTATCACAAAGCTTCTTTATCTACTGAACCAAGGAGATTACTTCACCAAGGTATAGTGTTTCTGCTAGAGAGCTTAAATCTTAAATATTTTAGGAATTGTAAAATCCTTTTGTTTTCTCAAAGAGTTGTTGTTGTGTAATTGACCCTGTTTGGATGAATTTGTTTTCGTAATTCCTATATTAAAGCTTCATACATGGAAAAATGTCTTAATTTTTCTTTCAATATCTATGTAGACTGAAGCCACAGAAGTTTTCTTTTCCGTGACAAAGCTTTTCCAGTCGAAAGATTTTGGTTTGAGGAGAATGGTTTATTTGATTATAAAGGAATTATCGCCATCAGCAGATGAGGTTATATGCTATGCTTTAACTTTGTTTTCAAGTCTAATCTTTTTTTGCAGATGTACAAAGTATTGATTACTGACCAATTATGTTCCTTATCAACAACAGGTTATTATTGTCACAAGCTCCCTAATGAAGGACATGAATAGCAAGACTGATATGTACCGAGCAAATGCCATTCGTGTGCTTTGTCGGATAACAGATGGAACCCTTCTTACCCAGATCGAACGATATCTGAAACAAGCAATAGTTGACAAGAATCCAGTGGTTGCTAGTGCAGCCTTGGTCAGTGGGATTCATTTACTCCAGGTACTGATTAATTGCCCTTGTAGCAAATTGTTTTCTTTTCTAATTCCCTCTCCAAAATTTCTAATATATTTGTTAATGTTTTTCAGACGAACCCTGAGATTGTCAAAAGGTGGAGTAATGAGGTTCAAGAAGCTGTACAGTCAAGGGCTGCCCTTGTACAATTTCATGCACTGGCTTTGCTCCAGCAGGTAAGTATATTTTCCAGTTTGATCAGCATTAATGGATTTTTCTTCTTCTTAATTTGGAACCTTCTATGAGATTTAAATCAAATAACGACCTATGGTTTTGTTGGTAGAAGAAGTTTAAGTGAAGATATAATGACGTGGCATTGAGAGTTTCTTTGTAAATTTTATATATAAAAGAATTGAAGTGCTGCTCTTCATAAGGTCATTGCATAACAGCCTTGATGTTACTAGTGTCTGAGTTTGTATTTCACATAACAGTTGAGACCCAGGAAATAAATTTAATGGTCGATTTTAAATTTGTTTAATTTGCCTTGCCTCATTGCTTTCTTGGAAAAATAACTGTTATAGAGGTCCCATGTAGAATTAAACATATCAATGACATAAAGAATCCTTGTGCTTTCCAAACTTGCAGATACGACAGAACGATCGACTTGCTGTTAGTAAGTTGGTTACTAGTTTGACTAGGGGAACTGTTCGCTCACCACTGGCTCAATGCCTCTTAATACGTTATGCTAGTCAGGTTCGTCTATTCTAGTCAGACATATATTTTGATACTTGTCACTCATTTAATGTGAGCTACGATGATGGCTTTATTACTCTTTGCAGGTTATTCGTGAGTCAGCTAACACACAAACAGGGGACCGTCCTTTCTATGATTTTCTGGAGAGTTGTCTGCGCCATAAGGCTGAAATGGTGATATTTGAGGCTGCCAGAGCAATTACAGAGCTCAGTGGTGTAACAAACCGAGAATTGACTCCAGCGATCACTGTTCTCCAGCTCTTCTTGAGTTCTTCCAAGCCTGTGCTGAGATTTGCAGCTGTCCGCACTTTGAACAAGGTTATGATTTTACTTTCAGCTATGACTGGCTGTTTTTATGGTTGAATGTTCTGATGCTAGTAATGTAGATTCTAGGGTTATTGCTTGTGCAAGGGAGTGTGTTGTATTGCGCTTGTAGTTTTCCAGAATGCCGGGGAATCAGATTTTGGTGATGGGGTTGTTGGAACTTTTGTGCTTTGTCCCAGTGAAAGTGCCCGTGTTTTGTTCACGAGAGGAGTGTGCGAAATATTAAACTGCTCAATTTTCATTGATGATTACCTGAAAAGATTTATCATCATCTTGTTTGGAAATTTTCACATCATATATGCTGACCATGACTTGAATATTTTGCAGGTGGCCATGACCCATCCCATGGCTGTCACAAACTGCAACATTGATATGGAGAGCTTAATTTCTGACCAGAACAGAAGCATTGCCACTCTTGCAATCACCACTCTACTTAAGACAGGAAATGAATCAAGTGTGGATCGCTTGATGAAGCAGATAACAAATTTCATGTCAGATATAGCTGATGAGTTCAAAATTGTTGTTGTGGAAGCCATAAGGTCACTGTGTTTGAAGTTTCCCTTGAAGTATAGATCATTGTAAGCAATATTTCTGAGAATTTATTGTTTGAAATTATATGTTTTCATGGACATTTCACTCTCTCTATATATAATCCCTTGTTACATAGCCCGTGCTAATGTTCTTAGCTGTTACTTTCAGGATGAACTTTTTAAGCAACATTCTCAGGGAGGAAGGAGGATTTGAGTACAAAAAGGCTATTGTAGATTCAATTGTGATCCTTATCAGAGATATCCCTGAAGCAAAGGAAAGTGGTTTACTTCATTTGTGTGAATTTATTGAAGATTGTGAATTTACCTATCTATCCACACAGGTAGCATTTCTCATCATTCATAAGATCGCTGCTTTTATTGATGCTGTTATGCTTTTTTCCCCATCTAACTTTGTTAGTTGCTATTTTATTTGCCTTATTAGATACTCCACTTTCTGGGGATTGAAGGCCCAAAGACCACAGATCCCAGCAAATACATACGCTATATCTACAACCGTGTGCATCTTGAGAATGCTACTGTCCGGGCTGCTGCTGTGAGCACTCTGGCAAAATTTGGTGCTATGGTTGACACACTGAAGGTACTGTGGGCATGATCTTTGCATACTTGTGTCCTGTGGTATCTGGTATGACTACTTTCATTGAAGACGGACTGCTTTCTTACATGAGCTGGAAAATTTATTGTTGCTTTGTGTTGCAGCCACGAATTTTTGTCCTGTTGAGGCGCTGTATCTTTGACAGTGATGATGAGGTGAGCTTCTTTAGAATAGTGCACTTTGCAAAGTTTATATAAATTGACACATTACTTTTTTTAGCATCATACACATCTCATGGAGTCTAAGTCCATGAATATGTTTGTGTGCACATGCATGAGCCTCCTATTGAAAGAACGCTGTTTGATAATCATGTTCAATCCTACCTCTTCAAAAACTTGTGTTGTTTTTTCACATGTTATTTTTTTGAAGTATCTCCTCTTCCTTGTCTGCAGGTTCGTGATAGAACAACACTTTATCTCAGCACACTTGGGGGTGATGGTGAAGTGGTTGAAACTGATAGAGACACAAAGACTTTTCTCTTTGGAGACCTGGATATCCCTCTTGTGAATCTGGAGACAAGTTTGAAAAATTATGTGAGTTTTCTGTTCTATCTTACCCATTTTGCACTACTATTGTATTCATCTCATGTGTTTTCTGTTTATGCAGGAGCCTTCTGAAGAGCCTTTTGATATTGATTCTGTTCCAAAAGAAGTCAAGTCTCAGCCGCTTGCTGAGAAGAAAGCCCCAGGCAAAAAGCCAACTGGTCTTGGTGCTCCTCCGACTGGTCCTCCATCTACCGTTGATGCTTACGAAAGGCTTCTTTCCTCTATTCCAGAGTTTTCGGACTTTGGGAAGCTTTTCAAGGTTCTATATCCAAATTATTTCTTGCCACATTAGCAACATGGCACACCATGTTTTTGAATTGCTGAGTTAGGAATGATTAAATTTGAGCTTTCTTTATTTCTCCTCTTTCTTTCTACAGTCCTCGGCACCTGTGGAGCTTACAGAAGCAGAAACAGAATATGCAGTTAATGTTGTTAAGCACATATTTGATAGGCATGTTGTGTTCCAGTACAACTGCACCAACACGATTCCTGAGCAATTATTGGAAAATGTAATGACATGTTTGGAGAGCTGTATTTACTTTTCTGTCTACTCGGTTCTATCTTACCAAATTGTTCTGTTGACTTCAGGTCTCTGTTATTGTGGATTCGTCAGAAGCGGATAACTTTGCAGAAGTAGCATCCAAGCCATTACGATCTCTTCCTTATGATACACCTGGACAAACCTTTGTGGCGTTTGAGAAGCCTGAGGGAATCACTGCTGTAGGAAAGTTTTCAAACACATTGAGGTTCATTGTTAAAGAGGTACATTTTCCTGCTTTATTCTTGTGATGATGCATGCATTTGCTTTTCTAAGTTATTGTGCATGAAACGTTTTTGGAATTTAACTTGGTTAATTTGCTATTTTGATGTATTAAACTGGTTTGAATTGTTTGCTCTCACTGAAAATGAAGTAATTTCATTTAGATATTTTGTTTAGTTTATTCAAAAGAAATGCAAATGTTTGTTGGAATATTTTTCTGTTCACAACCACCATATAGTTCTTGGTATAATTTTTTGACTCTTTTGTATTGGGTGTTTTCTATTAGGTTGATCCAACTACTGGTGAGGCAGAGGAGGATGGCGTTGAAGATGAATACCAACTGGAGGACCTTGAGGTTGTTGCAGCAGATTACATGATGAAGGTCGGAGTCTCCAATTTCAGGAATGCTTGGGAAAGCATGGGAGATGAATTTGAGCATGTGGATGAATATGGCCTTGGCCCAAGGGAGAACTTGGCTGAAGCTGTTATCGCTGTCATCAACCTTCTTGGCATGCAGCCTTGTGAGGTTAGTTTATCATTATGTGATTACACAATGAAGTTAATTACAGAAAATTTGACTATCTATAAAAAAAATAAGAATGGACCAGAACCACTTGATTTCTTAGGTTGAATTAAGAAATCAGGCCATAGCTGGAGAGGTGAAAGTTCCTTTCTATTGGAATGTGAATGATGTTCCTTTCTATTGGAGTGTGAATGCTGGTATTCTGATATCGTTCCATAAATTTATCCTATTCTTGAAAATCGCTGATCATCTTTCTGAAGTCAATCACACTGAATGCTGGTATTCTGATATCATTTCATAAATATGCAAGATGAAGACTATGCTGTTATCCCTTGATGATTAGAGTTGCAATATTTGAGCTGCATAGGACCGCATTAACTGCATAATGCTAATGAGACCTTCAATTTGAACTATTTTTATCATTTAGTGGTCCTTTTTGGTTTTTTCAAGTAAGATATCATTATTTGATATTTGAAGTCTTGTTGGAATTACGTCCCTATAATCTCTGTTAGCTGATGTTCTTATATATTGTCTTGTCGTCTTCTGTGGTGTTCAGGGAACAGAGGTTGTTGCAACCAATTCAAGGTCACACACGTGTCTACTATCTGGTGTTTTCCTAGGCAATGTGAGGGTGCTTGCGCGGTTGCAGTTTGGAATTCATGGTTCTAGGGATGTTGCAATGAAACTGGCTGTTAGATCTGAGGATGAAGCCGTCAGTGATACCATTCACGAGATTGTATCAAGCGGCTGAGTTGTCAAGTCCAGTGATTGTTCCTCTTTCTACTTCGGCTATTTGCTGGATGAGGTCAGGGGCAGATTGCTGTAATCAAGTAAAACCTGCTATACAAAGAGTTGCAAGTCATGGAAGGGAAGTTAGGCTTGCAGGGAGACTGTATTTGCATTTAACTTGAGCCGGCCTTTTCTCTCTTCTTTCTAGGCTAGTAATGTCACTCTTGTATAATGCAAATCAGGTCCGATAGAAAGATTTTTCCTTCTTTTATTTTCCCTCCCGGAAAATTCTAATGTGGCATGTCAGTATATAGTGTTCCATTAACTATCAATCAACCTTTGTCCGTGATATGGGACATTAATTTTTGGGGCTCGTATGTTGTCATCACAGTATTATGGATTTGCAATGATTAATGATTTCCGTACTTTTGAGCTGCATTCACTACTGTTTTTGCCATGTCATTTTAATAATGATCGCTGGGCTGTAAAATTCCGTACTAGTCGATGAAGGGGTAAGCCTTCAATTCCGTCTCGTATCGATCTCGATACACTTGAGGAAATCATGGCAAGAAGTTTAAGGTATCTCACAATTTCCGCTTCAGTTATGATTATTCAGCGAGTCCGAATGTAAAAACAACAAAAAATGGTGATAAAATTGAAGAAATCAGAGGAGGGGTGAGTTGCTATTGAAAGCCGAATCATCTGGAGACTTGATGCACAACTAAACTTGATAGAAAAATATTAGATTGGTGGCCAGTAATAACATGCGGGTCAGGTTAAATTTTTTTAAAATATTTCAGTAATATTAATATTTTTAAAGAAGTAAGGAAGGTATGAAACACCGGTCTTTTATCTAAATGAGTTCAATATTACTTTAATGATTAAAAAAAGTATTGTCAATAAATAAAATGAATAAAAAACATTGACTATAATTAACTATAAAAAATAAATTGTCAATATTATATTTAAGAAGAGAAAAAAGAAAAGCCCTTTGAAAACTTATCGTCGTTCCGCTGTGAACACCGCCCCACCACCAAAAAAAGCTTATTGAAACGACTCTAATACCACTGTAAAAGGCTACATGATAACATCAAATCAAGTCGCACGCGCTGTTAGAGTAACAACCCAAAAAGCAAACAAAACAGAATATCATGAAGTGAACATCTCAAGCTTATATTCAATCAATTATTTTAATTTAATTCAAAAACAAAATTTATTTAAAGAAAGCTAAATTTAACAAAAAAAAAACAACAATTAAAAAGATAAGAGATCACTCATGTCATTTTCAAAATTAGTAAAAAAATCCTATAGAAAGCAAACAAAAAATAATAATGAAGCTCAATCTCTAATTAAATAAATGTTGAAAGATAAAATTAAAAAAAACACAAGTTTAAAAAAGATGAAAAAATCAAGTAAACTCGGGCGAATCTTTTAAATCCGGGTTAATCTCCTAAACTTACATCCCGTTAAATTCTAGACCCGGACTCAATCAAAAAGCTCAACTCCAAATCAATTTAAAAAAATTCTCAAAGCAAAAAAAATAGCAATCAAATACATGAGGACAAATTCAATAGAAAAAAAAGATGAAATCATAAAAAGAAATATTTTAAAAAGTAACTCGATAAAAAAAATAGCAATAAAAAAAATAAGGACTAAATCTGACAAATAAAACAATTGAAGGAGAATGAAATTGAAAAAAAATTCAATTTTAATAATAATTTCAAATAAAACAAATAATCATTAAAAAAAACAAATTGAAAAGCTGCTATGAAAAATTGAAGGGTCAGACATGGAAATCGATGAAAGAGAAAAGAAGAGGGAAAAAAGAGAAAAGGTTGTTGGTGTCAAATTAGAGATTTATTAGCCACACATGCCGCCTAAGAATGGAGGTGCCGTCAAGAAGATTCTAACACTGCCCCAAAAACCACTATTTGTCCACCAAACAACTTCTTACACACCACCCGAATGAAAAGGGAATGCCCTGGCCACTTTTGTTTTTTTAAAAAATATTTATAATTTATTAAATACATAATTTCTGCTCTACTAATTTGATTATAACAAAAATAAATATGATGAAATTGAAAAAAAAATCAATTTCACAAAAGAATCCAAAACAAAAAAATAGCAATTAAAATAATGAAAATAAAATTTTAAAAAATAAAATAAGTGGACACCCTTCATTTTTTTATTGAATGGTAAAATTGATTAAAAAAATTAATTTTACAAAATAACCTAGAATAAAAGTTTAGCAATCAAAAGAATAAGAATAAAATTTAAAATGATAATAAAATAAGAGGATAATTCATAATTTTTGATAGGGCATCATGAAATCGATGGAGAGGAGAGAAAAAAGAAGGAAGCAAGGAAGAAAATGCCATCAATGACATACCATCATGATCAACCCTAATTGCGCTACGTCTATAGCTATGGATAGCTAACTTTGGTTATCAGAGGAGGCCGTATGAACCGCTAGAGGGCTTTGACCTCCCTCCCTTTTTAATGTGTACGTTGCACGTACTAGCTAAAAAAACCTTGTTTGTTAACTATAGTTCTTCATATTTGTTTCAACATCAAATTTAGTCTTTAAAGCCCTAATTATTTTAAATCAACATAATCTAAATATATTTTAAAAAAACGAGCACTAGACCTTTTTCTCAATACTAGAAGACTTCTATATCTAAGCAACCAAAATAAATTATTAAGTCAATTAAAAAAATACCACCCTAAAAGAATCAAATTAAAAAATAAACAACAACCGGAAAAAAAAGACAAAAATATTTGCTTAGGTTATGCAACCCTGGCCTTAAAGATATAAAATTAAAGGGGCTTAATATTTGTTAAATTCTCAAATTCAATCCATAAAGCTTTAATTATTATAGACTAATAAAATTAAATTTTATTTTATAAAACTAAGCAGCAACCAAGTAATAAAATATTTTCTCAACACTTTAAGGTACTATTTGTCGATAGACAAAACAACTTGCAAAGCCCCAACTCACATAATCACAACGTAAAAGAGATAAATAATAATAATAATAATAATAATAATAATTGAAGGTTGAAAATGTAACACACGGAAGGATCCAAAAGAGGGGCTCTAGTAACTTTGAGACTTAGGTTTTTTTTTTTTTTTTTGTAATTGTGGTGTAATTATTCTAAACATTTATTTCGAACATTTTGTTTGGATGGAATGATGTTAGTAAATGATTTAAAAATATGAAATAAAGTGAATTTACAAATCTGTAAATGGTAACGTTAATAAATGAAAAAATAAGTTGCAAAATGTGAGGTGTCGATATAATATTTTTCTCTTAATAACATTTGGATTATTTTGTAAATGGTAATGTGACGTCGTCCCCCTCCAAGCATGAGCATTGTGGATGATGGAACGTCAGCCAGGACCCTTGCTGCGTGCGCCAAGTTGTCTTGTCAACCCAGAGAACTGGCAAGCAACTTCAAGGATAGGAGAAACAACAATAGGTGGGAGAGAGTAACAAGACTCAGCAGTTGCCAGGTCACAACTGATTCTCAGGTAAAACGGAAGTTGTTATAGGTGTGTGTCCACTACGTTGTATCTTGTATGGTGCGTATGACACCTTCAACAGGCACAGAGTTAGTTTAAGTGGCAAGCTTTCTGTCCGAGAGTCATCAACTACTTCATTACCTCTGAATAACAAAACCAAACTGCCACTAAAATTAGGCCCTGCTTTTTGCACCAAAATATAGACAAATGACAGAAAATCCCCTCCTTTCTAGGAGGTGATTTTGTGTACCACAGTACACCGTTTTCCCCTTCTTCCTTGAAACTGCTAGCCACGCAACCACACCTTTCCGTCTTGAGAGTTCTCCTACCCTTCTTCCACAGGTATTCTAACCCTCTCTTTTTCCATTTTTGTAAGAGCTAATTAATCAAATGCAAGCAAATCCACTAGGTACATGTTGATAGTTTGTGAATAATGACCATCGCAAGTTAATTACCTGCACATTCTTGATCTTTCATGCATTGTTAATCTTGATGTACAGGGCATGCTATGTGTATTGATTACTTTTCTTCTAGGTTTGCAATTGATGTTTCTATCTTTCTAAGTGTTAGATTTTGTTCTTCAGAAAGAATATTCATTTTCTAAATGCATTTTTCAGAGATTATCAGGGCTATATAATCATTTAGAGGAGGGTGGGGTTTGTCCGTGAAGCTTCGACGATACTATCATTTGAAATTGAACTCCAACTATGTCTTCACCCGCTCCTGAAGAATCTCCGGTTTCTCCACCACCACCATTGGAGTCATCGCCGCCTCCAGCAGCGTCCCATCCCCCGCCCCCAGCAGTGATCTCTCCACCACCACCACCTTCTGGAGAAATCTCACCCCCACCCCCAGCAGAGGTCTCTCCACCACCAACAACAACACCACCACCACCTTCTGATAAAATCTCACCCCCACCGCCACCACCTGAAGACTCAGGTTCTTCACCCCAACCGCCTTCCTCTTCTGATGGAAATAAGTCACCACCCCCCCCTCCCAAAAAAAATGATAATGGTGGTTCTCGGTCGCCTCCACCACCTTCATCATCATCCAAGTTTCACAATTCGCCGCCTCCACCACGACCACTAGGGCCATCAAGCGATTCATCATCAAACAATAGCACTAAATCATCTTCAGGCAATGGAGATGGAACTAACCTTGTACCTATTATAGCAGGAGTCGTAGTTGGAGTAGGGGTTTTATTGCTGCTTGCCCTACTTGTATTTCTCTGTGCATGCAGAAAGAAAAAGAAGAGACATTATGATTACTACAACGATCACTCTCTTGCACCCAAAGGTATATATCACACTCTCTACCCACCATTTCTGATTTGAGATTTTATTTTTTCTTTTCATTTAGCCCCTCGAGCCTAACTTTTTCCGTGCACATCCACATAACACGTGATCTAATTCCAATTCGATTTAAACTTGGAATTATCCATTAATCAGGGTTACATGAAAATAATCAGTAGGGTTACATGAAAATTCTTACAGGTATTCATGTGTATGAACTATTAAGTATGCGTGGTACCTATGGACGACTATTCTAAACATTCATGTTATATTCAATCTCTAAAATAATTTATATAACATTTTGAATTTCTAATAAAGCGAGGTCTAGAATTAATTGAATATGCAAGAAAATTCAAAGCCATACACACACACACACACACACACCTGATCAGCTTGACACACATTATTGAATACTGACCAGAATGAATTGTGAGTGCTTCTTATTGAATATTAATGTAAATGTGCAGCCACAGGTGGCCCTTATTTCAACGCAGCACCTCCTCAACATCATGCTAGTAATTGGCACAATGAAAGCAAATTCGGAGAGCAAGTTGTAAATCTCCCTCCACCTCCCGGCGGAGGACATGGAACTTGGTCAACACCACCATCTCATGGTGCAATTATGTCTAGTGAAATGAGTTCCAGTTACTCTGGCCCACACGGTCCGGCATTGCCTCCCCCATACCCATCACCATCATTGGCTCTTGGGTTCACCAAGAGCAGCTTCAGCTATGAAGAATTAGCAGCAGCAACTGAGGGATTTTCTCAAGCTAAACTACTAGGCCAGGGAGGTTTTGGCTATGTCCATAAAGGGGTGTTGCCTAATGGAAAGGAAATTGCAGTTAAGAGCCTCAAAGCTGGTAGTGGACAAGGGGATCGTGAATTTCAGGCTGAGGTTGAAATTATTAGCCGTGTCCATCATCGCCACCTTGTGTCGCTTGTTGGTTATTGCATTGCAGGAGATAAAAAGTTGTTGGTTTATGAGTTCGTCCCCAATTCCACCCTTGAATTTCACCTTCATGGTATGCTCCCAGAATCCAGAATTCTCCATTTTCCTTGATACATTCCCCTCATTCCTGGCATTCTTTAATTAGTCCTGATAATTTGATATCGTTGTCAAATTTGTAGGTAAGGGTCGTCCGACCATGGACTGGCCTACTAGGCTCAAAATTGCCCTGGGATCAGCCAAAGGACTTGCATATTTGCATGAAGACTGTAAGTCAATAACAATTTCTCGATCAGCCTCTCTCTCTATCTTTCTGTCTCTTGGGGTAATCTCTGTTCGATATATGCAGGCCACCCACGAATTATCCACAGAGATATTAAAGCGGCAAATATTCTGCTTGACTACAGTTTCGAAGCTATGGTATTCAGGCAACATTGCATTTATCTTTTTAGATATAACTGTTTCAGCTGATGAATTATGTTTAATAATCATTATATATAACAGGTGGCAGATTTTGGATTGGCCAAGTTATCTTCAGACAACCATACTCATGTATCGACTCGTGTCATGGGAACATTTGGGTAAGATATTTGAGCTCCGTTTCAGTGTATATGATCTGCCGTATCACCAAATTAGAATAAAGTTTGACAGGCACAAGTTGATCTGTGATTACCATTGATGCATACATGTAGGTACTTGGCTCCAGAATATGCTTCCAGCGGCAAGCTTACCGATAAATCTGATGTATTCTCCTTCGGTGTCATGCTATTGGAACTAATAACTGGACGTCTCCCTGTGGATATCTCTGGGGAGATGGATGACAGCTTGGTAGAATGGGTGCGGATCCTCAATTTTGCACCCTCTTAACCTCCTTTAACCGAACTTCTGTAACACAAGTAAATGCTTATATTGAGATTTTCGTTCATGCAATTACCAGGCTACACCTTTATGTGCAAAAGCGCTAGAAGACGGAAACTACGATGAGTTGATTGATCCAGCTTTGGAGGGCAATTACAATCCCCATGAGGTGGCTTGCATGATAGCATGTGCTGGTGCATCAGTTAGTTATTCAGCAAAGAGGCGGCCGAAAATGAGCCAGGTATGATACTTCAATAATCATGGAGATGTATGCCAGGTTTGTTTTCTGAAATTTATTTTTTGGAAAATCACTTTTTAAATTTTTGTGTTTGTTTGTTATTAAAAAAGTTGGTCAATAGAAAACATTTTCTAGTCAACGAAAAACACTTTCCAATCAAAGAAAAATTTGGTTTGGTTTCCAGAAAAGTATTTTTCTTTTTGGCTGTGTTTGTTTGCTATTAGAAAAGTTGATCAACGGAAAATACTTTTCAGTCAAAGGAAAATTTGGCTTGGTTTTCAGGAAAGTGTTTTTCTGGAAAATTTGGGCGAAAAACACTTTCCGGAAGTTGTGAAAAATTTAGAAATGTCATTATTTGCTGATTATATCAAATTTGATCCTCAAACTTTTGATTGCTATATATAATTTGTTTTAAATATTTATTTTTCAATTTCATCTCTTAAAATTTAATTTTTATATTAATTTTGGTCCTTATTTTTATAATTGCTATTTGCTTTTTCCTTATCATTTTTTTATTAAAATTTTTTATCTATCAAATTTGATCTTTATTCTTTTAATTGTTACTTATTTTATTTGAAATAATTTATGAAATGTTAATTATTATTATTTTAATTTCTTCACCTTTTATTTTTTTTAATTTTTTAGATTTGATCTCTATTATTTTGATTATTATTTATTTTATTTGAGATAATTTATGAAATTATATTTTTTTTTCAATTTCATTTTCATTCAACTTTTTAATTTGTAAGATTTGTTTCTCATTATTTTAATAAATTTGAGAAAAATAAAACATTAATAAGTTATTTTCCAGCTTATTTTCCATGACATAATCAAATACTGGAAAATATTTTCCAACTTATTTTCCATTACACTATCAAATATTAAAAAATACTTTCTCGGAATTTACTTTTCCCGAAATTCACTTTTCAAAAGAAAACTACTTTCCAGCAAATAAACGGGATATATTTTTGTGTGAGAAAAAAATCGGAGCTTTGATTAAGCAACCGCTAGGAAGTTTCAAGAAATTTTAGTCCAAAATCTTTCATTGATGTAATTTCTTCAAAGAAACAGAAATTGCACGGTTTGTTTAGCCAACCTTTCCTGCTATCCACTCAAGACCACCCTAAGCAATTTTACTAACTTCTGGTAGATTAGTTTTCCTCGTGGATCTCCAGACCTTCTAACAAACAGCAAAGAACGAGGAGATAAAAAAAAAAAAAGATCTAACAATCGTGAATAAACTAATCACATATAATACATCATCACTTTACTTGATGGGAATTGTAAAATATCCTAGGAGATGCTTTAACAAGTATAAATGAAACAGATTGTACGAGCACTTGAAGGTGAAGTCTCCTTGGACGAAGGGATAAAACCTGGCCGAGGTTTTATCTTCACCTCCGCTTCCAGTTCTGATTTTGAACAAAGCCCATATAGTACAGATATACGGAAGTTCAGGAGGACGGCATTAGACGGCATCGATTATGCAAGCAGTGAATTTGATCACACGAGTGAGTACGGGCTGAATCCTTCCTCTTCGAGCAGTGATGAAATGACGAAGAGTCAGAGACGTGGTCCTTGAGCATTTTCAAACTTTCAAGACCATCGGAACTAATTTCTATTTGAGTTTATACATTATGAAGAGCAGGATTATCTAGAACAGTCTATAACATGTTTCAAGCCATTTTAAGGGTGGGACATTTATCCAGGCTTGACTGACTTTTTACCATGAATAACTGCAATTGTTTAGGTGTGGCCGGCGCCAACAGTGTATTAATATCTTAAAAAAATAAGATGACGGCGACACAATTTGAACCATTACATTTTGCTTTTATTTTCTATCATGGAACTTTATTCGAAAAAATACCAGTTACGAAGCAACATCAACCAGTTCGCCCCGTATAGGAAACTTCCTTGGCAATAATTCTTCGAAGTTCATACTCCAGAGGCTAGCGATGGCAATCCAGGCATGCAGGAATGGTCCATGGCCCTCAGGCATCGAGATTATGTAGGCAAATTAACACTAGCAAGGGACATAAGATCATGAAAAAGATTCCATGGATTAAACTAGGCAAAAAATAAACATTAAACAGTACGCAACCACATCCTTGTGTTAGCTAGCAAGGAAATGGGAGATGCCTGGCATTAGTTTTGAGGTATGATACAGGAATCTAGGGTGGGGGGGATGCTCGAAGAAAACAAAGATTTTTCATTAAATAAAGGTACAGGATACAACAATTGGTAAGCACAAATTAAATACGTAACTTGATACCGTAGCCAGATATAACATGAACCGCCACTTTCACCAATTAAGATCAAACCTCGTGCAATTTTTCCATTTCCTCGTCAATTTTCACATGAGAATTACAAGGGACAGCACTGGGATATGGTTTTCAAACCACATTAAGTAGACAAGAACGCAGAGGGATCTACCGCCAGCACGGTGCATCTGAAAAAGCAATGAGAAGCATGATCCTGGGAGGAAACTAGACAGCTGATTAAAGCCTTTTGCTCGAATCAGATTACCTTCCTATGCCCTCCAAAAGCCCAAATCTGGAGAGGGAGAGGGGAGGAGATTTCATCAACTTGACAGATTTGTAATTAATTCTATGTAACAGAAGATCAAAGTGAAACTGGATAAAATTATGTCTAATAGATGTTACTGAGCACAACACCTCCAACATGCAAAATGCCAGATAAGCGGTAGCATTCTACATAAAGAAGCATCAGTGCAGGCTGAATGGGATCCTATATATAAGTCGATCAATAATTGAATAAAAGGAGCTTTCTTTGGAGCTTAGTTTAGGTAGGACTTCTTGACCCAAGAATTAAGAATAAAAAGTGCTTCATTACCTAGAACAGAACCACTTGGAACAACAAAGCAGACTATAGAAGTTGAGAAGGACAAAACTGGATGGCTAAGATTTTCAATGTCGTGATCAAATGGATCTGTTTTTTGTGGATCTGATATGGAGCTTTTTCCTAGATGTGTCTCAAGCAAATGAGACTGTATCAAAAGAAATTTACAAAGCCAAGCTTATATGGAGACTAACCTTTAGGTTTGTATCCCAACTTCCTGTACACAAGGCACTTCCATCAGCTGACAAACCCAAACAGCTGATCCGTTTCTCATGGGAGTTCTGCAAAGATCCCAAGTTCAAAACAACCTGCCATGAAACACAAAAGTAATTGGGGTCAATGGGTGCGATGACATGGCCCACCTCAAAGCTCCCACAACTTATAAACCTTCAAACAACTGCTCAGCAAAAAAGGTTGCATGCAACAAAAGTATAATGTTCAAGCTTTTCTTTCTTAAAGGTTAAAATGATGGGAGTTCTGATACTTCATTTGACACAACTGGGAAAATACAACAGTCACCAACAAAGTGGGGAACACCAGTGCCACTCTTAATATAAGTTTGTTTTCAAGTTTCTTGTCTATCATAAGCATTGCAAGGCTAGAGACCTATGCCTGAGTTAAGGCACGTGCAAATAGGTATCTAAAGCAAAACCCTTGAAACCTCAGAACTCAGCAGTAATAATACACAACCAGGTAACATTAGCAGTTCAACATTCAACTTAAGAAACAAAGGCCAAAGTTAGGGTTGAAAATGCCCCACAGAGTTCAAATTCCAGTAAATAATATCAATTAACTTGAGCAATGCATGCAAATCCAATTACTCCAAATATGTTTTGATGGTAGCATAATAAACTTAATCCAAAGTGCAAAAGGGTACCTCGGCCAATAAAGTGTCCCACACATAACAATCACCGTTTGAGTATCCCGCAAAGAGAAGTCTTCCTGATATTGAAAATGCAATTGAGGTTACATGTGGGATCTCATTATCACCATGCTGTTGATAGTAAACTTGGAGTTGGTGCCCAGTCCTGACATCAAATAACCTGCAAGTTCCATCATCCGAACCAGTTCCAAATCTATTACCATCTGGAAAGAACTTTACAGCATTAACATCTCCTTCATGCCCATGAAACGTGCGCACAGCTCGACTTGCAACACGGGTGTCCCACAACCGGGCAGTTGAATCGCAGGAACCAGACACAAACATTCTTGAGTTTGATCCACTAATTGAGACACTGCAGGATACAAAATGATATCACAAAGGTCAAACTTCGAAAGTGCTAATTGCTCCCTGACAAAGGAGAAAGTCATAAAAATTGAACGTAATAATGCAATGCTATAGTAATTTAAATGGGGAAAAAGAAACATCTGCCATATAAGGTTTGATTGTCACAGGATGCACCATATATAACTGCCAACATAGAGTAAATATAGGGTTGTAAAAGAATGCACTTCAACAAGAGCAGCCGAAGGTTAACTAGGTAGATAGTCCATTGAGTTTGAAGTCAAAAGATAGGCAGATAACAAGGTTAGCTTGATGGAAAATTGAAGAATGCCTTACCTTAGCACATCAGCAGTATGTCCAGACTGAAATTCTCCTCCAAACACAGAAGTTCTCAGGCCTGTTGTAATATCCCACAAAACACATGTCTGGTCACCAGAACTTGTTATCAGATGAGTATCCTCATCTGGAACATACTGACAAGACGAAACATAACCCTTATGCCCACTAAGCATTCTCGAGACAGTTAGATTCCCATCCTTATCGGTTGGTGAATTCAGGTTAAAAATTGAGCAAACACTATCAAGACCGCCACAAGCAACTGATTGTCCAGCAGGAGAGAAAGCACATGTCATCACCCATGCACAGGGTAGCTTTATGGCATGAGTTTTCTGACTTGTTAGAGCATTCCATACTATTAATCGCCCATCTTGAGATGCACTTACTATTCTATTCTTTTCAGGGGTCCAATCCAATGAATACACCTGCAAATGTGATAGGCATTAAATCTCTATTTATGACATAATTACCCTTTAGTCTGCAGATATTACGCGTGATATTTGCATTTCACTGCTTCAAAATACCTATGGTATGAGCCTTCATAATTTCACTCACACCCTGTTCGTTAATAAGGACGAAACATGTAAAAGGGATGAATTGAGAGAAGAAAGGATGGACAACAACCCATCTATCTAGTTGTTGGATAACAAGAGAGGGAGGGACAGAAATCAATCTATCCAAATTGGACAGATTGCAAATTACATGTCAGGAAGGACACACAGGATCCTTCCTTGGGTCTCCATCCACCCAACTAAACGTGGAAAGCATCCCATCCCTCCTCAATCCATCCCTTCTATTTTCCTTTCTACCAAACAGAGTATCAAAAACAATGTTGGTGTTCTAATTCTCAACGTTTTCATTAAAGCAATGAATGGTAATTAACGTTTTTGTTGATGTTCTAACTTCCTTGTATTCAGAGAACCTCTCTAACAAACCAAACTATTTGTTTTTGGAAGCCAAGCTAAGAATGGTGACCCTTTACTTTCCATAACATTCATACACCTAATTTAGTGGCAGATAACAAATTCTATATAAACCACATCCCATTTGCCCCCAAGAAAACGAAAAAGAAAAAAAAACAAGTGCCACAGCTTGGTAAATCAGAAAAAAAAAAAAACAAGTGATATAGCAAAAAAATTCCTCTGGTAGTTACAGCTACCAAGTACAACATGGCTTCATTTTCCGATTAAATCAAAACCCACAACCCGATTTATTCTTTGTAACTTAAATTTACAATCATTAAGAAGCGGCAAAACAAATTAACAATAGAAACAAATTATATAAAAAAAATGATTATTACCTTGCCAGTGTGTCCTTGAAGAATCCTGCAACAAACCAGATCGGTGGGCCCAAAACTCACCGGATTCCTCCCTTGCGCCCTCGCGTGTCCCGCAACTGCAGCAGACCATAACAACTTCAATCAGATCCATTTCCAAAACTACACTTTTTTTTTATATCTTTCTTTCGAAGAGAAAAGAAAAGAAAGAAAATTGTAATAATAATTACTATCTGTATCAAGTAAAAGAAGGCGTTTCTGCTTCAATCGTTCTCCCAAAGAATTCACTGTCTCAGTCGCCGCCACGTGGCGTTCCTTTAGCTCCGAAACAGACATTACTGTCTTCAATTTCACAAGTAAAAAAGAAAAAGAAAAAATGAACTAAAAAGCACTGTCCATCAAATTATATTATTTTTCTTTTTCTAAGCCCTGGTCGTAATAGTGATCATGAATCATGATTCGAGAAAGAGATATTTAAAAGATTCAATGATTTAAGAGAGAGAGGTGGAATTGAAAAGGTGGGGTATTTTGTTTCGCTTAGGAGGAAGTGGAGGTGGTAATGGACTGAGACTGCAATTCATGGTTTTTTGCTGCAGAGGTCTGCAGAGCAGAGACAGGGGAACAGAGGGAGAGGGAGAGAGGTAAAGTTAAGGTAAAGGCTGACTGAAGGCGCCGGGCTCCACTTTTCCTCTTATCTTACGTGTCGTGCTATTTGATTTTTTTTGGAAAACTTCAATTTAGCTCCTGATGTATATTTCTATTACCAGTTAAGTCTCAGATCTTTTAATTTTATCATTTTTACTTCGATTGTAATAGATTTTAGAAAATATCATCCCTCCACTTCTCTAGTAATTATTATGTATTGGATTAAAATTTTGTAATTACTTCAATGTTGAGAAATCAATATATATTAAATAAAGTTACTTAAATATACATAGGATTCACATGTGAATTATATCAAGTAAACTTCAATATTAAGATTTATTACCATTTAGATAGAGATATTTAATATACACACACACACATAATGTTTCAAAATCTAAAATATACAACTAAAAAGTTATTTAGTATATAGAATAGTGGTTAATTAATGTATTTAAATGCTTAAATTTTATCTTTTTAATCTAAAAAATTATAGGATAATATTAGAAACTTGAATATCTACAAAAACAGTTATAATCTAAGAAATTCAAAGACTCTCTATAACAAAGTTAATGTATTTATAAGAAATGTATAAAACAATTTAAGACAGTAAATGATGATTTATTATATTTATTTATACTTATTTCTTGAATTTGACTAAATATCAAATTCAAATTCTCTAAATATAGTTTGTTTGTCATATTCATACTACCTCAAGTTTCACTAATAACTAAACTTGTCTCGTTTAAAAAGTTTTTTTTTATGAATAAAATTCTTAACAAAAAATTAACTCATTACATACAAATCACACGTGGATTGTATTAAGATTTTATAATTACCAATTATGGATGGATACAAGGGTGACATTAGTCTGGTATCAATTACATTTGGAAAAAAAATGATAAAATGAAAAGCCTTGGGACTGCTAATAATGAGTTGATATAACAAGGACTGAGCTGATGTTTCTCCACTGTTTTTCTATTTCGAATCTTCGACGAGTTTTTTTTTAAGAAAAAAAAAAACATCAAGCGTATGATCGGGTCCCAGGTCCCACAGAGAAAAAGGCTTCGCTTATGTTTGATATTCATTATTCCCATCCTTGCTGTCCTCTTTTCACAGCAGTCAATGCATGGGAGTAAAAATGAAAGATATACCTCACAGGTATGTAATGTATCAGCTATATGTTTGATATTTTTTAATTATATATTTTAATATTTTTTAAGAGGCACTCTCAATTTTATAAACTCGTATTTTTTCATGATTTCTTAAAGACTTGAAAAATTAAACTGGACCAGGGGCCTGGGCTACCTTGTATGCCGTACCAAATTCCTTCTCATATAAAAAAATGCCTCGATGATGATAGAATTTTTAAATAGACAAAAAATAAAATAAAATTGGCCATTAACATGATTTTATCTGATAACTTCCATTGATTTAATATAAAAAAACAAAAATAGATAATAATAATAGATAAATTAAAAAAATTAGCTTGAGTTAACTTATTACATGTGACCCAATAATACACGAGATCAAGATAATCTAATGAAAATAAAAGATTAAAAAAATAATGAAATTTAATCCCTAACAAACTTAGTATTAAATAATAAAAAAATAGTTGTGAAAAAAAATCTAAATTAATTCAGACTAACTTTTTAAATTCATAAACCGGTCTTGTGTTGGATTCCCCATAGAAGACAAACCCGAAAAAGCTATGAAGTCAAAATCTCGATCAACAAAATATTAAGGGGTGAAATGGAGAAAGAAAGTTATAATAAAAAAATGATAAATAAAAAAGCAAAATAAATAGCAATCAAGATAATAAAAATCAAGTTGGCTATGAAAATAAATTGAAACAAAATGTTGAAGGATGAAAATACAAAACAAATTCAATTAATAAAATGAACAAAAATAAAATAAATAATTGTCAAAAGAATGATGATTTAACATAAAAGATAAAAAATTAAAAGCGTGTAGAATTGAAAAACAGTTTTAATTTTATAAACTATTTCAAATAGAGTAAATAATAATTAAAGAAACATGGACTAAATCTAAAACAAAAATAAATTAAAGGGCTGTTTTTGAAAATTTAGAAGCTTATGCATTAAAATTGAGAAGAAAAAGAAGAAGAAGAAGAAGAAGAAGATTCGTTGAAGCCAAATTGAATTGAAGGTGATCGTTGAAGCTACCGAGATGATTTGAATACAGTTATGGAAGCCATTGTCTAGCTGCCAAGTGTGTTTTCATGTGCTGCTCAAACAACACAGAAACGTCCCACATACTCATGCGTGTAACACATATATTAGTAACTTTTTACCTTTATTTTATTATTGATATTAAATCGCCTTCTAATCAACTCGATTATATATATATATATATATATATATATATATATATAAAGCAAAAAAACCTTTGAATGCGAGTTACTAGGTTTTTCTCACTGTTTCTTTGTTTTTAACTGTGAGAATTTTTAAAGATTTACTTCAGTTGGCAAACAACATTAAAGATCTCAAATCATGAAAGTAAACATCCCTGTTCATGTCGTGCTTTTAGTTTCTGATAATGCATGCATACATGCCATGAACGCAACAGCTGGCACGCAATAACATCAGATAAATGACTGGATCAAGTTAATTTAATCATCAAAATATTTCTCTCATCAGTAAAGTGTTCGGTTTATGGAAACCAGCCGAACGACAAATACAAGTGATGACACAACAACTCACGCGTGTAATGACGCGAAAAGAAAAGAAAAAAAGAAAAAGAAAAGAGAGGAGGAGATAATCCCTCGATCGATGCATAGGATAGAAACCAACGTGGACACAAAAATGGTTGAGCCCAGAAGTCAAAATATGTAAACAAATCTCCTTTCTGTGAAGATCCAATCCAATCATAAAAGAACAGGTGGCGGCCCACTTATTTTCAAATGATGGACTGTTGGAAGGGCTGCCGCCATTTTTTGTGTAGATAATTCCTACAAGGGGTTGACATGGTCATAGAGGAGAACGGAGAACGGAGAATGGGTCAGATATCGACGGACCGTTGAGAGTTTTTTCTACCCTTGATTTGAACTTTCAAGCTTTGGTATCATAAACTCCCTTTCAAAAATCAAAATAGTAATACTATAATATAATGCAAGGCTAAGGGCAGTAGACCTTAAAATCAAAATAATATTATTGTCTTTGGAATTACAGTAGTAATTATTTTTTAAAATATTTTTTTTACTTAAAAGATATTAAAATAATAATATTTTTTATTTTTAAATATCAATATACTAAAACAATCTAGTATTATAAAAAAACTAGTTTAAAATAAAAAAATACTTATTGAATAAAAAAAACAAACATAGCATTTCAGGAGAACCAGTCTTCGGAACACCAGTTGAATAATGCCAGAAAAAAAATATTATGGATATCAAGTGAAGAACAGTAGACGAATCATTGCCCAAGGAAATAATGATAATAACCTCCTTTTCTTTTTATTCATATATATATATATATAAACCTCATAATTTTCACAGCTAAATCGTTAGTGTTCGCAAGGAAATAATAAGGAAAAAAAAAATAGAGAGAGGAAATTTATTCTATTCTAAAAACTAAAAATTCCGTTGCCGGGAATCGAACCCGGGTCTCCTGGGTGAAAGCCAGATATCCTAACCGCTGGACGACAACGGATGTTTTATCTTCTATTACAAACTTCATTATTAAATATATGATAACTTGTCAAATGTCTAAAATACGGAAACTCAGATTTAAGGCCCACCCAGAGTCAAAATTGGATTCGTTTTCACACGCCCATTTGATTCGAAATTTCACATGTAAAAGTGGTCGTCTTTTTGGTTTTTTTTTTTTTTTGGAAATCCATGTGGTATCTCAAAGCAGCTTGTAATTGTGTATCAGAAATTACGTTTTCAAGGTCTAGTGGCAGGGCAGGTAGAGGTTAACTCGAGAGATGTTGATGTTCACTATAGTATAGAAGACAAATAATTTGGAATTACCGGTTTGGGCCCAGGCCGGAGTACCAACACACCATTTACCTATCATATATAATTGGAGGTTACCAATTCCATAGATTTTCATTCTAATGATAAACGTTGATCTGACATTCACATAGTCTACTACAAAATTTAGCTTGGATTTCCTCCTGATGGGCTCTGTTAATGCCATCCCGGCACAAACCAAGATGATAAAGAGAGGACATGGTTTTGAATACAATATAGAAATCCAACAGGCGACTGTTCATGGATTTCCATGCTTGTGTGTACTCAAACCAAGAATGAAAAACATAAAACTGAAGGGCTCTGTTCTGTTTCAAAAAATATGGGACTCGGTCCACAAAATTGGTGAAAAGTGTAGACTGATAGATATAATCCAAAGTTGCCTTGACAAAACTACGTGGGAAACGAAATCCAGATCCTCTTACGGAATATCAAGGAAATCATGTAATTATATTCAGGTTTGCGTTGATCATTGAGATAAAAAGAGGATTAAGCAGAGACATTTTCTTCACAAAAACTTGTGGGCTCATAATTATGTCAGATAAATAACGACAAGGAGAGAGGAAAAAGGGCAACTTGCAAGATTTGAAGTTTGAGCCTTGTAAATTAGAAAATGGCATGATTGCCACTTTAAGCCTTGTCTATAACAGATGTACATGATTGGATATTTGAAACATGGCACCAGAAACCACGTGACAGAGTTTATAAAGTTCCTCTAAACATAATTGCACTTCATGGCATACTTCCTGCTTACCTTAACAGCATCAGCCCAATGAAAATGGACAGCGAGAAAGAGAGATCTAAATCAATGCTTCCAAATTGAAGGAGGAAGCCTTTACAATCGCAGATTCAGATTAAAACCAAAATGAAACCTGCTCTTGATTTTTTCAAGTGCTCCCACCAGGGTAGGTGCACCCATTGTAACCTACAATTAGAGAGAGAAACACATACATAAGCATGACAATGATTCCAAGACAGAGACTATAAACCACAAAAGATTAAAACTTTGGGTGATGTGGGGACCTAAAGCCATAAAGTAGGCAAAAAATTCAAAAGCTAATATTGTTTTATATTCTTAATTCATCAGTAGCCATAAAAACCAAAAGCTATTGTTCTTTTTACATTTCTAATCACATACTAATATGGAGCTAATTCAACGAGGAGAATATCACCTTTTTTTTGTTAAAGTATAACTCATGATAACAAGAGCTGGCACCTAATGGTTCCTAGAGTAGTTATTCATTTATGTGTTGTAGAAAGAATTGCTTTATGACACAAAGCAACTTTAAGTAAGAAGATGCTCAAATAGGAACCGTGATGTGGTCATTTCTAATGTCAACAATTGCATAAATTTTGTATACATGAAAGGAAATAGAGTTGGAGTTAAAATGGAAATTTTACTGGGATTTTTGGATGTGAGTGTAGCCGTTTCTGAGAAATCACAGTTCCATGGACTCTTTGCAGAAGCCTGGTAGTAGAGATTAATGGCATAAGCAGCATGTGATGCCAGAGTATCTGGTATGAAACAGGCACCTCCTGGTTGAATGGGGCCGCAATCTATGCCTTGGCCACAGGCATAGTCGAGACTTGCCTGCAATTGAGCCTCAGAAACACCAGTTTTCGGCACGCACCAGCCTACTGTTGCTGGCTTTGGTGATGAAGTTACTGGAGTTACTGGAGTCGATGGAGTCTGAGGAAAGACCAAATGGTGGATTTTACAAATCAAAAATCAATAATATCAAACTAGCTGCATTTAAGCAATGCATTCCCTATAACTGTCTTTCTGCATTTAAGATGCAAATGCAAAAATGAGCTCAACGCTTGATGCATACAACTTCCTGCCCTAAATTGTGAAAATCTGATAATAAATCTTCAAAACACCCTGATACCAAATTCTCAATTAAGAACAAATAGAATGGAACATCACAGCCAACAAATTTCAACTCCCCTTCAACATTTATACCAATCCTCGTCACTTCTAGCGAAAGTCAATTTTAAATGCTTTCTTCTCCCTTTTTATAATCATGTAAACCGGAAATTACCAACACATGTCATGCTTTAGGCCTAAGCCTGGTTAGATCTTGAGCATCCTAGTATACATGTAAACTCCTCTATTGAGTGATAATTGCAGGTTACTTTGTGTCACCATGACCACAGCCTACAAAGAAGATTGCCAAGAAGAAACATTCTTAAAGCGTTGAAGGAAAAGAAGGTATAGTCCTTACCAAGCTACTCTTTGAAAGACCACTATCATATGTCATTGAAAGGTCAGGCTTGAAAAGCCCAAACGATCGTTCTGAAGCAGGACCAGGTTTCAAGTCCTCATCATAAAGGGCGAAGATATATGTATCTACAGATTTTCCAGGCATTAGTGGGGTTCCAACCATTGATCTAAGGCGAGAAATCAAATTGCCATTATAAGCCCTTGCATTCTCAACGCTTGGCCCAACCTCGTTGCTGTCACCTTTGTAAGGCCACCCTGTCTCAGCAACCAAAATCTCAATGTCATTGAATCCCATAGCATTTAAGGCCGACCGTACAGCATCAACCTGCAATTCATTTTCCAGGCCAATAATTAAATAACATCAATCTAATGAACCAAAGACTTGATCATTTGAGGCTTAAGCTTCCTCTTGATGAATTATAAGAAGTATGAACCTCTGTCTCAGTATAGGAAGTGTACTCCTACATGCGTACTATGTAGTCATAATTCAAACACTTGCAAACTCCATGCCTGGCCCTTAGTAAATGCAAAAACTACAATGGCTGATTATGATTATGATGTTCACATATGGTGGTCCCCAACCAATCAAAGTAACCAACATTTTCTACGGTACAATTTCTACATCAACAATAATTCAAATCTCGGAAGGATTTGAGCATAAATTATAGCAATGGCCAGCCTGTCATGAGGCACAATGAGTCACATCCCAGTGCCCGATCTATCCTTTCAGGGAAAAAGGAAGGGCATATAATAGAGGAGAGAATTATTTGCAAATGCTTTTCCATGAAGTCCTTGAACAAATGCACTTGCTTTCTAAGTCTCTTTAACCAAATATTATTAATTTGACTTCTAAAAGTTAACACACTACACTACCATTTAAACAGGAATTCTATAGCAATGGTTCATCGAAGCCCAAAACACACCCACAATCGTATGATGCAACACTCTTGCAAATATCAACAAGATGACGTGTACATGTAAATAATCGCAGCATGCAGATTGCGGCTAATCCATGGAAAATGAACTCTATCCTTGATCATCTCAAGCAAATTTTTGTTACATTGATGGAGCTTTCATCCCTCCATTCTGTGCAACCCACATGGCAAGCTTTCAATAATTTGGCACTTAAAGTAACTGCAGTAAAAAAAAACACAACCTTAACTGATCCCAAGTGATCGAAATTGCTGGAGACCTTTTGTAAAGGCTGAAGGCATAAAGTTGACATAGGTACAGAGAACCTAATTCCCCATGTCAATGTCGTGCCTTCGTGACCAGAGAAGACAAAACATCTACGCTACGCTATATCGCTAATGTATGGCACAAGCTTGTCCCGTACTCCTTTGCTTATTGACCTCACAATCTCACATGTCAATGTGTCATTTACTCACTGGGCCTCTACAACGCCCAACTGATTAATCATCGAGGTCTGTTGATCGCTATACTATTGCGACAGCCTCGTCTGTACCAACCATCCATTGATCCGTAATGACCCTTCTTTTAGTATTGCGTTTCAAAGTGCAGACAAAATTTGAATTTTTTTATTTAAAATTAATTTTTTTTATACTTTTGAATTGTTTTGATATATTAATATAAAAAATAATTTCTTAAAAATAAAAAAATATATATTATTTTAAAATTTTATCAAAAAAAACATTAAAAAAAAACTATTATTACATTTTCAGGTATCTTCTGAAGCTAGTATGGAAACATGCTCGTAAAGTGTTTTCCATAAAGTTGTTTTTTTTCCTTCAAGTTATTATTATTATACTTTAAAAAATCAACACAATATTAACTACATTTGTGCTTCGGCACTACGTGTAAGGCACGCACGGCCAAGATTGAATCACACCAGCATGTCAGCAACTGTTCAAAGTAATCAGTAAGAACCTGAATGTGCTTACCTGAGCATCAAACATGTTCATGTACTTGATTCCATTACCCGAGTCAACTCGTCCCGAGTTGGGTTGAAACAAGCAAAAAGCCAGAGTCTCCGGTCTTGGGTCGCTCTGGTAAGCAAAAAAGGGGTACGGATTAACGGCAATGGGTGAACCATTGTCCTTTTGGAACTGCAATAACCCTTTCATAGTGTCTTGATAAGCCGGGCTAAACAAACCCGAAGAAGGCGGGTCGGACTGAGACAGTATGGCCATGGAATGCACAGTGGAGACCTTGACCTTGCCGCCGAGGGAGGCAGAGTTAAGTGCTTTTTGCATGTTTTGCATCGCTGGTAAAAGCTGAGAGATCAGGTTTTGATCGTTCGACAACAATACCTGTCAAAATCAACACGCTCCATAACTTAGCCCACTTGAAATATAATGTCAGGACTATACAATTCTAATAATTACATTCAGTGTGTAAGAAAATCAGCAATTAAAAATCGTAGAAGTGTTCATATCGCACTACCTCGTTACCAACTGTGATGAGAATGATCTTGCTAGAAGGGTAAGCTAAAACATTCGAGTTAACCCACTGAGTCGCAAAATTGGGATCTGAAGCTAAAGCAGGGATGTCTCCATTAGCAGCACCAATAACTATCCCAATTCCAGTATCTGCCAGTGCTTTAATAATTGCTGGATCAGCACCATAGAGCCTAACTTTCTGTACACCCGCAGATTGTAGGAGCTTCGCTGTGGCTGATGGTGGGGGTAAGTTATCAGCCAATTGACCATAATTGATCCCAATAAAAGACTGTGAACCTGTAACAAAAACCAAAATCAAGCTGTGAACCTCTTAATTTTATGTCTTTTTAGGCCAAAAAAATCAAATTTGAACTCACTAGCGAAGTTGAAAGATTGAAGGAGATAGAGAAGGATGAGGATTGAAAACGCCATTTTTGGTATTGTATGTGTGGTCGTGGGGATATCAATTATTCTCAAGGGATGGGAAAGGGAGGGACAAAAAAAATGGAGGGGAAGGCGAGTGAACTAGAGAAGAATGGAGTTTAACGGTTAAGAAAGTTTGCAACTTTTTTTTTTATATACGAGTGTAGCTGTTTCGATTCTGCTGTGTGTGGAATTCAACTAAAGGTAGCTGGATGACCTCGTGGAATGGCACCCTGTCTTTTTGGGTTTTTTTATTACCTCGTAGCTTGTGTTAGTGACTCAGTTTGAAGAGGCAAAATGGGATCTAAAAAACGGGTCGGCTCAAAGAGTCTGAAAATCCAAGTTCCCGTCGGCAAGAAATGAGTGAAACATGCATAGAGTTTTTTTTTTTAAAGAAAAAATAGTAATATCGTGGAAAAATTTTCTTTTACAAAATAGTTGTTAAGAATTTATTTATAAAAATAACACAATTTATTAAAAATAATACATATAACAAGTACAACTTTTAAATTTATAAAAATAACTTTGTCATTTCAATCTAAATATCACCCGTGATACACGTGTAATTTTTAAATTTATAAAAATTGATTTAAAAGTTACACATGTCTCGTCTATATAAATAACAATAAGTTTTATTATTTTTATAAAAAGGTTTTTATTAATGGTATTTTAAAAAACAAGCTGCGATGCTAATTTCAAAAAAAGCTCGGGAAATCAATACATGAATTTGAAATTTCTTAAAATTAAAATATCTTCTTGTGTGTGTTTGATAGTTTTGTAGAATAATTCACATGACTTCAAGTACTAAAATTCTACTTTAAATTTCGGATGCTGATTGGCAATTGCCACCGGAACGTCTTTTCTAAATCATTCCAATGTTTTAACGTTTCTTCATTCATACGTTAATCTGTGGTTAAAAACACAAGTCTTTGTAGAGGGTGTTTTACAGTGTGGTAGTGGTTATTTTTTAAATAGTTTTTCGTATCGAAATATATGTCAATGATGTTTTTTTATTTTTTAAAAATTATTTTTAACATCAACACATTAAAACGATCCAAAAAGTACAAAACGCATTCAATTTTAACAAACAAAAAAAATTTAAAATTTAATAAAAAACAGGTTGAACCACGGAGCCAAACACTCGCATCATCAGGTTAGCGTGAGAACCGTATTCCGCGTCAGGGCGATGATAGGCCCAAGTCTAGTCTAGTACCGAGCTGAAAACAACGGTCACTAGTCGCGTGGGGATATTGATTTACAAGAAGTGTTCACAGGCTAGATATTTAGATAGTATTTAATATTGTGTTAACAGTATTTTTTATTTAAAAATATATTAAAATAATATATATTTTTTATTTTTAATATCAGAAAAATAATTTAAAAATACTAAAAAAATAATAATAAAATTCTAATTTTATGAAAAAGTATGCTGGGCCATAGAAACAAAACGATGTCTTAGTGTGTTTGAAAATATAAGATGGTTGAGTGTTGTATTTTTTTTATATATACAACTTCTTTTATACACAAAAGTCCACCATTAAAAGCAAATTTTACATATTTTTCATTGTTTTTTTATATATAAATCCCACGTAAAAAAGCTACAACCCATTTAGATTCAGTTTTTCCACAAGAAGAAACAAAGTTATCGTGAACGAACATATAATCAAGATGGATATATTCTTAATTTTTTAAATATTTAAACAATTCTACGTGACTTGTACTTCAGTGAAGAACTAAACAACGGTTCTGGTTGGGCCAGAACTTACATCGAAAAAGGTAGCCACCTTCGGCCGACCTAAGCTACCAGTACCTTCCCAGTGTAGAAAGTTGAATTTTACGTCACTCTGCCTTTCAAAAAGTAACGTTCAAATGGGTCTCACCAAAATAATTGAATTTGCAACCCCAGCTAGTGCAAAGGCATCACACTAATTGACCCTCCCGAGTCAAATTTACTAGAGACCATGAGGATGGGGTTAAAGCTGAATTTTGCTCCTCTTGTATCCATCACCCACCTCCGATCTGGTTGGATATTTATTTTTAATAAATTTTACAAAAATAAATTATAAGCACCCTCATACATTAATCATAAAATAAAAGTCTAAATTTCAAATATAGACACAACCATATCATACATTAAGAATAAAATTTATACATTAAATTGAAGAATAAAATTTATACATTAAATTGAAGAATAAAAAATCACATCCTTCCGTATCCGACTCAGGTCAAACCATAAGGATTATTTTACCTGGTTGATTGACAAACCACATAAAATCATGGAATGGATCGAGTAAAACTGCCATCCCTATTTCTTACTTGCAATGAACTAACATGGAGCTAAAACTGCAATCGAGACCATCGCAGCTCAATGATACTCTTCAAACCCAGTTGTCTCAAATTCGAATCCCACTGTTATCAATTTCATTGATAATCTCAAAACCATTTTCTTTTCAAAAAAACAAAAAAAATGGTACTAACCGAATACACCTCAGCTTCTACCTCCCGGAGTTGGTTGTCGGATCAACTTTTTAATAAAGTTAAAAGGCCCAGGCTAAAAGACAAACCAGGATTGAATTTAACAGCTCTTGCTGGGCAACATCTATTACATGCAATCAACGTGTTTGTCTCAGTAGGCTGTTTTAAATTTCTGAATTCAATGACGATTTTCAGGATGGCGACGGCCTCAGTTTATCAACAGAGGATAGATAAGGGATAGAATTATGAAAAGGAAAAAATAAAAACAGGTTTTGACAACGCAAAATGATGCAGCAACTCGTTCTCATTACAACACAACGGCAATTACAAGAACTTTGCAACACGACAGGCACTAAGAGGCAAACTCTGCAAATAAAAATCACGCAGAAAATTCCAAAAGTGATATACCCAAGCAACAAAGAAGGGCATAAACAGCAGACACTCTATCATGTGTCACAATCATGTATTGACATCAAATCGAATCAAAGGGGAAAAAAATTGCATTGAAGCGACCCCTAGCCATCCAAGAAATTAAATAAATAAAATAGAAAAGTAGAAACCAGCATCGGCAACAGGAACTCGACCCATTACCCTCCAGAGTGGGAGACGGGAGTGGTTTCAAACTGGCCATCCTTGAATGCATGAATGAACTGCTGTGGCAAAGCATGCTCCACCTACAAATGAAGACATGGTAAGCCATTTCTAAGGAAATTACAAAGCAAAAATCTTCAAAAGTACAACAAAAGGGATTTGATTGTGATTTGAGCTGGCTATTAAGAGAGAGAAGGATTTGAGCATTAAGACCTCCACCCAACCCAAAGAGAAAGACAAGAAAAGCAACATACACAACAGCGACGAACAAAATCTTTGTGGTCAAACATAGAAGGAACAAATCTAAAAGTTGGAAACATACCAAATCACCACCAGGCTCTGCACCAGGTACCAATACGTTGATCTCACTAGATTTAGCAGTAGTAATAGATGCCCCCAAGGAATCCTTGCTTAAATATAATTGACAGCCTCCCGTGTTGTCCACTGAAATTGTTGGGGCAGAACCCTAGAGCGGGGAACAAATTTGGTAGATGTAACTTTAGATCATGCTTGTATTCCATAAACTAGGCATCAATAACTATACATGTCCAATTACCAAAACAGTAATGAAAAAGCCAAACATAATTTGAAATAACATACCTGGCATTGCACCTCAACACCATTGCAATTCACAATCTCACAAGCAGCCACCACATCCTGTTTATCCAATAAAACAAACATTCAACTCAAAAGGTGTAATAGTACCACGGAGCAGAAAACCATATTTGCATGTTTCTTTCAGACTTTCTCATACTAACCGTGAATACAACCCCCATCTTGGTGCATCTGTCAATTGTTATATTGTTAACTTTGCCTGCAAATAGTGAGAGCCAAAATAAGTTGTCTGTGGCTTTCTAAACAGGAAAATAACATTGAGTAATATTTGTAAATGGATGGCGTGCATTTATACATTCTCACAGATTAAAAAATTACCTTGAATCTGCAAAACTGAATCTTTGCATCCAAAAACATATACAGACTGTTTTGCATCACAGTCATCAATTACTAAATTCTTTTTTCCAATTTGATTCTCGACGACCCACCTGCAAGAAGATGCAACCAAAGAGATAATATATGAATCACACCCCATGCCAGCCTGATGCTTTAATTTAAAATCAAATCATTTTGAAAATGATAGACACTCACTTACGACCCATTTGAAGCTCTAGCTTTGGAGGCCCTGCCTTGGAGAAAGATGGTGCACTAGCGCGGCCTCCTTTTTCAGTAACAGCAACAACACCAGTTCTATCAGCACGGTTCTTTGTCTTCATATCATCTGTGACCTTTTTAAGACCTGGGAAGAAAGAAACCAAAATCGATGAACTACGATATCCTTTGCTGAGGACCTTTTTTTTAGAAGGTGAAGAAAAAGACTACCTGTAGTCACAGACTTCCCAGAACTAATTTCTTGGAAAACAGCAGCCATCCCTTCTTTTGGCTTTGATGATGAAGGCTGAGAAGATTCAGAACTGAAGAGAGAAGCTGGTGGAGGAGGTGCAGGAGCTTTTGATGGAGCAGAGGCCGCTGCTTTGCCAGTAGTGCTCCAAACTGGGCCCAGGGGATAATGACTCTTAACATAGTCCCTCAAACCTGGTAAATATAGATCCTTCAAGGCCTTGGCCCATTCAACATGGTTTGGGTCTTTGCTTTTGTACTGTACAAGAATCTGAATTTTACAGCGCAAAAATTTTGCAAAAATCAATGTAGTTTCCTCGCTCACTAAATAACTTGTTTTCATGTGCAATTAGATAATGTGGGTACAGAGCAGTTCAATGCAGATATCAAACACCAAAATAAGAATGCAAGGGTCTACAGATGAATGACTTGGATAAAAGTCATGTGGCATAGTCAAAATAAAATAAAGCGAAAAAACAATGCAGGTTTGGGGGCTAATTCTGCTCCATAAACATCCTCTTCAAGCTACCAGTTCTGTTTTCTTCCTACAGCTAACAGTAATGAAGAGTATCTCTCCTTTGTTGCAGTTCCCTATAGTGAGATGCAAGGATCCAGCAAATCATAAAGTACCTTGTTACTGTAAAACTCAGCCATTTGCCAACTTTCTTCCACATGCGCAATAGGCATGCTCATACCTCAAATAAGAAAAAAGCAGTATCAGGAAAAAAAAAAAAAAAGGGATAAAGAACTACATGCTACTAGAATGTAGAAGTAACTACAAAATGCCCTTACCACAATCCTTTCCAGTGTAAGCAATCCAAGCTAAAGCTGTGAGACTATCAGCAGCTGCCTTCAAGTGGTTAAAGAAATCAGATCTCCTTCCCTCTGTCATCGCATTTGCTTTCATGATCACTTCATTCAATGGCTTGAGAAATTCAGCCAATCCTGCAAGATCAGGTTTCTGCACAAATAGATCAAGTCATTCAACATCACCAAATTTCAATTTCTACAGTGGAAATAATACTGCCAATGAAATCAAATGTAGACAAGCCTCCCCTATCCAATCTTTTGTACCCTTCACTACTTCTATAGTAACCCCTTTTTTTATTCCCTCTTCAAGTTCTCTTTCAATGCTTACATCATCAACTACATCAACCAAAATAGAACAATGATAACATACAGAAATCTATGTGTACAATCACATAAGGATCTTGTCTCCCTAATTATGATATACTTTTCTTATTCAATATTCTAGCACATTATCATGCAACAATAGCCATTCTAAGTTAGAGTTTGTCAACGAAACACTATTTCAGAGAAGACACTTTGCACAAATCTAAAATTACCAGTGATTTCTCAAATAATTTCTTACCAGCCGAAATATCCATGCTTTCTCGTATCATTTCAAATTCTAATTACAAGGGGAGAAGGCCATTCTCATCAAATCTTTCATTCGAAAGAAAATATTTACGGGGAACTAAATAAAACCGATTTGTCAAACTACATTTTATTATGAGACTAAATCAGACTTCACTCAACACCCATCCATAACAAATCAAAATGTACCGGTTCATGCAAACAGTTAAAACTACAAAACCTATATATGATTAAACCATCCCAGCAAAATCTTAACAAATCCCTCTAGAGACGGTTAAAAAAACTCAAATCAGCCAAAACCACCTAAATCAAACTATAATTCTTTCACTTCACGAGCTATCTAATACAACGAATCACGATCAAATTGAAGCTACATAATCACTTCAAACTCAATATTGTCCTTCTATCATTAGAGCCAAAAAACCACATATATTTTAATGGCGCCAACTTCTTAAGTTAAAACTAAAACGTCCAAAACATAATAAATAAATCAGTACCCGAGTTTGCTTGATTTTGATGAGAAGTTCCTTTTGTACATTAAGAGCTTGTTCTAGAATCCTCGTGACATCTAAAACTTGCCCTCCAATCTTTTCCGCGGCACTCGAAACCCTACCAAAGAATGTCCCAATGAAATCATCAAACGCCACAATCGACGGATCCGTCGCCGCGGAATCATCTCCGCCACTCACAGCCACACCTCCACTCCTCAAAGACAGCGCTTCCAATCGCGACACCGCTGATTCTAGCCTCTCTATCAGTTTCTCCTCCATCGCCCCCTCCCAATCCCTCTCTTTCTCTCTCTAAAAACCCGATAACGTTTCTCTCTGTAAAACGGTGTAGTTTTGCTTCAGATAGTAGATCTGGCGGTGAAGCTTGGGGATGCTTTATGCGTGTAATCAATGAGAGAATGTTCTCTCTCTATTGTTTCCTTTTCCGTAATTAGGCACCGAAAGGCACAAAAAGGAAAGAAAAGAAGAAGGTGGCGATGGTAATTTTGGAGTTTCTGGCGGGTTTTTCCATAGTGACACGTGTTAGTTTCAGAGTGAAACTTGGCTGATTTAACGTCGTGAGAACGAACACCTGCTAGGTGGCTACTTGTGAATTATGACGACTTCACTATTTGTTGCAGAAGATTAAATATTAGAGGAACAAATGTACGTGAAAACCAGTCTTATATTTTAAATTCGGTGATGAAGTCGTGGTTAATTAAAGCGGGGGAGACGGGAGTGTGGGTCAAGGATAGGAGATTCGTGTGATTGATAGCCCCCGATTAACCCTCATTGTCAAAATTATTTGAAGAGCATTCAGCATAATTGAAATTAATTCTGAACTTTCTTATAATTTTTTATTACAATTATTTAATTTGTTCACCAGTTAATTTTAGAGAAAAACATGGTTTTAATAAAAATAATTAGTACAAATCAATGAAGTGGATGGATTCATTAATTAAGCACCTTTCATAATTTTTATATGTTTGTTATTGTGGTTAATGATATTTTTTTATTTAAAACTATATTAAAATATTTCTATTAACATTAATACATCAATATCATTAAAAATTATAAATATAATACTTTTAAAATGAAATATAATTTTATAACGAATAAAAAAATAAAAGCTATCATAAAAGGAGAGTTTTGATACGCATCAGACGCAGGACATGGATAAAAACATCATCATTGCTGCTTTGCTAGAATAGGTTCCTCCACTCATACTCCACTTCAGAGAACCATTGATTTCCTTCGTGTCTCGAGAGGGGATACTCTCAATGCTGACCATGTGGGAGGGACAGGAGTTTATTAATGGTGATATATCCCAAAAATTCCGCCACATCAATATGTTTGGTAGAACAAGGGATACCTCTCTTACGTAAGAGGGGGATAGTTAGGTTTCGAATTTAAACCAGGAAAAGAGGGAGTTGGATATGGAACGAGGCGAGACACTTTCATTTTCACTGTGCAGCCCAAGTCTGAAAGTCGATTAAGTCGAATAATGAACTAAAAAACGGAGAGATAAACTATTACATCTAGAAGTATCAAAGCTAAAGAAATCATATATATTTGCTTGCTTGGCTAATGATACATTACAATAGAATAGATGATGATCGGATGATTTAATTTGTATATAGCGATTTGATGCATTTATATGGCCTGGTTCAAATTTTAATACCACGGCTACACCGATGCATCACTCACCGACGCACGGTCTCTGGAGGAGCAGAAGTGGGCAATTGCTGCTGGATAGGACTCGGCAACGGTAACTACCACACCGCGAGTCCCATAAAAGGATGGTAAAAACAGAATCGCTATCATGATGATGGTGACAGAGATGGTTTCCTCCCCTAGCACGGTCTTCGGCAATTAGGTTGGTGACCAGTTGAACTTTGAAGCATTAGCATTTTGTCCCTTCTAAAACATGGCACCACCGGATACCTAGCATTTTGTCGCTTCTAAAACATGGCACCACCGGATACTTGGTGACCAGTTGAATTTTGAAGTTCAAAACCCCCAGATACTTGGAGTCAAAATTATCTTCAAGCCCAAGCAAATCGAAGATTAATGGCTGCATTAAGGATATTAATACAACTGAGAAAGTTGAATCTGAAGGCATCTAAAAGGGGTGAAATATATATTGACTTTTAAGCTCAACTAGCCTTCATCCAACATTCCACGATGTCATTCATATCAAGCAGGTTGCAAATCACTTGTCAACATGTCAATATTTACAATGCTCACTTAATTACTTGCTGCAATATATCAGCAAAGAAAGTCAACCAAGAAGGTGGGAGGCGTAAACATGATATATGCACATCGAAGACATGTAATTACTTCTTCGTATATTTGTGGAAAATTATACTGCAAAATAATCTGAATTCAGCAACTACTAAATTTCAGATAGTGAACAATCATCTTCGCCTTGATCTCTCTACATCAGCACCACTACCAGCAAGCTTGGTTGGATGTGGAATTTTGTTGGAGATGGAATCAGTGGAAGGAGGAGGATCATTCTCTCGAACTGCTCGAAGTTCCTGCACAGACCAAATAGCAGCTTGAAGCAGATGAAAGGAAATAAAAGAAGGAATTTGTGTGCTTTCTTGTTGAAGAGGACAGAGTTACCATGTTATTGAAATTACAAAGCTTAGCCAATCTAAAACGCATATAAGCATCCTTTCTGTCTTGTATTTAGTCCAAAAATATGCTTTTTTAAATTTCTAGAATCTTGATGGTTTATTTGCCAACTACAAAGGCTGTGCAAAATCTAATCTGCAGAATATGCTGTATTGCTTATGTAAGCAACACAGACGATGTGAATTCAATTACAAGTAACATTAGTTGGATATCACACCATGGAATTAGGTAAAGCTTACACATCAAACAGTTTTGATGAAAATGATGACATGAAAAATAGTAAGCATGGGAGGACTTACAGTACGAAAAGGAAAGTCGTCTGCCTCAAGCATATGAACAATTTGCCCCATTTTTGGTCTCTTACAGGAATCCAAATCTATACACCGGAGGCAGACCAGCAACGTTCGTTTCAAAGCCCTTGGAGCAGGCTGCACTTCAATGAGGGGATCTACAAGCTCTTCTGCACGACGGCTTGCTACCATTCCTTTGAACCAATCAACCAAGTTCATCTGACAAACCAATTGAAGGGTGTTATGATGGAGATACAGTTTTCAATACAGATGCTTACAAGGGGAAACTTGTTTTCACCTCTCCAGCTGGTCTGGAGTAATCAATAGGACTCCTTCCAGTAATCATCTCCATAAGAAGAATTCCAAAACTGTATACATCACTCCCCTCGTTAAGCATACCCGTGCTTGCATAATCAGGAGATACATATCTGGAGCAAATGGTGATAAAATGAGTGTCAGTGTAGAGTAAAGATAAAGAAATGTTATCCAAATTTAAATTCGACCAACTCATTACAAATATTCAAATACAATTTTGAAAAGATACACACCCAAATGTCCCCATGACACGTGTAGTCACATAGCTTGCTTCAGAACCCAAGAGCTTGGCCAATCCAAAATCTGAGACCTTGGGGTTCCATTTTCTATCGAGAAGTATGTTACTGGATTTTACATCCCGGTGAACAACTTTAGGTTCTAAACCTTCATGTAAATAGGCTAGCCTGCATCAGAGATGGGAAACATAAAAGTTCAGGAACAAAAAGAGTAGAAGAATTTTTCAATGGGAAAGATTAAGAAAAAGAAGGGGGGAAATTTAAAGTCTGATCTTTGATGTTATTGTCTATTCATAATGACTAAAATTCTTGAATCTTTGCCGAGGAAGAATAAAAAATCAATCCTCAAGAAAGAGTGAATCTGAATGGAAGCACAAAATAACACAACCGACACAAACTAAAACTACCCCCACTAAACTTCTGCGACGACAAAATTGATGGCAATTCTGTAGACTGAACTTTGTAGGTGCTCACGTATGAAGATATATCAGATAGACTGATTAAATCAATATGACATGAAAAGCAAAAAGTAATTAGCCCCACTATTACTGATCAATCACTGGGAGGAAAACTAAGACATGAAACTAGAGCCTAGAGTACCGCACCCTTTTGCTGTCCCAATTGCAATCTTCATTCGAATATCCCAGGTCAGAGGACTAACAGGACCTACATCACCATGTAACCATTGCTCCAAGTTTCCATTGTCAACATATTCATAAACAAGCATCCTGCAAGGCCAGAAACAGTTCCCATGAAAATGAACAAGATAAATTTCATTTCGTTGAACTTAAAATAGATGGGTAGGACTTGGATGTGAGAAATACCTGCGAGCACCTTCTGCACAGTACCCAATTAGGCGCACTAAGTTCTTATGTCTTACTTTTCCAATGACTTCAACTTCCACCTTAAACTCCTTCTCCGCCTGACCCCTAGAAATACAAAGTTCACAGCATATGAAGTTCCAACCAGATCATTCTTATAGCGCACAGATATTACAAGACTTGAGCTTTTGATGAGAATATTCATAACCTAGTCAGAGAACTCTGTAACAATAATTAGGAAAAAACAAAAAAAAAAAAACTCCTGTAACGAATCAGAGCAACAGTGTTTAGTTAACATTGATTTCATTACAAAATCATGTAACATTTTCAGGATTTCTTATATTCCAATTTCTCTCCAACAGCGGAAAAAAACCCTTCGCTTCTTCACTCCAAATTCCAAAGCCAATTCAGCTCCAAAAAAGAAAAAGAAAAGGAAAAAGAAAAACTAAAAGTAGTTTAATGAGATCGATCCTTTGTCATTTCAATAAGAAAATAAAGCCTTGCCATTCATAAATCGAAAGGACAAAAAGAGAAAGGTCCAAAAAACAAAACAAAAAACAAAAAAGCCTCCTAAGCTCAAAGGCATTAAGATAACAAAACAAAAAACAAAAAAGCCTCCTAAGCTCAAAGGCATTAAGATAATGTTGAGGAAGTGCAAACCATTGGATAATGAAAATGAAAAGGAACTAAAGAACAAAGCAACCCTCAACTTTAATTCCCTACTAGACAACCACTACTACTCCATCATCAAAAGACCAAAACTTTGCTATCATAAACAAAGCAGTAAAATACAAAAAGGAAAACAGAAACTATAAAAATTAGAACAAAATATACAAAAACTAAAAAATAATTGAAACAAAAACTGAATACTCACTTATTATTAAGTAAATTCTTGACAGCAACCACAGACCCACCTTGAAAAACGCCTCTATAAACAACACCATACCCTCCTTCACCAATCACATTTTCTTCAGCAAATCCACGTGTCGCGATCTCAAGCTCTTTCAAACTATACCACCGACCCCATCCTATGTTTTCATCCACCGACGAAACGTCGTCAGTACTACAACCACTCTCTCCACTCTTCTTTCCCATCTCCAGATCACCACCACCACCAACATTCTCCATCTTTACAAAACCCACATTTCCCATTTTCCCCTCATCTTTCTCTTTATTTTTCAAAACCAAATCTTTAATCTCCACAATTTCTTTAGACACTAATGGGATCGAACCCGAACTGTGTTTCACTCTCATTTTATTGCGTTTTCTAGCCGCGCGGCGTAAACGAACACAGAGGAATATTGAAAAAGAAACCAAGAGGATACAGAGTAAGAGAATTGCGATTAAGACATAGAGTTTAAGATTCAAAAATGGCGTTTGTGAGGCTAGTTTGTGAGGGAGAGGGTTGTAGTGGTTGGCGGTGATGTTTGTTTCAGTATCTGAATCCGACATGGATTCGAACTTTCTCGGAAATGTCAAGGAAAGAAATTTTTAGTGTTTTTTTGCTGAGAAAATAGAGGAAATTTTGCGAGTTTAGTGTTGGTGCTGTAAGAGAAAGGGAGGAGAGAGAGAGAGAGGGTGCGTGGAGAGACTACTAGTCTGTGTTTTTTCGACGTATACAAGCTACAAAAAGTGAAAGGAGACGTTGAGTGATTAGTCTTTAACTCTTGGGTTTGGTCTAGAGGATTATTACGATAATGCCAGTGCTTTGTGATTACAGAATTGTTGGGATCGCAATTTTGCCTGACCCGGACAATACCCGGCCCGACACGCCCGCCCGCCCGTCACCATGATGTCGGGTATGGATGGAGGTGGCTTGTGATACCCCCCATTCATAACGGTCCCATCCTTCAATATATCCTGACCGGGCAAATAAATAATACCATGATTTCACAATTTTATTTTTATATATACATTATTAAATTTTATTACATATAATAACTCATTGCATAAGATAATTCATATGTACATGAATATAAAAAAAAAGGGCTGGAAAGAATTAGAAATTTAACCTAATTACTAGAATTATATAGTGTTTGATTGAAATTCAATCTAATTCCATTCAAATCAAGTATACGAGAAGACAAGGCCCAACTCCATCCAATCCATTGCATCCTACACATGAGCGAATTTGAAAAGGACATGATTTGATTTTCTTGCTTTTGTATTAAAGGATGATTCATACTTTGATGTTGAATTAGGAGGAGAGGATCATCATAATATAAGAATCCAAGGATGTAGATTGGAGGTATGATTGCAACGTATTTGTTTGCTGGTTATTTCCTTTAACTTGATGCTGGTCTGCCTTTTTCTCCTTGTAGAACAAGCTTGGATGCCTGCAATAATGCATGTCTACATGTTTGATCAGTGTCAAACTTCGCCGCAGCAGGGGATAGGGTAAAGCATGTGTTGTGACTGTCGAACAGGGAACAAAGTCTTGGGTATACTTTGGAATTATGCTCCCTCCGTTCAGATGAAGCTCATGATCGAGTAAGCAGAAAGTGATTTCCCATAAAATCTTCGTACACGATTGGTGACTGTTATGAATAGGACCACCAAGGTAAATTGATTTCTACGTACAGTCACAAAATCGGTGTTAGTATTATCACCTAAATGTTCCGCCTCTGGTCAAAGTTTGTCTGTTGATTGAAGTAAATAAGTGCTCTGGCTGGCTGGCTAGCTAGTGGAATTATTCGACTAAGCATCATGCAAAGAAATCAATGGAACGGGAAGCTTGAATTCAGACGTGGAAGTCAACGAACCATTCTGATCAGTAATTAATCATTAAAAACCAAGGCTGGGCAGTGGGTGCTTGTATTGTGAAGAATGATTACAGCTGTATAGAGAACCCTTTACTCTCCCCCCCCCCCTTTTTTTTTTTTCAAATTTGGGCGCGGTTTCTTTCTTTGTGTCTTGAGATTTTTAAAAATAAAAACATCATTGGCGTTTTCGCCTTTTGGCAATCCAAGTCTCCTTCTCGAGAAAAATCACGAGGATTAGAAAAATAATGAATATCTTTGTTTTCAAGTTCCTTAATTTGGAACAAAGATTCAGAACTGTGCTGTCGAACTTAGTTGAGAGTTGAGACAACTTGGGGATGCCATCTGAGGTTGTTCACAAGTTTCAACAAACTCTTGGTTGACCGTGGCCAATGAGGCCCTTCCGTAGAGCACAAATTAGATGAAAAAATGTTACTGAATTTCAACCTAATCCCACATGTCATTTGTCTTAACCAGGTCGAACGTGGGTGTCAATGTAACTTGCCACCTAATACATTCTGAAATTAATGTCCCCTAAAAGGCTCGTACGACTGCTTAAATAACATTTATGTGACCACCAATATTTTAACACAGCTCTCCCAATAGTATATTTGGAATTGCACGTTTGATCAGAGCAGGTAAATAGTGCTCAAACTGGAAAAATAGTTAAGTGGGATTTATCACAGAAGATTGGATTGCTAGGAACTTTTATTGCTTTATACTGAGAAAACTTGCAATACAACGGAATGCACCAAGAATAGCAGATGTTTCTTGCCGGAAACTGAAGCTATTTCCCACCTGTCAGTCTTGGAATTTAGTTATCCATCCACAGAATGAGAAGATTGGAATTCTGAATCAACCGGATATATATGGTAAAGATATAACAGAGTTTTCTGGTCTCAAGCCTATATATACACGTAATAGAAAACAGAATATATATAAAGTTTATTATAACTGTACAATAGCTACAGAGAACAAGTCTTCGGTCAGGGACGTGTCAGTTATGCCCTCCCGAGATGTAGCTCAACACGAGAGGCCAATCTTTCTGTCTCCAAGAAATAAAAATATATAAATTTAATATTTTTAAATTATTTTAATATATTAATATTAAAAATAATTTTTTAAAAGATAAAAAAAATCATTTTAATTAATTTTGAAAAATAAATATTTAAAAAATAATCACCCCCCCCCCCCCCCTCTTTCCTTTTCTCCCCCTTTTTTCCCGTTCTTTAAATAACTTTTAAAATGCATGACGATGTTTTTTATTTTTTAAAAATCTTTTGACTCAAAATGATTTAAAAAGTACAAACCGCACTCAATTTTAGCAAAAACAAAAAATTCAAATTTGGAGAAAACACAGGTACAAACGCAGTACCAAACGTTCCCTAATACTCCTTCCGTAGACGTCCTCCTTCAGAAGCTGCATTTTAAGGTCCAGTAGGAGAAGCTGCATTTTATGCAAAATCCGCTGTCGGGAATTGGTTGGCTTCTTGTAAATATTCTGAGGCCATGAGGTGATTTTATAACATTATATATAGTCCGATAGCTGGGGGCATGACTTCCCGGAAGAAACAGTGGACAACGAAGAGTGGGGCCATGGAACCACGTGGTAAAACATTAAAGTTCATATGATAAAAATCGTGAATCTTACAAGTAAGTGGAGTTTATACGAGGTCTCGTCTCTGGTGTATTTGATTCGATTTAAGGAAGGAGCGCCACAGCAAGGACAAAGCCAAACCACCCCTTATGGAGCCACTCCCCCTTCTTGAATTCAAAATTTTAAACTAGTTAAAGGGCATTTGTTCGTGACTTTCGGTCATGGCATGGCTGGAAACATTCGGTTACTAAGTAATAAGCTAATGGGTGATTCATCGTTTATCCATGCCCAATATAATTCATGGTGAATTATTATCAATAGTAATTAATAGTGTATTCTTTTTTTAATTTTTTTTCTAAAATTACTTTCCTTTTTTTCAGCTTTCCCTTTGTTTTTTGTTTGTTTTTTTAATTATCTTTCTTGATTTTATATTTTTAATACTGAGTTGGTTAAAAATTTCACTTTGTAAATTTTTTTCTTTGAAATACTATGGATTACTACGGTGTTTTCCCCTATTGTTTTTCTATTTTATTTTTTAAAATTATTTTTTTTTATTTTATTTTTTTAATATTGAGCTGATTGAGAATTTAGTTTTGTAATTTTTAAAAAAAACATTGTTGATTGCTACAATGTTTCTCTGCATGGTTTTTTTATGATTTTCTCCGAAATTATCTTTTTTGATTTTATTTTTTAATATTAAATTGGTTAAAAATTACAGTTACAATATGTGAGAAAAACACTGTAACTTTCCTTACAAATTACTGTGAATTGCCATAATATTTTTTCCCACATGGTTTTTTTCTAGTTTCTTTTGTGTTTTCTTTTTTTGTAGTATTTTTTTTCAAAATTATCTTTGTTGATTTTATTTTTTTTAATATTAAACTGGTTAGAATTTAACTTTGTAACAAAATTTAATTATGTGGGGAAAGCATTATAGCTTTCCTCAGAAAACATTATAGATTGCTAGAGTATCTCTCGACATAGTTTTTTTTTCTTATGATTTTTTCAAAATAATCTTTGTCAATTTTATTTTTTTAATATTGAACTGGTTGGGAATTACAATTAAAAGTCATTACAAATAAAGCTAAATCATATGGGAAAGCACTGTAACTTTCATCACAAAACACTGTGAATTGCTATAGTGTTTTCAACATGATTTTTTTTCCCTGTATATTTTTTTATTTTGTTTTCTAAAATTATCTCTGTCGGTTTTATTTTTTCAATATTGAGTTTATTGAGAATTTAGCTTTGTAATTTTTTTCTTTAAAATACTGTGAATTGTTGCAGTGTGTTTCCCATATAATTTTTTTTTAAATTATCCTTGTCGATTTTTTTTTAATATTGAGTTGGTTAAGAATTATAATTACAATAAAGCTAAATCATATAGGGAAAGCATTGTAATTTTTCTCACAAAATACTATGAATTGCTACAGTATTTGTCTAAATGGTTTTTTTATGATTTTTTTAATTTGTCTTTGTTGATTTTATTGGAGAAAGCACTGTAGTTTTCCTCACAGAGCATTGTCAATTGTTACAGTGTTTTTTCTCATTGGTTTTTTTTTTCATTCTAAAATTATCTTTCTTGGTTTTTTTTTTATTTTAAGTTGGTAAAGAATTTAGCTTTATAATTTTTTTTATTTTTTATTAACAAAAAAGCTAAATCATGTGGCGAAAGCACTATAATTTTTCTCACAAAACATTATGGATTGGTACAAATCATTTTGTTCGATCTCTAAGTTTTTGATCACCAATATAATTTTTTTTATGTCATGAAATATTGATTTCATCATACTTTTAATTTTTATTATTTATTTAATGCTAATTTATAATTATAACACTATCAAATATTTTTTTTTTATAACTTCTCGGTAACGGATGACGTCTCTTGGCTTGCAAAATTGTGTGTTTGTATATCAAATTTCTGTTTCAAAAAACATCGATATTTCTGTTACAGGTTGTCGTGGATTCTTTTTAAAAAAAATTGTAGTGCTATCTGTTTCAAGAAATGAGTTACCATTTTGAAAATTAATTTCAATTATTTGGACATAAAGCGAGCACAACATAAAAAATGAGCTAGGTTAAGAGCTTTTCTATACAGTGAATATTAGCTATTTAACCTGGGATGACATATATATATATTAAATCATACATGCACTTTTAAGATTTGTTTTGGGGGGGAAGGGATCTCTCCCGGGTTTTGGAAGTTTTTAAGAAGATTTGTTTTAGTGTGATAAAAGAATTCTAACTGGAATTTGAAAAGTTTTTATATATATATATATATATATATATATATATATATATATATATATATAAAAGAACTATTCATGCAAAAAAAATTATAATCAAAGTTAACTATCTAACATTGTGATCCGGGTTTTGAAATTAACTGGATGAAATTTTTTTTTTTAATTTAAAATAAAAACTTGTAACATTAAGAACCAATTAGATATCAAGGTGATTGGAAAAAAAAATCAAACCGAAATAAATTACATTGTCTAATTAATTATAAATCAAATATTAAGTGATAAAATTATATAAAAAAAGATTAAAAAAGAAAATCTTTTAAAAAATCCAATCATAATGGATAAAAAAAAAACTCGGTCTCCTCAGCTTAGATAGCCCAGTGTCCCTGGACCTCCAAAAAAGACCTTGGCGCATGAGCTTGAAACAACCCACATGTCCTGGTTTTATTTTTTTTAAAAGGCAAATGACAGGTCGTTTACCCCTAATTATTTTTTTAAAAAATAAGGTTGACTACCTATCTCCTGTCTTAAACACCTTGGACAAACGCTCTTTGTTAAAAAGAATTCATTAACACTGAAATTATATGTTTTTGTAGCTAGAATTGGATTTGTTTGATAATTTTTTCTTTTTCTACCACTAAAATTTAGCTATTTATACTCTATTTTTACAAACAAGAGATCAATAAATAATAAAAATAAAGTTTAGAATTAAAATTAAAGTTATAGAAACTAAAAGTTTATAATTTAAAAAGTTTAATAACAAAAGTATACATTTAACTCCAAAATTATAAAAACTATCTCTTTTTACTATGTTTATCAGTTTAGTGTCCTATCTTTAGATGTTGTAATTCCTTAATAACCATGTTTTAATTGACCATCACTTAAAAAGGTGCAATTAGAAAAATAAAAAAAAGGAAGAAGAAGAGGAGGAGGAGGAGGGGAGGGAGGGAGGGACGAAAGAAAATCACTGTAGGAATCCATGTTGACGTATCTCTAGCTGAACAACACCGTCGAGAAAAGTATTTTCCCGATGTTTTTTTTATTTTTATTTTGAGAGTATTTGTAAATTAACAGCGGTACTAGTTAACTTTCAAGCTAAACAATCACTGATGAAACAGAGTTACGAGCCAAGAGCCAGCTTCTTTAATTTGACTTTGGGACCCGAGGCCATTGATTATCGGACCATGCTCCTTACCTATAGCACATGCAGCGATGCATGGCTTCAACATGGGACACTGGAGAGCCCATCGCCTATACCCATTGGTGGTTTCTTTATTGTGTACTTGGTTTCTAGGTCCACCTTATTCATTAACTCGGATTTGTTTCCGAGAGGACCCAAAAAACATGTCACCACACCTTGATTTATATGTTTCAACAAAACGCGGCCAGTAAATGATGATCTTAGAGCCCTTCTGTCCTGCCCTTGAATCATGGCATTGTTTCTGGTTTTCTGCCGAATCAGTAGGTATCATGGCGTGTAAAGAAGACGCTTCACTTCTTTCTGCTTGTTTTAAATGGCAAGGATCCCACCGCCTTAGCATTTCACCGTAATTACCACTGACCATTGAACAAGCATTGCACCTGGTACGCCACGATCACGCTCTTTATTTCAGCTGCCAGTGCTTGTGATTTTTCCTTCTATAGCTCAACTAACGTTCTATATTCGTTACCTGGCCTCCTTCAACAAACTATGGTATTATTTCCTTGATCAAATTGATCTTGTAAGGTGGAACTTTATCGAATTAAAGTAGAAAAAAGATATCTGGCAGAGGGTGGATTGCTGGTCTTGATTTAGACTTGCCCGTGATATGGAATATGGTGCTTGGTGGCCCAGCATTTACTGTTGGACTGGACAAACTTCGAGCCCATTAACAGACCCAGGACCAGTTGGACCCTCTTCGAATCTTCTGGGACTCAAAGAAGGGTTTTAAATCAACTCGGGAATGGAGGCCAGCCTGACGAAAAGGATTAATGTGAAATTGATGTGCTGAAGGTGATTCACTTGAAGGTGCATGTTTGCATGTGCTGGTATGTGATTGGCCTCATGGATTCGTGTCAACTGCAGGGTTTTTTTTTTTTAATTTATGGATTGATATTTAATACTGTATTATTATTATATTACTGTGAATAACTTCTTAAAAAAAGTTAAAAGGCCCATTAAAAAAAAATAATAAAAAAATGTAAATTAAATTAGAGGTTTTACATAAATTAAAACACCTTTAAAAGAAAAAAAAAATCACAAAAAAAATCCAATTAAAAGACATAAAAAAATTAGGTAATTAGAATAGGCTTTTTTATATTAAGCCCATGAAAAGGTCTTTAAAAAAAAAAAGAAGGTTTTTTTTTTTTTTTTGCTTTTGAACGTTATAAACTCAACCTAAATTGGTATGGTAGCTTTTGATTTTTGCTCAACAACAAAAAAAAAATGTTTTTTTTTATAGTTTTTCTAATGCATAATTATGTTTCAAACTTTAATTTTAAATAAATTAAAATAACCTACTTTTTATTTATAAAAGCCTACTTTTTATTTATTTTGTAAGTAATAATTCACCTCATACTAATTTTAATTAAATATATATTTTTTAAAATTACAACTAAAAAATATTTTTTCAAAACCTATATTTTTTAACATAAAATACAAGAACTACCACATTCTCCGACACATCTTATCACTTATCTAAAATGCAGATCCTGTCTTTTCGAGTTTTGGCTAAACTTGACCGGAATTCAAAGAATTCATAAGATTTTAAACTCGTTTAGGCCCTTTGATGGGTTAAGTGAATATGCTATTCATAAAATCAACTTTAAAACACTCCCACTTCCGATCTGTCCTGATCCTCTACTTCCTTTTTATTTTGTCTTTTCTTTTCATTTTGTCTTTTGCTAAATCTCTTAAAAACCCATAGCCTCTCATTTCAACATCAAGCTCTTCCCTTCAATTCACGACCAACAACTCCTCATTTACCTTTATACCCAAGTAATTCTAGGAATCAAATAAATTGTGAAGGGATGTTATTTTGTCTAAGTTTTTTATCCAATTTTTAGATACCGGAGCATAGGGCTGGCAATTGTGCAATCAAGAGAGCAAATGGTGACGATGAAAGTCATGAAACAAGTGAATCGATCAGTTGAGGCCATGCGCACCAAGATTAGCGTGAAGAGTAATGTTATTTGGAACTTGCCCAAGAACATCCTCTATTAGTTCAGGGCATGTCCTCATCTTCTTGTTGTTATAGCAAATGTTGGGAATTTGCGACCACTAGTTTAAGTGTATAGCTCTCCAGTTCACAGTTTTGTTTGTTTGCTTCAATCCCGTGTGGCTGGGTTGGAGGTTAATATTTCATTATAGCAGTCCACTTCAAGTTTTCTATTTTCACACAGTCGATCAATTCTTGTCATGGTTAATATCTGGTAAAGAGAGTTTTAGGTCGAAACATTGTGCCTTTCGGGGTCATTTGGCTGACTTCTGAATTGCAGGCCTGGAAGTAAGTTTGAGGCGCAACACTCTGATAATTTGTCCGGGCAACACTTGCTAATGTCTAGTGCTGGGTAGAGACCATACTGTCTTTTCTTTCTGTCTTTTGCTAAATCTCTTACAAACTCATTGCCTCCCATTTCAACACCAAGCTTTTAAGTTGTTGCACTTAAGGTTAAAATATACTATTTTACCTTTTTTTATATAAAAAAAACTATTATATTTTGTCAAAATTTTAAGTTTAATATGCTATTTTTTTTTTATAAAAAAAATAAATGTAACGAGATGATAAAAGTCAAGGATCACGTATCATGATGCTAGGCTGCACAGAATGCTGTAAATTGTAAGCCACAAATGATTTAACTACTCCAGTAAAACAACAGAAGACAAGCAAAACCAGTAAGATGTGTATGTCAAGACAGGAAGAATATCACGCAACAGAGGATAACCTCTGTCCATTACCAAAATTTTACAATAGTTATGAACAGTATTCCAGGAAGGAAAAAGAAAGATCAAGCAACTATCAAACTCACAAGAGGCATACCACACCACACACAGCGCCGTGCCCTGTATTAAATACATAAACAGACTGACTCCAGATGCGATCCATTTGAGAGAATTTCGTGAAGTTTCCGATGTTGCAGCATGTAATAATTGCCCTTCTATTTTAGATGCAAGGCTTAGCCCCAGAAGACCAACGATGCTTAAGTATTACCTGCATCTGATTGCAATGGTGAAAAATCCTTATTCACAATCAGGATTCAGGGCATGTCAGAAACGCCCAGAGTTAGCTGCATTTGGATTGTGAGTAGAAGAATGAAAGGCATAGTGCTAAAATTGCCAATTAACAAAACTGTTAGTCATGGTAATCGCCTTCTAAAGTTGCGGGTGGTGCCTTGGTAGGTTCGTACCAGCAAGCCCACTCCTATCCCAATTCCAACACAAACGCTTAGGCCAATGCCAACACCCACTCTAACACCAGCATTGAACCATGACATTTCACCATCTTCACCGTCCATATATTCTGTTCCTGGGAACAGGTGGTAATCTTCATTCTCCAGCTTGTGGTCTGAGTATTCAGATAACTGCAGAGTTTACAAGGTAAATTAAAAGCAGAATGCTTGGGGGCACAACTTCAAAGAAATGAGGATAAAGTACTGATCTTAGATGGTATCAAGCTTCATAAAGTCTCTAGAATCACTCACAACACAACATACTAAAGTAGACTAAAACAAAGGAATTCATATCACAACTGCAGTTACAACACAGTACTGGTTCTAACATGCCAACAATCTCTCACGCATAGGACTGCCCAGAAAGTGCAAGGTAAACGAAGCTACCAATGGCCTGTTTAACCCTGACTATATCTGGATTGAGAATTCAACTGGATACTGTCATCAGAGGAAACTATAACAACTTTAAACAACCATTTTGTTCTTAACATCCATTAAATTTTCTAAGAAAACAGCAGATCTTTAAGCATGATTATCATCTTAAGATAGCATTTGAAGCATATGAATACACCTGCATGCTATACGAGGGAGAGATGTTGCACTAATGACAACCCCGAAGAAAACCGTATAACTCTTCAAACATATTAACTTGAATTAATAGTTTAGGATTTTTACTTTTCAATCTAGAAATATTCACACATTTTTCATGTTGTTGTAGCAGGTCATTTAAGCAAATAACATACAAAACAAAATGGGGTTGGATTGTACTATTATCTACCTTGCAAAACACATACTAGAATCATATCTTTGCATGTAAGTAGAATGACTAGAATAGAATGAGAAGTGTCAAAGAACTATCTCAACCCAAAAATTTAAGTTGTTAGGTAAAATTTTAATACATGATTTATATTATTCTTTGACATATCAAGAAAAAACAAACTCATGACTGTTTAGTCATTAAGACTCTAATACCATATCAAATAACTATTTCAACCTAAAAATTTAAGTTGTTTGATGAGGTTTCAAGACATGATTATATTATTCTCTAACATAAAGGACTAAGAACTTGCAAAGATGGAAACAGGTCAAAAACAAAACAGAAGAACTAAACATTCTGAAAGCAAAACACAATTTTCCAAGAAATCCAAGATGAAATTAAGGTATACCTGTAAAGGAAACCTGGAAGGGGCTTTGTCCTGGCTTTCAGTTGCCTCATATTCTGGTATGGAATCTAACATCCCCTTTCTCATTTGCTTCTTACGAAAACCAAGCTGCAATGTCTTTGTCAAGATAATTGGAGTGCCCGAGAAAGATCCTGTAACATAGACCTCAATTGTAGGCATCACTGAATCTGGACCCATAAATTGTTTATCCTTCAGGAAGCCGTTGCCTAGTGTTATGTCTGACTCACAATTCATGCTCCACCTCTGGTCATGGTTCCTTGATTCCCCTACAAAACCATTGCTACAACACAATTCTAAAACACCAGATAACACGAGGACATCCTTATCAAAAACCTCAAACCTCACACTCCCAGTCATCCTTATACTATCGGTGCTGACAAATGTTGCTTCTTCAGATTTCTTATCTAATCTATCCCTCCTAAGAGTGGTTGATGCACCATCAGCATTGATAGAAGTTCTAACACCATTTACTTCGAGAAGGGTATCAGGATATAATGGAATATGGTTCACAGAAAGGTGCTCTGGAGTCGAGTCATCAATCTCACATTTGCTGATTCGGACATAGAATACTCTTAAATCAAGCCAAGGTAATGATCTGGGTTGATGAGGAGTTTGCCTAACAACTGCATGGCCATTTTCTCTTAGCCCATTTCCATTAGATGTTTCATAAGAATTCTCCATGAACATAAAGAAATCAATCGTCCTCCTAAATAAAAATCTTCCACCTTGACTCTGTTGCTAACTTCAAGTTCATTTCGGAGGAACAAACAAATGACCTGTGGACATGTCCAAAAAGTGAATCCATAGCAATTCAATCAACATAAGTTGAGGTTTGGACATAGCCAAAGAATAAAAGACCATTTGAAAATCGAAGAGTTCAAAGAGAGACAGAACACCTGAAACGTAACTGGAGAGAAGAAGCAAAACTAAACAGTAAATGAAACCTTTTGAGAATTGAGACAGAAGGATTTAACAGACCAGCCAGAACCATACACCAATCCTTTCTACTTCCTGCAAGAAATTAAAGCAAATTAAGAAAAAGTAAAGCCCAAGTTGGGACAACGTAAATAAGTTGAAGAAACAACGGATAAAGAGATAAGAAGATGAGAAAATATGCCAGAGAAAAGACCAAAAGATTAGATGTTGAAAAACAATAAATTACGTAACTCCCCCAGGAAAGAAAGAAAAATACTACTGGAGGGTAAAGCTGAACTAACGGTTCTTTCTCCAAGCCTATCAAGACCTAATATAAAGTACAAAGCACACACCAATCAAACTCACCTAAAAACCAATCACATCTAAAAACTAATCACAGGTAAACCATACCAGGTATACCGGATAAATAAAACCGAACAATGACTACAATTCACTGAAGAAGATTAAACCTTTTAAAGATTGTAACAGAAACGGAACAGAAAAATAAATCACCGCAGATGCCAAGAAACTGGACGGCATAAAAGACAAATTATGCAAGTCTTACAAGCAGACATATCCCTCTCCCTCCCTCTCTCTCTCTCTGCATCCAATCACAAATAAAAGAAATACTAAAATATGATAAAAGAATTGTTTAATTGCAAAAAATACACACCAGACTTGTATCTCCAAGACACAGTCTTTTGTTTCTCTCTTAAGGGCCTCCACAATCCAATCGTATCGAATTCAAGGCCTCTAAGAACACTTGCCTCTCCTCCAATATAAAAGAAACTTGGCTTTTGATTTGCTAGAGAACAACAATCCTCCTAGCCATGCAAAAGCTAAACTTTCCACACAAAAAAACAAAGCACAAAACTCCACAAACAACCTGGAATTTACTTAATCTACAATTAATGGGATGAAAAACAAAGAACAACCCAGTTCGTCAAATTCAACAAACAAAAATAGGCTGCCTTTGATTTGAATTATAGTTGATTGCTGATGAAATTGAAAAGTAAAGACCAGCTGATCAAAAAGCAAACTTTCAAATATTGGATGGTTGAGTGCATTTTTATGGATAGGATAAAAAAAAGAAGAAAAAAGAACAACCCTGATAATCAAATTCAACAAACAAAAAAGGGTTGTTCTTCGATTTGATTTTTAGATTATCAATGTAAGTTGATCAGATTGAAAAAGCAAAGAGCTGCACAAGCAGCAGAGTGGCAAATTCTGGGTGGTTGCAGTTCTCTCTCTCTTTTTTAATTCCTTTTTACGGTTATTATTATTATTGGAAGAGTGGGGTCACTCTGTATCTGATATTTTTCAGATCTTATCCAAGAAAGAGAGGAAGCGGGTCGGTTCACAAGGCCGCGGTCAGTGAAAGGGATACGCTCTTTTTTTTAAAAAAAAAAAAAAAACCTTTAGCTGCTCCAGCTTTAAGATTTGTGAATCTTATACTCCAAGGATCCTGTCCGTGAGACTTTTTCCTTCTATCTTCAGATTTTATTTAATTTTTTTATCCCGCAAGATGCATGGATTGCTTGATTAATGAGACTCGTCTTTAAATTAATTTTGATAAATCACAATTAAGCGTTCCATAGCATTTTAAAAAGTTTCTATCTTATTGAACTTTATATTGAAATCATGATCCCATGATTTTAAATTTTTTTTTATGTTTTTATTTAATGCTCAGTAGTTTTTTATCTGTTGAGGGAGTGAGATTTTAACCACTATTGCACTTGTATAGTCATAGGTTGAAATGTTGAATGACTGGTAGTTTACTTACAAGGGAACTTTGCATTTGAGTGGCAGTCTATGCCTTTTTCTTCTTTTTTTCTAAGTGGGTGGTTTATAACAGAGTAATACTCATTTTTTTTTAAAAAAAAATTAAAGTTAGGAAAAAAAAAAAAGAGCTGGAACTTAATGTAAATTATGGTTTTTTTTATATAAAAAATAGATGTAAGCTTGATGTATTTTTTATTTTTTGAATAAAAATTTGTGCTCATTTTAAATAAATAAATATGTTTTTTGATTTTCTATTGAGAAAAAAAAATGAAAATAAAAAAGGAAAATTATTTTATATCACTAAACACATCATCCTTAATATTTCTTGTTTTTTCCCGATAAGTTTGTCTATTCAAACTAAAACAATTTTAGTTAAATTTTATAACAAAACTAATGCGTTCACTAGATTTGTTTTTCCAACACAGAGCTAGAAATTCATAATTCTCTCACGTTTTCTTTTCATTGCAAGTGCGAGATATTATAAAAACAACTAAAAATATTTATACTTTAAATTAATAATTTTTTGATATTTTTAGATGATTTTAATATATTAATATCAAAAATAATTTTTTAAAAATAAAAATATATTATTTTAATATATTTTCAAATAAAAAATATTTTGAAACATAACTTCAATCTCATTCCTAAACACAATACAATACGAAGAATACAGGTTATTATTCATTGTCCGACAAGCAGTGTGTTATTTTTTTTTCCTAAAAAAAAAAAAGGGACGAACAACCCCTTATAAAAATAAAAGAAAATACTGGCCAAGCACGTGCCTACCTCAGCCCCACGCTATTAGTTGTTTTGCGTCAAGCCCATCCGGGTGCTGCTGAGCTATCATTTGGTTTGTTTTTTTTTCTTTTGTTTTTCTTCTTTTATTATTTAATACTAGAATTTTATTATTTAATATTAAATTAATTATAAACTAGTTTTTATATTTTTTATTATATAATAAAATAAAATAAAAATAATTCAATCTGGTAAAATTCATAACTAAGATTGCGAGATTGTCATATTAACTATGATGAATTTAACATATTTGTTTTTCTAAGTTTTTCCAGAACAATTTTTATATAATTTAATTTAAAATAAAAACTGAATCAGAATTTTATAAGTTTGAACAGTGAGTTTAATGATAATGCTAAAAAAATTTCTATAATCTAAATATTATTTTTTCAATGATAGAAAGTGGTTTGATTTGAATGCATACCAAACAATTTCACCAAATAAATCAAGTAGCATCCTCGAGCTCCTCTACCATCTAGACAACAGACATAAATAAAACAGTTTGATACTTCACTGCCTTGGCATTTCACGAGAAGACACGTGGGGAAACGGAACTTACATGCTTGCGAAAACAATTTCTTATCTTCTGCTTCATATCCATCTCTAACATGGCATCATTACCATTCCCTTGCATGATAACGTTGCAAGAGGGAGCTGGCATGGCAACACGTTGGTCGGAATCAATGGTAACTTAACCACTGCTCATGATGTTGGTCCTCCAGACACCTCAGATAAACTTAAATACCTTAAATGAACTCATTACCATAGCCAACACACACAATACTAACTACTAAGAGTCCGAATTTGAGGAGATAAAATGGTAAACGAGCTCACTGCCATAGCCAGCATCTCAACTTTTTAAGAGAAACTTCTAATTTCTTGTAGTATTACTTATTTCTCAACAGGGGTCACAATTAACCAACTGGGATAATGTATAGGAAAAGGACAGCGTGCTTCCTTAACCTACCGTGCAATGCCTCCTGATTGAGAAATATTATCCACTTCCTTCGATGGCAATAGGGTGTAAAACGTAGAAAACAAGTTATAATTTCCATGATTATCCATTTCAAAGCAGATGTTTTTCCATCCAGTTCAATCATCAAGTTATAAACTCTTCAGATTGGCAAATTCACGCATCCTAGACCCAAAGATGAATGAAAATGGAGTGCATATGAAATAAACTCTTGAACATCAACTATTGCGAGACAGATATCAGACATATAAACGATAATGTAATAAATTACGTCTATCGGTGTGATTACTGTATGCAGGTCATCCTCCCGTTCAGAGAAAAAGGCCAACACGGCATAAAATGATAAATCAATACCACGCCTCATACCTCATGGGATGGACGTTAGGTTATATTCATCGAATCACAATCCTACGAATTCCAACAAAAATATCAGTTTCTCCACAATAGTCAACCAGCACGTTTTGATGGACAATGGTGCTGATGATCTGTGTGTCATTGATTTTTTTGTGGAAATGTGCCTCCGCCAACTGATCTAGTGTTCTGTCCACGATTCAAAGCATGTAATTAATTCCCGTGTTATTTTTGGTCAACATCACAATTCACATATCCAAACAAATGAATATGGGAAAAAATGGAGAGAGGAACGAGGGGGACACATGCCAAGTGACCTTGACACCCATCATCCACTTCAATTCAGCTATCAAACCATGATATGGGTTAAAACTACGTTTTCACACGGGACCCACTTGTGTGCAAAGAAAACATGGGAGGGCGAGCATGCATCAGGTTCAGACATGAATCGCTCCAATCAAGCCAGCTCATGCACATAATGAGGTGAATAGGTGCTATTTAGAAATAAGAAAACCAAACCTCTGTTTTGTGAGAGATGATAACACCACCAGTATTACATCAAACCCCACAGAAGTAAATGATCCTGGCCAAGAGATGACTTACATCAAGCAATAGCCACGAATGGAAATGAGATGTCAAAAAGATGAACCAACATTAGGGGAAGAAAAACTGCTCAAATGCAACCCAATTTGGTTTGAAATGACCCGAGTCTTGTCACCGAGGAACTGCAAAATCTAGGAAAAAACCAGCGATAAAAAAAAGAAGAAGAAACTCAGTAGCTGGAGAATGTAAAAAAAAAAAGAATTTTGTTCAGCAACAGGAAACTTAAAACACGTTGAGAAAACAAATGCGGAATATAGAATACTAAAAGTTAATTGGGCAACAGAGGGGAACATGATTACAAGAATTCAACAAGGGAGTCTGAGGGAAAAAAAATCATCCTTGCTGCCCCAATTTCATTCTTCATCTAATGATTTGATTTATATTTTTGGTGATGAGAACTTAAGGATGACTAACACTGTGATCATTCCGAAACACAAGCATAAGTTGTATGCCGCAGCCACCACAGCAGAACCACAACATTTGAAGTTGGATATAGAATAGTGTCTTACAAGGCCAGCATCTCTACTTTACACACCAGAGCTAAGATGGAAAAATAAATGAATGGGCAGGTTATTCACATTTCATTTGATGGTCAGAAGCGAAATAAAAGCTAATCAGTGGTAATTCTAAAGATTCCCCAAGGGAAAAATATAGATGTCTCCTACTTTGCCCCTAAAATGTGCAAGGAATATTTTAAAGATTGAAGCGACAGGTTACAACACAAGCAATAACGAAGTTATGTCTTGTTGACAGAAGCTTGACTTTTCATCTTGTAGCTGATCAACCAAGGGATTCTAATTTCACATACATTTCATCTTTCACGTTAAGAGACCTCTACTCTCACAGCCATCGAATGATGAAGGAAACCAGATATTTTGGTAAAGAGAAGTTCTGTTTGAGGACAGGTTAAAATCCCTGTCAAATCAATTTGTCCTGCTTTAAGGACATTAAACATTCAATTAACAAATGGCATTACCAGACCCCACGTTAACTGGTACAGGATATTATAACTCAAAGAATCCATGGAAAAAAAAAAAAACTAGCAACCAATGACAAATATAATTCATCCATTCTCTTTGTGGTGGGGGAAGGGGGGAAACAGCAGCAAAAAGGCAAAATAACAGCATTTTGGCCAAAACATGTTTGCATATGCTGGCATATTACAAAGAAACAAAATTAAAGACTCAGAAAAGGATTCAATTTCCTTTCACATTTATCACCCCAGCAGGTCATGTCACAACGGTGTTGCAAGTGCTATTGCAATATAGCAGAGGAATCGAGTCAGAGGCAACCATCAACGCAGAATAAAAGGTTGAAAGGAAACAGTACTAAAAAACACTGCCAAAATAAAACCCATTAAAAAATAATTGTATTTCAATATTAATCAAATGCCATAACACTTGAACACCGGCAAGATATCAATTTCTGCACAATCTGGTTTTATTCGCAGATATAATAAGAGAAGACAGAAATTATAATAAATGCTTGCAAGACCAAGCAAGCACTGTACACACACAAAATAACCCACATCAGTTTCTACAACGTCCATTTCCTAATTCCTACAACACATCCAGGTAAACAAACACCAGTGTTTATTAATTAAAAATATAATAATTGAGTTAATAATAAAGTAAATTCTTCCAGAGATATCGAAAAGTCCAGTTCATCGCCATCCCGGTGCCTTCTCATTGCCTCTGAAGAAGGCACCTAATAACAACTATAGAACCCTCATTGTGCATAAACATGTGGGGCCTCAGCATATATTTGACAAATGACACGACAGACTGTACTTAGTATTTCTCAAAATGATAAAAACAACAATAAACTAAAATGATAAAAAAAAAAGATAGAAACTTGAGAAATAAAAACAACTGACCTCGAGAGAGCCAGCTCCAGCAAGAAGAATCAACAGCGATGCTAGATTTGAGTCTAGCATTTGCAATTGCATTGTGAAGTGGCATCAGTGACTCCACACTCCCTAGAACTGAAACAACCCTACAATTCAAAGGCAATTACAGAACATTATATTAAAATAATTAAAACAAGATCCAAATTTGAATTGAAAAGAGGAATTGGTTTGCTTTTTTCTTTTTACCTTGAAGAGGCAAGGATAGTTCGTGTTGGTGTTGAAGTGAAAGGAGAAGACATGGATTTTGCGTTTACTGTTTTCTGAGTTACCGTTTTGGATCGAGATGCCAGGGACCTTGAGGTTGCCGTTATTGCCGATCTGCAAAACGATGCCATTTCTGGTTTAGAGAAGCGGAGAGTGAGTTTAAAGTATCTGACTCAAAATCGAGAGATGAAAGGGTGATTGATGGCTTAAACCCTACGCTACACAGCGAGGGAGTTTAGAAGACCAGAGCCTTCAAATTGTGGTGAGAACAAGAAGCAACCTTTTTTTTCACGGTTCAAAGAAACGCAGCGTTTTGGGTGGAAAAATTAACAGAACGCAAGGTTGTTTATTTTTTATTTATTTCATACTTGTGGTCATTTGGAATTTTGACATAATTTGTCTCTATTTTTTTTTTATACTTTTTCTTAACGGTAAGGGCAGTTTTTGGTTCTTGCTTTTTCTTGGCACAGTATAGTTATTGAAGTGCCCTTAGAGTTAGATAATCTAAAGCTGGGA